>JAPWDM010000003.1:23800915-24160915 GCA_035578155.1 Brachynemurus nebulosus | reverse complement strand
TTTTCGTGAAAAAAATTTGACGGAATGAGGCGGAAAAATCACATAAAAAAGGTTTTTTTATTTACAATTACTCTAGATCAACTAGTTTCCGAGAAAAACGTACTTTTGTAAATGGAAATTCGCTATGTTATGCAGGATGCTGCGACAGGGGTATTTTGGTATTTCAAAAACACAGTGATAACTTAATAATTTTTATGTCGACTGAATTATAGAAGCCTATTTTATATTACACTGTTACAAATGTGAAAAATGGTACTTTATATTACTAGCTATATAATGAAAAGCAAAAAGCACTAGTGCCATAAATAATAATCTACTTGATAAATTTTAATTTTAAAATAAACAGAAAACGTGCTAACTTTATTTGCATACTGGATTTACAAATTTATATATAATATTAATTAGACAATTTTTACAATTATTAACATTTAACTTTTTCTTCTATCTTCTTTAAGTATTACCTAATAATTTTTGTTGAAGATTTTTCAATCTTCTAGAAACTCTTTCAGTATTTTATAAGCTTTGGACGACTAATAATAACAACCAACACATGCTTCAAGACATAATAAATTTTCCTATATATAAAATTAAATTGCTGTAGGCTTCTGAACCGATTTGAATGACGTTTTCACTACGCTAAGGCTTACTTAGATGAATGAATACTATAAGTGGATTGGAATTTTGGAATTCAAAGCTTTCATCATACGTAGACCACCAAAATGGGTCCATTGTACTCCACATAATCTAAGAGGAGCTAGTTGACGTTCAGTTCCTTGTAGAATCTTACAAGGAAAGGTTCCCAGGTGTCCGCCTCCGATTTCAATGCCGCTGAAATATGTTATTCTACGTCGAAGTCTAAGAGACACGGATTTTGTTTTATCGGTGGAAAAACGGTTTAAAGGGGTAAAAATTTAATTTTTCAAATATCTCGAAAACAGGAAGAGATAGAGCAAAATTTTAAATTGGCGATATTGCTCTTTTTTAAAGGGCTATCTATTGATATGCAATTTGTTCAATTTTCATCAACAAGGGTGGTTGGGAGTTAAAATTTGGGGGTTAATTTTGCAAAAAGGGGGTGAAAATTAAAAAATATAAAAATTTTGCTTACAAATTTGAAATCTACGTGAAAAAATCTAATTGAGCTGCTTTTGCTCAATGTTCTAATATTAAGTCTAGGAGTAGTTAACTAGGAGGTGACTGTGTCGGATAGTCGTACCACTTGGGTAGTTCAAGAAGTTCTTCTTCATGCAAAATAGTTTAAGACAATTAGAATAATGTAGAAATGAAATGTTCGATTTCAAAATTCAGTTTGAACAGCACTGGAGAGGGGGTGAGACACCCTCTTAAATTACACACTACTTACTAACACTCTTTTGTACTATTAACACACTGACAGTGGATAATAATGTCACAATAAGTGGTTCTGAAGTTGGACTATCGTATGTAAGGTTTTTATAATGTTTGTTTTTTTAATGGATGTTATAGTTTTCGTTATCGAAAATTATCGAAAATAACGATATTCTCAAAATGAATGAAAACCTAATAAAAACCTTACATACGATAGTCCAACTTCAGAACCACTTATTGTGACATTATTACCCACTGTTAGTGTGTTAATATTAACAAATTGCATGTCGAAAGAGTAAATTGAACAAATTGCATATCAATAGATAGCTCTTTAAAAAAGAGCAATATCGCCAATTTAAACTTTTGCTCTATCTCTTATTGTTTTCGAGATATTATAAAAAAATAATTTTTACCCCAATTTTTGAACGGCGATTTCACCCCTTCAAACCGTTTTTCCGCCGATAAAACAAAATACGTGTCTCTTAAATTTCGACGTAGAATAACATATTTCAGCGGCATTGAAATCGGAGGCGGACACCTGGGAACCTTTCCTTGTTAGTATTATACTAAAATCCATTCTCCTTGTGTCCTTATAACTAAATACTCGAAATCCCAGATAACATCTCAAAGAGATCAAGACTTGTGTACTTTTAAGATATTAATAATTTGCGTGAACTGAAATTTTGTTGGAAGGAATTTTTAAAATTTTTTTAATTATTACTGTAGCTCACGCAAACGAGATCGCAGGCAGAAGCTAGTTTTTTTTTTTTTTTTTTTTTTTTAAATAAATTTTGGGATTCAAGGTTCAATCATAAAGCAAAAAATAATTAATTTTTTAACAATTAAGTTTTATTGAAACATATTAATTTGGCACAACAGGAACAATATAACTAAATACAATTAATTTAATAAATTACGCTGTTTAAGCTTTAATTCCATATTTTTTAGCTTCTTCTTCGTACTCCTTTCTGTATTTGCCTTCTGGATCATATTTGCTTGTAAGTTCATTCCACCATTCTTTTTCGTTGTTGACTAAATGTCTGATAACTTTTTCCGTTCCCTTCTTTTGTGCTTCGGTACATTTGGCGCATTTGGTTTGGAGAGCTTCCTTAATGTGGCCTATAAAAATAATTAAAATTAGTATTATTTTCTATAGGGATGGTAAAATGCACCGTCTTGACAATTCATCGTAAATTTAACGTTTAATCTAGAATTAATCTTAGAGACTTGAAAATAAATAAATATTAAAGAATAAGACTTACTTCTCAATTCTTGACCGTCTGGAGTGCATTTTCCACGTTCCATAACACAATCAAAATAATTCTTCAAGAGACGTTTGTTGGCCAAAATGTCGTCCAAGTTGACATTATCGTATTTATCTGTGTATTTGTCATCTGGCGTTGGGACTGCGTAGCAGACAACAATCAATGCCAAGGCGGCTAATCCAAATACAAACGATTTCATTTTTATTATTATGTCTTTTGAAGTTTTACTGCGTCAGCTAATTATCTGATACTGACCTCTGTGATTTTGAGTTCTCTTTATATATATTTTAATTTTCTTACTTTAAAAAAATAAAAAATTTTAATTTAATGACGTTATCCAGGTTTTCCTAGTACACCAACAAAATTCAAGTAGTAGGGTTAAGAGAAGAGGAGAGAGAAGCCTCAAGAAGTGAATATGCAATTGTAATAATTGACCAAATGGTTTAATGATATATTATGTAGGTATGTTACTAAATAAAAAGTGAAATAGCAGACAAGGTGATAACTTGATTACCAACACCGGCTTGTTGATATAAACAAAAAAAATAATTATAAATTATGTTGTAAGTATTTACTTCGATTGAATTCATTAATTATGCATGTATGTATGTTATGTATGAAATATGTAAATACAGTTTACATCATGGAAATATAGTTTATCTGAATTTAAACTGTAAATTCTGAGAAATTACAAATTTTATAACTGAAAAAGGAGAATTTTCGGAAATTAATATTTTAAATGTTTTTGAATGTTCTATTATTTACTTATTTATTTATTTATTTATTTATTTATTTATTTATTTATTTTTTTGTTGCATTTTATTTGTAATGGAATTTTTGTTTTAATTTCAGTTTTTTGTTTTTTACATTTAAATTTGGAAATAATTCCAGGATACATTTTTTGCTTTAATATGATTTTTATTTACTAAGAAACGTAGGAAAAATTCAAATTTTATCTTAGTTTTATTTCAAATTAGCTGTTGCCCGCGGCTTCGTTGGCGTGAATTTGGTAATTGGGTCCAGATAACTTTAGTTCTTTCAAATTTTTGACCTTAATTTTTTTTTGTCATAGACTGAAAGGACAAATAATTATATAACTACTTATAGTTTTATAGGAATACTAAATTGTTCATTTATATATTGATATTCGTTACTCCTTATCTTTTTTATTTTTAAAGTTTTCCTTTGGGTAATTATCTGTAAACAATTGAAAATTCTCAGAAAACAACACTATTTTGAAATTATGTTCAATTCATGTAGTTAGACTTTATTATTATCCCTTTCCAAAGTCAAATTTTTATAAAATAATTTTGAATTTGACATTTATAATATTTTTAAATATTATTCTATCGTAACCTGTTTTTTTTCGTTTGGTCTGTTTTGTAACTTTTCAATACTTTGATAAGAATTTTTTTGTTATCTTACAAACTTTTAATGACTAAAATATCTTAAATTTCCAAAAAGTGACTCTTGCCATTTTTCCTTGGCCTCCATATGCCAAGGTATACCTAAGTTTGCTTGAGTACACTCAATAAAAAGTCAATCCTGTATATTGTATACAAGGAAAAATATAAAAGATGTTGAAAATTGAAATTTTCTGTTATACACTTATTAGCACTTTACAGTCCGTGTTTTCAGTATCTAAAAACAGTCAAAAAAACCGTAGAGGCCGATCGTGACCAGTGATCACACATGTGTGCGCAAACATTAATTTATAATGAACACACACTGTGTGTTGGTGTCTGTAAAACATTAATAGAACAGTGACATAAACATAACACTTAAAAAATATAATTTTATTAGGTATTATTTATTTTTTTATTTTCATTTTTTTAAGATTGTCTTGAAATGTACGCACAGTGTATTTGTTTGTTATTGATATTATTTTTATTAAAATAGAGTATAATTCACTGTTGACAGATTTACTTTGTGAAACTCCATTTTAAATATTGAAAAATATTTAAAGTTCGATTACTTTGTCTATTTCACGAATTAAAAGTTATTTTTACTGAACGCGTTTTCAACCTTTCGGTCATCCTCAGAGTAGAAAGATGAAAAAAATAAAAAAAAAAATAAAAAATATTTTTTTTTCATCTTTCTACTCTGAGGATGACCGAAAGGTTGAAAACGCGTTCAGTAAAAATAACTTTTAATTCGTGAAATAGACAAAGTAATCGAACTTTAAATATTTTTCAATATTTAAAAAAGAGTATGTTTACACATGTTGAATCATTTCATAAATTTATTTATATATTTTTTTAAATTTTTATAAAAATATTGTCGGCTCCAAGGGAAATTTACTGTGAAAGTGCACGGACTGTATAATGTTAATAAAGCTATCAAATACTACAAAAATCCTTTTCACATGATAAAACGGTGGTGTGAACGATCGAGTAAGCATATTTCAATGACTGAATAGTAGTGTAAGGGCAATAATATAATTAAGTGTAAATTTCAAATATAGTGAGAGTGCTGGGAAACCAAAAATTTATATCCAGAAGGCAGTTAAACTAAGGAAGTTTTCTTCATTAGCTGTTACAATGATATTTTGTTACACATTCATTTAGGTATATTTTTATATTTACTACACTTGGCGAGGCTGAACAAAATTCCCGAGTATTCCGCAACAGATTTACAAAAACTTATTTCTGGTTAATCCCAACAAATTTGCTATCATTTAATTGAAACTTTATACAATAATTTTAGTACTTGGACATATTCCAATAAGGGGCATTTGACAGTATCAAAGAAAAATGATTAAAACAATTTTTAATGAAAATCTTTATATATGCGACTTCTGTCTGAACTTCGGAACGACTTTGAACGAACGAGGTCATATTCACACAATAATATGTTTATTTTGTCAAGCCGATAAATTAATAAAAAACGACAATTAATTATGCTAATTCACCCTAATTGTTATTAGTTGGTTTAAAAAAAAATCATTAAAAAATAATTTTTTAGCTATTAACCACGTGATTATGAACGAACTGTGACGTCACATTCTTTTATACTTCGATCAGTTATCCTACTCTAACTAAACAAAACTATGGAAATAAAGCCAAATTTAATAAAAAAAAAAGAATCAACTCAATTCTTATAAAAAAATATGTTTTTTTCTTAGTTACAAATTATTGGTTGGTTTTTAGAGAATGTAACTGATAGACAAGGGGCCAAACTAAAATATAATAGGTAGTATTCCAACTGTAGCCGTCAGGTGACGTAAATCATCCCCACTTTGCATTAGTTTGTTGTGTAGGTACATACTGTTTGTAGTGGTGTTGGTTTGATGTTTGATTCTGTGTGCGTATTCACACACACAATTACAAAACATGTATTATGAGAGAGCAACGTGCAGCTCAAGTAACAAAGGTCTTACAATACATAACAATCGTATAGTGGAGTCGGTGACTGACACCAACTGACTACATGCCCTAAGCTGTGACTGACCAACAAATGACACCAAGCCAGCTACACTCTTTTGATATTAGTTGGCTTCTAGTGTTCTATGCTGATAGATAATAATGATCGTTTTCGCGAATACCTTCCCCCCCCATCTTTTCCCAAATATCCCATTTGACTTTCAATTAAGTTTTGCATAAGGCAATAGAAAAATCAAATTAAATAGAAGTTTCTGAGTAATGGTCCCACCAAATTTTCAGTTCATAGTTCTTTTTACCATAGACAACAATTTCTAAAGAATAAAAAATATATAAATAAAAGCCATTTCCAATAGTTAAATTAATTTATTAAACATTTTACTTTGGCACAATAAAAAAGAATATTTCAGTAACAAAAACAAACTAAGCAGTAATTCCATATTTCTTGGCTTCGTCTTCATATTCTTTTCTGAATTTACTTTCTGGATCATATTTCTTCAAAAGTTCATCCCACCATTCTTTTTCGTTATTCACTAAATGTTTGATTACTTTTTGTGCTCCTTTCTTTTGAGCATCAGTACATTTGGCGCATTTTGTTTGAATGGCTTCACCAAGATGAACTGTAAATAATACGAAAGTTATATTAGAAAATAATAGAAAAGTATAGCTCGGGCCTTTTAACTTGGCAGTAACTCGCGCATGATACAGATAGATAGATATATTTGAAAATATATTACAAGTAAGAGATAATAACATCTGAAAAATATCTAGGTTTAAATCATATTAAAAAGAGACACCTTTTTAACAAACATATTGTTCTTTTTCGTTCCCTCTTTTATTACCTACTATTAGATGTACGTGTTCTGCGCACTGACAAGTTAAAAGGCCCGAGCTATACCTCTTACATTCTGTACATAAAAAATTGGTTAAAATTGTATGCGTTGAGCTTCAGTTTTTATTATGTTTAATCTAAGCAAGACCTAGAAAATCAACGGGATAGACCACTTGTCTGTGGAAAATTGAATATTCGATGAGATTAAGGTTTCCAAATTATCCAGTAAGGTTTCTCTTTTTTATTTTTGCTATATAAAACTTAATATTCTAATAGCTCAGGGTTTAAAATATTTGGCGAACCTAAAGAAAACTAACTATATGTAGGCAAATAATAAAAACGAAAACAAATAATAGAAAGATTTACACTAATGACTACTGAGTGACACTGGAGATTCACTAGTTTATTAACACTTTTAAAAAATCTGGAATATATTGGAAAAATTTTTGAAAATTTCTAAAAAATCTTCATGCTTTATCACATTATAATTTAAAAATGCACAACTTAGCAAGATTAGTTTTACTTTTTTGCAGTGTTCTTGCACAATACCAAGACTATGCATATGTCAGTAATACTAAAATTTCCAATATAACCACAAGATGAAGACCAAGCCTAAGAACGAGACTATGCTGTTCTTGCTAGGCTCATGGTCTTGATGTCGATCACCATTATTGATGATTAAGTTTTTCGTAAAAAATATAGACTTTATATGGGTAGGTAAATATCATGGTCTGACTTCGCAGGTCATATATTTTAAGAAGCTCTGTTCCGGTACTTTTTATTTTACTAATCAATTATTTTCATTTTTAGGGAACCGAAGGAAGATCTCGGAATTCTTATAGTTTTGTCAAATACATCTGTCTGTCTGTCCATTCGGTCATCACGCCCTCATAATTCCTACATCTTTCGGCCTATAAATATAAAATTTTGCATGTACAATTGGAGATTTCAATTGATTCGCAGCAAACATTTTTTTCATTAAAGAAAATATTTAATAATCTTTCCTTTTTTACAAATAACTCCAGAAATATTTCCATGTACCTTATTGTGCGAGATATCGTATGAAAAATTGCTTAAAATGAAATCGAGGTTCCTTTAACCACTTTTCATTTTTAAATCTCATTTTCTAAATATTGAACTTCAAAGTTGATGTGTTTCTCACTTAACTGACCCTCAACTAACACATGTACAAGTAACATTGTCAAATATATTTATCTATTTTGCTAAACAGTAAAAAGGGTATTTTATTCAGAAAGCTTTGTAAAGTTCCAACCTTCGAGGAACACCAACTAAATGCGAATGAAACACACACTTGGGGAATTTTTGTCAATCAAAAGAAAACCAAAACTCTCACAATTTTTAACTTCCCATAGGAAGTTATTGTAATGGGTCCGATTTTACGAATCGCTAATTTTAACATAACTCCACGTTTCAAGGTCACTAGAATCCGAATCCATCGTTTTTAGCGTGATGTCTGTGCGTGCGTTCGTTAGTTCATTCGTTCGTGAATTTTTTTTCGTCTCGCATATCTCGAGAACAAATGATGATATCAACTCCGGACTAATTTCATTAGATGCGTAATCAAAAAATGAAGACCGGATAAAGTTTTCAACAAATTCGGATTAGCGGTTTGTTTTTTGTGGTAAAAAAACAGAATTAACTTTATTAAGATAGCATAGATTATATGGATTTTTTACCATAACATTATTATATAATGACTTAAGAACCTTCCTTGATGTTAAAAACGCCAGTATATTATTATAAAATTAAAAAAAAAAAACGAAATGAGAAACTGTTTTTGAAATATATTTTGTCTCGCATATCTTGAGAACAAATGATGTTAGCATTTGTTTGATAAGGGTGGAGCTCCCACCCTTAGGTACAGAAGGCGAAGCCCCCGGTATGGTGCAAGGGGCAAAGCCTCTATGGGGGGCCCAGGGGAGGAGTTGCCCGAAATGGAAAAAGAATTATTTATGTACAGTAGTCTCTAGTCTTTAAGGACACCCAATGGAAAGTTGACAGTGTGGGTAGACCTGTCCCCCAAATTTTTTGATTTGATTCTGGGCTTGTTTTACGGTAATCAGAGAAAATAGATAAAATTTTAAAACTTACTCTTTAATTCTTGACCGTCCGCAGTACACTTCCCACGTTCCATAATACAATCAATATAATTTTTCAACAGCCGTTTATTGGATAAAATATCGTCCAAATTGACATTGTCAAATTTGTCGGTATATTTATCACCTGGCATTGGAATTCCATAGCACGCAACAAACAATGCCACAATGGCTAATCCGAATACAAATGGTTTCATTTTGACTGTTTCACTCAATTTCTTTTCGATAGATAAATGTTCTTGCTACTGTTTTTCAATGATCTGGTAACAACTCTTTTATATATTGACAGTTTTTCCATCAATCAAATGTTACATTTAATGACGTTTTGTCGTTTTTCCAAATAAAGAGGGAAGTAGCGGAAAAGAAAGAAAAGAGTGGAACTGAAACGATTGTTTTTTGCTATAATATTATTTATTCAATGGTATTGATTTAGAAAAAGTGAAATAGATAAGGTGATAAACGTGATTGATCAATGATCAACATTGATTACAAATACGGTAGAATTATTCCGTTCAATACTACATTAAAATAATTAATTATTTACTTATTTATGGATGTATAATAAATAAATAATTACATACATTATGGAAACTATTTTTCTTAAACAATAAATTAATTAGTTCACAAAGTACAAGGAGTAATTTCACCATACCGTCAAACAACCGAACTTTACCTATTGACACTAACTTGACCAAACTACACTTTAGTCGAATAAATCAAAATTTTATATCATGTGATGTTCGTTGCACTTTTTTTAATGGTAAATTCATGTCGTACCTATAGATTACTGTTTTCAACGAGTGTAAATTTAAGAAATTGCGGCTACCAAAAAAAAAATACTACAAACGTCCTCAATCATAAAATTTTAATTCGTTTGACATAAGAAGTAGTTTAGTAAAGTTACCGTCAATAGGTGAAGTTAGGTGATTTGACGGTAATTTTTCGTTTTAAGGCAGGGGCGGATCTGATTATAATTTCCTCTTAAACCAAGAGATAGTCATTAAGTATATTAATATATTAGTATGATTATTTTTATTTTTTACGAGTGTTCTTCCACCATAATATGGTGGAGGAAGACTCCTATAAAAAATAAAAATAATCATATCAATTTCAAATCCACCTAAACTTTAAACATTAATATATTAGTATATTAATTTAAAAATTAGAAAAACAAAAAAAAATGTATAAAAATATAATATTAAGTATTTTATAGTCAGAGCTAGTCATTAAATATATTAATATATAATATATTAAGTATATTAATATACACCAACACCTCGCTTTGCGTCGTTTCGGTTTGCGTTTTTTCGAAGTTGCGTCGCTGCTGAATTAGTACTAATTTTCACTGTGCGTCGTTAGATTTTCGAAGTTGCGTTGTTTTGGGTTCGAGTCTTTAATTTTTTTTCGAAATTTTTTGGACAAACGCAAACATTGAACCAATTTTTGGTGAAAGAAAGCCGACTTACGACAACAGCCACTATAGACTCATCAGACAGTGATTAATTTTTACTTTGTTTTTATAAATTAATTGATTATTTTATTTTGTTTTAATTCAATTTGTTTTTTTTTTTTTGTGTGTGTGTATGTAATAAAAATTTTAGATTATTTTTGTTTTTTAAATGTTTACTTTGTTCAATTTTCTTTTTAAAAAGTAGTATTTTCGTAACCCTGGAAATGGTTTGCTATAGAAAATCATACTTCACTTTGCGTCGTGTTTTTTTTTTTTGGAACGTAACCACGACGCAAATTGAGGTATTGGTGTATAAGTATATTAATTTAAAAATTAAAAAAACAAAAAAAAGATGTATAAAAATGTGTATATTAAGAATTTTATAGCCAGAGCTAATCATTAAGTATATTAATAATAGTTTATTAATTTAAAAATTAAAAAAATAAAAATAAACTAAAAAACAAAAAAAACAACAATAATAAAGACACTAAGGATATTTCAAAGGAGATTTCAAAATTTCTTTTTTTGAAATCATTCTTTTTTTGTCGTCATTTAAAAAACGACTTCAAAACAATTGAAATTTATAAAATTTATAATCTATATATATATATATATATATATATATATATATATATATATATATATATATATATATGTATATATATATATATATATATATATATATATATATATATATACATATATATATAAAAGAGAAATACCACTAACTCATCTATCACAAAATCTCCAAAACTACAATACCTACAAACTTGAAATTTGGCATGTAGGTGCCTATTGGGTCGTAGGCGCTCGCTAAGAAAGGGTTTTGCAAAATTTTTTGTATAACCGTCGAAACTTACGAAAAACCGTAAAATATTAATTTTCTATGGCTCTATACAGCAATCTGTGGCCAATTTATCAAAAAATCACAAAAATGTTAGATAGTTGCTAAGCATTTGGAGAAAAATAAATTTGAAATGTAAAGTAAATTTGGAATGAAAAGTATTAATAAGTATTTCTATAGATACCATATAATATTATTTTTACCTATGAGTATTATGAAATTACTTATTTACTGTACAAAATACTATTTTCAAAAAATTCAAATAAATGGTTTAATGAATTTTGACTAAATGTTACACAAATCCTTTTAAAATTTCGGAATAAATAAACGTCAGTTTAAAAGGGATCCCCAGGAGTCTGAAGCAATAAAAATTACGCAAAATTAAATGACCATCCACTCCTAAAAATCTAAATAAGTATGGTTGTGTACAGAAAAGTCACAAATTGTTAAAATTAGGTATAGGTACCTATATTTCTAAAATAAGAATATGGCTACGCTGGAGTCGTTTGACGAGCAGAGCAACTTTCAAAAGTTGGTTCACTGATGGATACGTGATACCTTATGTTCTAATATAGACTTCTAAAGTAAACGGCTGGACTTTGAAAAATAAACGGTTGGATTCTACCAGATTTTGCTTAAATAATACTGAGATCGTAAAAAATGAAAGCTTTCTAGAATGGATGTATCTTGACCAAATTTTGCTCAAACATTACCGAGGTCATGAAATAAATGAATGTGAAGTTGAAATGACCCCCTAGGGCGCTGGGGACCCAAAAATGGTCTAAAAAATACGGCGAATCTTGACTAAATTTTACTTAAACATTGATATTTTGAAAAAATTAAGTGAGATTAAAATTATTGCCTAGGATTCTGGAGTAATACCAGACGCAATAAATTAATGGCTGGACGAATTAATGCAGGTTCAGAAATATTCGCCAAAACACTCGGACTTCAAAAAAGGTTCGAAATTCAAATGCTTCTAAAATTGTCAATATGAGTATCTACGGAAAGGTCTCAAGGCATGAAAATTAAATACAGTAGAAACTCGACAATTCATCATGCTCGGGGCCGGAGGGGTGATAAATTACAGAAATAGAACAATTATGGAATATGTCTGAAAATGAATAATAAAAAAAAAATTAATTAAATATTTTTACTTATTCCTTTATTTTGAGTAATTCCTTGTTTAATGGAATTTTTACAACTAGATACGATACACTTTATTTTTTTCTAATTAAATTTCAAAAGTTAAGTAGAAAACCAACTATACTACGTACATTTTTTTTAGGAGCGACGAATTTTTATGGAATCTGATGAGTTACAGAGTGACGAGATATCGAGTTTCCACTGTACACTATAAATATGAATATATCTATTTTAAGATCATTGAATGAGCGGAATGGAACACTAGAAGAAACTGATTTTATAAAGAAATTTAGAAGATCTATAATTTAAATGTAAAGTGAGTTCAAAATTAATCCCCAGCACTATCTAATACGATTAAGCTTAAACGGTTGGATTTTGACAATATTTTATGAAAATTAAATATGCTATAGAAATATGAATATGGTTAATTTAGGGTTGTTAGGCGAGAATTATGCTCAGAATTTTAGAATATCAAATTTGAATGAACTTGAGGGTCAGAATTGTCCGTGAAGGCCATCAAATAAGCCCCAAATTAATTGTGATATTAAAATTGTCCGCTACGATCTTGGTGCCGCAAGCAAGGCCCAAAATTGAAATACTCCTAAAACTACCTATTGATACGGGTATCTAAGTACATAATGGTGCGGAAATTAGCCATGCTATTGAAATATGACGATTGTTACTTTAGAGTCGTTTGAGCGTCGCCAGGCATTATAAATAATTGATGTACAGAATTTCCGAATATCTAATTTAATATTGATTTAATCATTTGACCAATAATTATGATAATTTTCCGTGGGTGAAACCACGGGCCACAGCTAGTATAAAATATACCAAATATATTTTTTGCAATTCTGTCCCAACACATTTAGTCCCAAGGATTAAAAAATTCACTTTTAGTCCCAAGGCACTTTAGTCTATACGTCAATATTCGTTTAATAACGAATATTGACGTATAGAACGTCTTGACGTCAAATTACGACGAAAACATGTTTTTTGCAAAAGCGAAAATTTATTTTAAATACTCGTACAAATTCCTTTTTTGATATTCCTTCACCATTTTTATATTCTTTTGATACACCGATATTCTAAATGTGTTGAATGGAAAAATGTTTTAAAAAAATTTTCATATAATAAATACGGCGGTTAGAGCGCCAACTATTTGGGAACTTGTGAAGTTACACGAACCAATAAAAGGCTTCACTAACACGATTTAATATATATATATATATATATATATATATATATATATATATATATATATATATATGTATATATATATATATATATATATATATATATATATATATATATATATATATATATATATATATATATATGTTGTAACACTTACAATTAGATCAATTTTTTTGTTGATAAAAAGATCCTCAAAATTAGGTTTATTTTCGCTTGTCTATAGATATTTCTCACCTTAATTAGGAAATTATGTTTCAGGGTACATCTATATCGCTTATTATCAAACTGTAACCAAGCTATGTCTGTACATTAAAAATATTTTTGAAAAATTGGTTAAAGTTGATTATTTTTTAGTTAAAGGTCTCTGAAGACAAAACAATTTTCTTTTTTGTTTATTTTCGTTCGCATCTCACGTAAAAGTAATTGAATCTATTTTGAGAAAACTTTCGCACTTTTAAAACCTACCTATAGTTTGATCTACTGCAAAATAAATTTAATTAAAATTAGTTAATTGGAGCTCATCTAAGCTAAATCATGTCATCAAGTAACTATATTTAAGGTTTTTAATTAAACTTTAGACGAAGCATAATTTACCTGTACATATTATATTCACAAAGGCTTTAAATTAAAATGATTACGACAATACCTCATGTATTGGAATATTTTAGTTATTATTGAAATTACAAACAATAAATGCACAACTAGTAGCAAATCAACCACGGCTAACTAGTTCTTTTCATTCCATGAAACCTCGGACAAATATGCATAGAAAATGAATAAAATGTTGTTTAGTTCATATAAAATTCATGAATGTATTTTAGATTGCATAATATGATTTTTTTAAAATTTTAATATGTAATTTTTGCAATTTTACTACTTTATTTATTAAATAATTTCTTTACAACTTAACGTAAGATTTATAAAATGAAATTCAAAGAACTTTGGTTTTTTCCAATTGTTTGTGGAGAATTTTCTGAACTTTTTGTCATTTTTCAAAGGTGTTTTGAATAAACGTGATCAATTTTAATGGAGAAACAACTTTTATATATTATTTAACACTATTGAATATATATTTAACACTATCGAAGCATACAATTTATATATTATATTATTTAAAACTATCGTAGAATTTTTAAATTTTATGTACGATTTTATACGTTTTGACTATAAAATGATGTTAATTTTCAAGGAAATCATAGGCAGGACTGGGAAAAATGGTTCATAGGAACCATTTAAAATAGAAAATGGAAAATGGTTTCCAAAAATGCATTTAAAATACAAAATGGGAAATGCTTTTGCTGAACATATTTAAAATAGAAAATGGAAAATAGCTATTTAAAATGGATTATAAAATGCAAAATGCTTTTTTTTTACTTTAAAGGGCGTAGCCGGGTAAGATAGGGAAAACGGCCCTTGACGCAAAATTGATTGTTCTTATAGGAAATAATACTTCTTAGCCCCAGATACATTCTTGCCAAATTTCAACCCTCTGAGGCTAATAGTTTTCGAATACACAAACAGACAAAAATTTTCAAAAAAAATTTTTTTTTACGAAATTACTAAGCCGATTTATTTAAGTTTAATATATATTGTGTACCCACTTTAGGCAAAGTTATAAAAAAAAAATTAACGTTATATCCCTTTATTATACTAATTTTTTTAAATTTTTAAATTTTACTAAATTTTTTTTTGGCACTTACGCGCTAGCGACACCCACCATTTTTTGTTAAATAATATGTCTCTTAGTACTCTACAACATATATTTTTATGAAAAAATTTTAGTTGGTAAAACATAGTAATATTTCAATACAAGTGCATACCATGTTAGGTACTACATATATTACTTATGTATAAGAAGGGCTATAAAGTAAAATATCTACCCTATTTCTAAAATAATACAATTACATACGTTCATAACTACGATAAACTAGTTTAAATTTACTCAAGTCCAACATTTTCTGCCGTTTGCCTTTTTTTATTAATAAAACAAAATGGATATTGATTTCTCTTTTGTTAGAGTTGTTTTCTTTGTAAGACGTCAAGTGAAACTTTATTAGCTCATACACCACATATTACGACGTCAACAATTTCATACAAAGTTTTTTAGCTGTCAAAATAGTATGCCAGTTGGTCATTTCGTTATAGTTCCCCATGACCCGTCATCGTGTTAACAAAAGAAGACATTTGTCTAAGCTTGTGTGTCGTTGTTATGAACGTATGTAATTTTATTACAGAAAAAATCCACTTTCTGCACCTCCTTAAGAAGTGCAACAAAAACATCAAGTGAGACGGTCTGTTCAAGTTAGTTATATGTACCTACATGTAATTTACCTACATATTTTTATAACTATAAGTTTTAGCCGGACTGTTGTTATTACTATACATTGTTGAAGTTTTTTGTTCCAATCTATTAAGTTAATGTTTATTATTATTAAAACAATATAACATTTAAAACGTATTATTGTTATTATTATTATCTTTATTTAAATAAAGTTTCTAAAACTTATAATTTTTGTTGAGTTAGATGTAATTTTAATTAGTAAGTATGCTGAGATAATTTTACTGATTTCATTCAAATATTCAGATTCATGGTAAAATTAACCTTGAAAATTATTTTTTAACAAGTAGAAACATATTTTTTATAACAAGTCAAAATATAAATTTTTTTAGACCGTCACAGGAACTCCAAGAACTGCAACTCAGGGGGGAAGAGAACATTTTATTGCACTCCTCAGAGTTCTACTTTGTTTTAGAAATCAGGCAGATGCTTTACTTTATGGTCCTTTTTATATATAAGTAATATATGTAGTACCGAACATGACATGCATTTGTATTGAAATATTACTATGTTCTACCAACTAAAATTTTTCCGTAAAAATATATGTTATAGAGTACTAAGAGACATATTATTGAACAAAAAATGGTGGGTGTCGCTAACGCGTAAGTGCCAAAAAAAAATTTACTTAAATTTAAAAATTTAAAAAAATTAGTGCAATAAAGGGATATAACGTTAATTTTTTTTTATTACTTTGTTTAAGGTGGGTACACAATATATATTAAAATCAAATAAATCGGCTCAGTAATTTCGTAAAAAAAAAATTTTTTTGAAAATTTTTGTCTGCTTGTGTATTCAGAAACTATCAGCCTTAGAGGGTTGAAATTTGGCAGGAATGTATCTGGGGCTAAGAAGTATTATTTCCTATAAAAACAATCAATTTTGCGTCAAGGGCCGTTTTCCCTCTCTTACCCGGCTATGCCCTTTATTCATAGATTTCTTATCATTACTTAACTGTATTAATAAAAAGAAGTTAAAAAAATGTCAAAAAGTTAAGAAATTAGGGCAGTCTTTTGAGAAAATTTTATAAAGTTTGTATGATATGAAAACGAAATTTAACTATTGAAATATTGTTACTCAAAAATATTGTAAAATTTTGTTTAGCCTTCATATATTCAAATCTTGACTACGCTACAACTGCGACTTCTAAATTATGAAAATCATCTACTCGAAATACCAAAACATTTCTTATCGATAATTCTTAAAGATAATAACACAGAACTTGAGTCAGAAAAGTTTGAATTGAGACAACTGCATCTCTAGTAATAAATTTAACTTAAGTAACATTGCAATTCGAGTTATAAAAAATTTGAGTCAGTTAAATCAAGTTACATTTAATTTACAATTTGTTAGACTTCAAGTCGTTCAGTTCGAGTTCTGTAATCAATATAAGTATCATACATATAACGTAACGCGCTCAATACTCAAACAGTTTTAATATTTATCGTTTTTTTTTTTTTTTTTTTTAGAAATAACTTCATTAATAAATAAAATATCAAAACTGTGCGAGTATTGAACGCGTTCGGGTATAGAGGCTTTTACCCTACACATAAATTTGAGTATACAAGCATTTTCATTTTAAATGTAAAATAAATTAAAATTTCCATTTTAAATACAAAATGGAAAATGGTTTGACCGAACTTATTTAAAATAGAAAATTCAAAATGCCATTTTGTATTTTAAATACATATTTAAAATAAAATTATTTTAAATAGCTCCCAGCCCTGATCATAGGAGTACTTCTACTCTTCCGGCATAAATGAATATGTTAAGTACCATTTATGGCAAGGTATGAATGGTAGAATTGATTCAAAATGAGCAGTTTATCTGATGGAGGTAACGGAAAATAACCAGGAATAGTTGGAAGAGAAAGGCAAGCCTTTCCGACTGGAGACAAAATTAGTGTTGACATCATTTCTTACCAAATATTATATTATTAAAACACATCCAACTCTCTAATCAGGAATGCTAAAGAAAAGACACATATCAACACAGAATTATTTCTTTTTTATAAGAGCGTCTTCCACCTCATGATCACTCTCCTGTATCTATACAGTTGGAAAAAACAACTTTGGAAACCTATAACTCGTTTCCGGTTTTATCATTCTACATTTATTTACGATTTTTAAGGCACTGAAAAATTTTAGTAAGCTTAATGAATTTTTACTCAAAACAAGTTCTATGGAAGTGATCGAATTTGAAATAAAGGTGATATGGCTACAAATTGCTCATTTTTACTATCAAAATGACGATATTCCTTTTAGAAAAATGACTGGTTTGACAGAAGGCGCTTTTCTAGTGGTTTCCTGTACCTATTTGATTTTAGTAAAAATGAAAAGAATGACCTCGAAAACCTACAATTCGTCTCCAGTTTTATAATTTTATCATTTTATTTACCGTTTTTAAGGCATTGGATCATTTTTGTGAACTTGATGACGTCATCAAATGTAAATTTTTTTTTTCTTAACTCAAACTTTATGGCAGTCACCTAAATCAAAGTGATTGATTAAAAATAGGGTAATTTTGGTGTGAAATTTTCATTTTTGGTATCAAAATGACGGAATTTTTTTTAGAAATGTAACTAATTGGAGAGAAACCTTCTCTTTAGTAATCCTCCATGCTTCATTTTAGTAAAAATAGAAAGTACAACTTCGAAAACCGATAAATGGCTTCCAGTTTCATTATTCTATCATACTGTATCACTGTATCCGCTCTTGTTTGTAATTGTTGCATTTACAATCTAAATTGCAATTATGTAAACCATAAGTACTCAAAATTTCTTCAAATTATTGTTGTTAATTTTTTCATTAGCTCTGCTCAAAGAGTACTTTGACAATGTTAAAATATATTTTTGGAAAAATTAAATGGACGGTTAACAGAAGATGTTTCATCAAAATTGGTAGCATAATTCTTATTTAGTCTAAACGTCAGTATTGTGATCGACTTTCATCACCCTTTATTTGCTTCAGTATCTTCTAAAAGTGAATGAAATTGGAAAAACAAATATTCAGTTTAAAAATTGGGCTTCGAACTAGTCTAATGGTTAACCTATCCGACATTTGCTTAAAAAATCGTGAGTTCGCAACTAACTGAGGCAGATCCATTATCCAACATTTAACATTACACTTCAAACATAATTTACAGTGATGAAAAAATTGAAACAGATAATCGAATTTGAAGTCATGACATTACACCTTAGAGTCCATGCCACTACTTATTGTATGTACTAGCTACTTGCTCTATTCTAAATAAAGACTTATTTAAAGCGCCTCCACCATCAAAGTTACTTGAAAATTATCAAAATTTCATCAGTTTTTTAAAAGAATTACCTTAAACAATATTCAAATAAAATCAAAAACATTTTTAAATTTACAAAAATTTTATTGAAATAGAAATTTTAGAAACATCCAAACAGTGAAAATTGAAAGACGCATTTCTAAATAATATTGTAAATCGGTTTATTCAACTTTGATTCCATATTTTTTGGCTTCGTCTTCATATTCCTTTCGGTATTTACCTTCTGGATCATATTTGTCTGTAAGTTCCTTCCACCATTCCGCCTCGTTGTTTACTAAATGTCTAATTACTTTTTCGGCACCTTTCTTCTGCTTTTCAGTACATTTGGCACATTTAGTTTGGATGGCTTCAACAATATGACCTGTAAATATATAATAAAAGTTTATTTTCATGGCAGAACTTACTTATTTGAAAAAGAGATTTCCGAAAAACGTATTTGTAAGGAGTAGTTTGAAAGATTGAATGACTTTCCAATTCATGTTTTTGGATTTTTTTTAAATAAAAACTGCCGAATATGAACCGTAACATGTCATATGAATTTTGACTAAAAATTAAGTTGCATTTAAAAGGAAAAAATTAAAGTGGCAAACAGATTAACACTTTCAGTCCCATGGCTTCGGCATCCGAAACCAAACAAAACATCCCCAGAGGCCGACCGCGATCAATGATTAATTGATTAGTTGGTTACGCATTATGTGTGTGATGTTTATCATCATTCATCACACGGATGTGTTCCTACTTACAAAAATACAACATACCATTACCAACACATACTACTCTTTTGGTTTCTATGCATAAAAATTTCAAGATAAACAAAAAATACATAAAAAATATAATTTATGTTTTTAAATAAAATTGATTTGAATGTCAGTGTATATGTATGTAGTATGTACATATGTTTACAGTTTTACACATACATGTTGAACTGTGTTGAATCTATTCAGTGTTTGAATCATTTTATGTATTTGTTTGTATAAAGTTTTTTTTTTAAATATTACCGGCTTCCGGGGAAGTTTACTATGAAAGTGCTCGGGCCTCATAGTGTTAAGATGTTATCTGGCACTTTAAAGAAGATATATTGTGCAAAATTTTAAAAAATCCTCTGCTGAATCTTTGCAGAAACCAACAGTTTGTTCTCTATCTCTTCTTTTAAGAAAAAATTAATGAAATTTCTCTGATTATATTTTCGATATTGGCATAAAGATTTGAGTAAAATTTTTTACCAGTAGCTTACTGATTTTTATTCACTTTAGTGTTTAGAGTTCAGTTTAGAGTTTTCTAGCAATTTAACGCGAAGAACTGTCAAGAGAGAAAAAAGAAGCAAAAACAAAACAGTGAAGCTAAAGTGTTCTTGGATTGACAGTTCTTCCAATTAAATTGCTTTTAAGCAACAAATTTTAGTTGTAGGAAACACAAATTTATTCAGAAAAAAAATTAAAATTTCAAACTTAGCAGCTAAATAATTCAAAACGCAAACTCCAACATTAAAATTATTCCTAAAACAACTTATTTAAAATTTCTCTAATAAATATTCTAATGGCACCAACCCTTTTCCTTAAAAAGTTTATATGCCGAACACTTGATTTAATTTTGGTTTAAATTATAAAAACTACACTTCACTGAAATTCATCAACCCAAATTTAAAAATCACAAGTTCAGTTATAAGGCCCGATTTACATTAACGCTCCGCTCTCCCTCCGATATCACTACGCTCCCGATTCGATATAATCTTGTTGTGCTCACATTACAGTGCTGATATCATGCTCTATTCATTCATTCTCTATTCACATTATAAGGCCACTCTAGGTACACTCCCAGTTCGGTCTCAGTTTGGTACAAATATCTTTTCATAACAACTGAATGCAAGCGGAGTGGAGTGGAATGAAAAAAGTGTTTACACTATAGGTACAAGCCATAACAAGTCTGATATCGCTCCGATAAAATATTACCTGAATGGTATTGATATGGGAGTGACATTGGAGCGAGAGAGAATCGTGACTGATATCGGACCGATATCAGAGCGATGATGTGAATACACTCATTGTTTATTGTGTAAGAATATTTTATCGAACCTGGAGCGGAGTGATATCGGAGTGAGAACAGAGCGTTAATGTAAATCGGGCCTAACTGACAAAAAAAATACATACTTTTCAATTCTGTACCATCTGGAGTACATTTTCCCTTTTCCATAACACAGTCAAAATAATTCTTCAACAAACGTTTATTGGCCAAAATGTCATCCAAGTTCACATTATCATACTTGTCGGTGTATGTATCTTCATCTGGGCGTGCCCAGCAGGCAACAATTAACGCAAACGCGGCCAAAGCAAACACAAACGATTTCATTTTCTAATCTGAATTTTCACTTTGTTATACGCACTGAATATTTAATTTTAAGCACAATTTCATTACTGCTGGAGATGCTTTTACCCACCCTTTATATATATTTTAATATTTCACAACTGCCAAACAAAAAATGTACTAAAGTTTTCCATAATTCAAAGTAGACATGTTCAAAAACATAGATACTATTACTAATAAATCATTGTGTAAAAAAAAGTGAAGCCGCCAGACATCAATCACAAAAAAGCGATCTGATTTCGATACGACTATTGTGGAAATTACAAGTAGAATATGTATGCTTATTAATGTAAATGGTAAATTCTGGGAATTTTTTTTAGTTATGTAATTGTGTTGTCTCACAAAAATTGTTCAATTGTTTTGTTAATTATTTTTATCTAATTTCATGTGATTTTTTTTAATTGGAGTCATAAACAAAAAGTAACACGTAATTATTTGGACAAAGTTCTCAAATCTTACCTCGATACTGTCTTAATAACAAAAATTATAAATTCATCTCTGAATTAACAGAAACTGTCGTCGGGATAAAGAATTACTTACAAAACATAAAAAACTACGCCTCTGACGTCACCAAGCATTATAGGTATTCGCTATATCATATTTTGTTATATCAGCTCTGTATACCATGGGAGCTGGGATGCCCAGCGGACATTCAGTACTTTTTCTCATTCAGTTTCTTTTAAACGTTCAGAATGAAGAATGAAGATTTTGCTTGGTTAATAAAGATTGTTGCGAAATAGCGTTTATCAATTCAGAAATCTGCAAGATTTTATTGAATGTTGCAAAAATCTTCCTGAATTATGGAAAACTACGATGTCTTGACTTCATATCACTGTCTGACTAATTCTAAAAGGTTGTTGAACACTTCCTTTCCCTCACGAAATTTTAATAATATCTAAAGGTCACTTTATTTTAGTTTTCCCAATAAAAAATTTTTCAAGAAATAAAGGGTCTAGCCGTACTTCCATGGTGAAACTGCCCCCAATAGCAACTCATATTAATAACTGTACTAACGGTATGGTGAGGCTATAGGTAATTGATATCTACCACCTTCCCAGCTAAAACCGAGTAGTTACGGTGATGACCAAAATAAACTGTTCGAATATTCGTACAACACTTGGTCCTATAACAATAATAAATAATGAAGGTTAAAAACAGTTTGTCACCGAAAGCAGGCTAGATTTGTTGCGGTAAATTATTTTGATTGATGTTAAGCTAGTTGCATTATTTACTGATAAAATTTATTTAAAACAAGCTTCTTGTTCGTCAGACCCTATTCCAATGCCCTATATATCAGCCTTTTAAAAAATATTAAGCAGTTACCGAGAGAAAGTAAAGCACTCATTTCTTTTAATTTTTTTAGTTATCTTCGTAACTATTCGGGTTTGGCCGGGAAGATGGTAGATATCAATTACTTATTGCCTCACCATACAGGTAATACAGTTATTAATATGAGTTGCTATTGGGGGTAGTTTCACCATGGAAGTACGGCTAGACGCTTTGTTTTTCTTTGCACCAGTCTTTCATCCCAATTGTCTTCTTCTGTTTCCATTTTCTTCTTTTTCTTCATTTTCCACACAATCATAAATTATAGCTAAAGCTAGCAAATTGAATATTTAAGTAAATTCAGGAAAGTAATTTAAATTGCCAATTTGCAATTTCCATAGTTAAATTCGATCAGGATAGGATAACTGTTGAAAGTTTTTTAAAATTAAATTATAACAATTAGGATAAATTAACATAATAGTACAGTAGAACCTTTCTTAGCCGGACAGTAGTGTCACGGAAAAAATTGTCCAGCTAACAGAGGTGTCCGCTTAACAAGGGCAGTGTAAATAGGGTGGAATCGCCTAGTGTCGGCCAGTGACCTAACGTCGGCCACTGCTATTTTTAAAAAATAAGGCCTTAAAGAATAAAAAATGTTTGACAAACAAATAGAAGCAGAAGGTTTCTCGCGGATACTTTTTCTAGTATTATAGAAATGTTTAAAAGCAGTTCTTTAAACTTAAATAGAATGTTTGCAGTCTGAAATCACTTCCACCGTTAGCTGAAATAACATTAAGTCGTGTAATATGAAATGTCGTTTTTCGACCACTTGGAGGACCATATAATTCAGATAAATATCGACACCTTTTAAGCATTACAGATATATTTAAAGGCAGTTCTTTAATTTTAAATAGAATTCTTTTAGCCTTATTTCCGCCATTAATTAAAATAACAGTGGGTCGTGTAATATGAAATGTCGTTTTCTGACTTGATCAACCATCTGTCTGTAAAATTAGCCCTGCCGTTTCCTTTTTTTTGCAACAAAAAGGTTTGTGCTATATTGTGCTAGACGTGTGCTATCATGTACCGTAAAATAATTATGACTAACTGCGACACAACGGTGCACCACGTCGACAATTCCACATAAACTGTACTAGTTATCAAAATAGTGTAACAATTGATCATTTCGTTGTAATTCTTCAAGATCATTAACGTATTAATATACGTTAACAGCTCGTAATAATATATAAAATTTATCTTCTTTTAGGAGTGCGTTACCCCCCATTATGAAAAATTCTGTTTCTCTGATCTGTTAATATGCTAATCGTCTTTTTTTGCCAAAATTTGAATTCAAAACAAAACAACTATAGAAGAAATAGGAAATTCTTATGGGTTATCAAGATAAAATACACAAAATATTTCTTATATTCAAATAAATTTATTAAAAATATTTAAAATGGATTAAATCACAAACATTAACTATTTCTTTTTAGATAATAATAACAAATTTAATGAATTCTGTTAATTTATTTAGACTGAAACTCCATGTTCCTTTGCCAAATCTTCATATTCTTTTCTGTATTTACCCTCTGGATCATATTTCTTGACAAGATCATCCCACCAATCTTTTTTGTTGTTCACTAAATGCTTAATAACTTTATCCGCTCCCTTCTTTTGTGCATCAGTACATTTAGCACATTTGGTTTCTAAGGCTTCAGCAAGATGCTCTGAAAGGTGAAATAATAAGGTTTAAATTAATATTTGTTTATAGAAGAAGATTGATTATTACGCAATTCTAAATATTCGATGTACAAAGATTATTTTCTATACAATTTTTTTATCATCAATATAACTACATATTTTTTTTAAAAATAATATGGCCTAATACTAGAACTAGTTTTGGTCATCTCCGTCAAAGACTAGTATTTATTTTTACATTTTTATAAGACCCTGAAGGGATCTCTTTGCGATCATAGATGTTGCTCGCCAAAAACCTGTTTTGTTGGATTCACCAAGCTCTAATAAACATATGACAATGAACTTGAAAATACAATAATTTTTATTCTATAGACGTTAATATTATTCAAATTAAGGGGAAATATCTACTTGAGGAAGAAGTAGACATTTTTAAGGATTTTTGTAACCAATATAATAAAAACATAATTATTTCTGTTAATTTGTTTATTTTAAAGTACCTACATATTGCACGCTTAAACGTATAGACTGACTCAAAGGACTGAAAAAACCAGTACGGTATCGTAACACGATCACAATTTAATCAAATCGTGGTGCGTGACACTATGCGGTCAGATTGTACAACAATTTTGATAAAAATATGAAAACTTACAAAAAATGATATTAAAAAAGTACTTGTTTAAAATTACACAACATGTTTAAAATTATTTCCCAAAAGGATGCTTAAATATTAGGTAAACATATTTTGTCTCTATACTTTTTTTAAGGCTAATTCGTTTAATTCTTCTCAATTCTTAGCTTGTACACGAAGATTTTAAGAAACAATTTATCTAAAGAAAATAGTTCCAAAAATAAAAAATTTCTCAATTTCTTGTTGATTATACAAAAAGTTTTCGATAAAATAAAACTTAAAAAAATTAACGCGATCAGTCTTTGTGGTATCTACTTACAAGTACTTGTCGATTGTCAATTTTTTTTAAAAAATATTTCTATGCTAATACGGAAAATATACAAACCAAGAAAATGAACGTAATCAAAATTTTAAAAATAAGATCAGTATTTAATTATTATAAAAGTATTTGAAAATTTTGGATATTTTATGAAATTTAAAGTCTATTTGACCTCTTCAAATATTTCCGAATATAGCAAGTTCAAATATCAGGTAAACATGTATACTTACTCTTCAGTTCTTCACCATCTGGAGTACATTTTCCTTTTTCCATAACACAGTCATAATAATTCTTCAGCAACCGTTCATTGGCCAAAATTTCATCCAAATTCACATTATCATACTTGTTGGTATATTTCTCTTCTTCTGGACGACCTAAACAAACAACAATTAACGACAATGCCACAATTAATCCAAACACAAAGGTTTTCATTTTGAAATTTCACTAGATTGACTTGCTATAAATTTTTCAAATACTGTTTTTAATTGATTAGTTCCTTCCTTTTATACATTTTCCATGATTCGACACAAAAAAAAATGTACAAGTAAAAAATTTCATACAATGACGTGAATATTTTAGTTTTTGTCTCCTCGAGTTTTCACTTCAATTTAGTTCATTAAATTAGTAAAAAAGTTAAATTTAAGGTGGTTGGTCCTTAATTAATGTTGGTTAATTGTGAAATTTCTTTTTAAAAATTCATTTTCTTTGTTTATTTATTTTTTACATTTGAAATTACATTGAGGAAGATTATTTCGTAAAAAAAAAAAAAAACAAAATTCATAGTGAGAAATAAATGTTCAACAAATATATTTAATATGACTGACATAAATTTCGATATATTTCTCAGTTTTTAAAGCTAAAAATATTCCTAAAATGTAATACCGAATTACACATCAAATGGGTCCTAATAGACAAAAACTAGATTGGAACCCTATTTAAGGTATTGTAGATAGACAATTCATAGCGTCAATCCGACCCAATTTCATTAAGAATCACCTAACTTGGAGTTCAATTTTTTCTTCTAACGTCTTCAAAGGATAATTAATTACTGCGCCTCTGCAAAAGGGTTAAAGTTTGTTAAAATCAGTTTTTTATCAGTATATTTTGTGTGTTAAAAAACTCACCTACCAGATGTTAGAATTAATTAAAATTTTGAATTATTTTTTGTATCAAATTCTAAAAAATATAATTACAGTCTTTCATTAGCCATTCATTGATGTTTACAAATATCTAATATGTCAACCACCTTAAGATAGCGACTGGAATTACATCTATTTTATAGTTTAATTTTGTTACATTCAAAGAATAAAAAAAAAAGGAAAAAAAAACTAAACAATGAAGTGATCGTTTTCGTTTAAAATTACCAACGTCAAAAGTAAACATAATTATTCATTTAAATAATGTTTTATGGTCATGAGTGTAATTATGTATTAATTCCAAGAAATTTTAACAATATTATATAATTTGCAAAAAAATTACTCAATTTTGTACACAAAAATTAATTTTTTTTATTGGAATCTTTTGTTTACTTTAATTATTTATTTTGTTCTTTTGTTTTCTTGTTAAAGAAATTTCAAATTTTAGAAATAGGTGAGGCTTATTTAATTTTTTTTAAATAAAAAAATTCTTTTATTTACAAAATTAAGAGGATGCTGCTGCGAATTAATTTACAAAATTGAAAAAATCAAAAGGATAAGTTCAAAACCTTTTTTCAAGGTTGATTGTGAAAAAAACAAAATCATCTTTTGACTAATATAACGTTTTCTGTATTTAATAGCCTTAAAAGTATTAATGGTTTCAATATATTTTCTAAATCTTCTTACGTCAGCACATCTAGATAATATTTTGTCTTCCCTGCACTCCCACCATAGCTTACAAATATTTATATTTTATTGGACTGTGGTATCCATGGCCATATATACCTACACACACCGGCATAATTAGCGGAACATAAAAAATATATACAAACTTATTTATTAAACAAAGTTGGCGGATTTTTTTCATTTTTACTTAAAATAATATTGAAGCAACGAATCAATTGACTTTCCATAGAAATGTTTTTATTTATTATTGATGCAATTCTTTTTAAGAGGTCTGTCACTTTCGAATTCAAATGCCGTTTCTTCTCAATGTGGTCGAGCTTCAAACTGCCGTAATTGAAGAATGGCAAAGACTGTACCAGGAAACTATAGATAACATCATGCTGAGTATAGAAAAACGAATGGAAGCTTTGATAAGAGCACGGGAGGAACCAGGCGGGATTAAAACGCTGTGTTTCATTTTCTATTTGTTAAATAATCTTTAACTTAAATTATTCTTAGACGACATAAGATTCCAAAAATTTGCCATTTTATATGGTTACTTGTTTTGCTACCAAAAGAAAGGTATGTATATCGACTTGTAAACATGTAATTTTAAGTGAATAATTAAATAAGATTAATATTTTCTTGAAATTAAATGGTTTGCTTGATTTTCACAGATTTTTTATATGTTCCGCTAATTCTGTCGGTGTGTGTATTATTCAAGTGTTCTATATATCTTTATATATGAGATATTGGACCAGAAATTTATACATTCAGTTACGAATTCGAAAAACATTCTCTAAATGAATTCAGCTGCCATTTTTATTTAATACTCAGTCGGTTGAATGACAACTGTCATGTTGTCTCGTGTCGTAATTTCATCTCCGTGAGTAATAGCAATCATTACCTATTGTATGTATATTGACAGATAAATTCAACTTTCAAGAATGGATTGAGTTAAACTGAGTTTTTCGTTAATCCATTCGGGAAATAGTTCTTTTCTGCAATTAATATTCAACAGAATAATGATAATTTATTAAAAAATTTTACGCGAAGAGCTTAAAAAAATTTTATATTATTAATGACACATGGCATGGAAAAATACCAATAGATATTTTCAATCATAAATATTTAATGAAATACTACGATTTATTAAACATTAGACAATGTATATTTTTGCTAAAAAAAATTCCCCTTTTCTGAAACACATCTATGATCCGCTGAGAACATAAAAGTCGCATATGATCAGAATAAATAAGTTAAAGGAAGATTCAAATTGTTATATTTAAATCAAGCCTTTGCTAGGGTTCCGTAGCAGGAAGTTGTCATATCTGTGCTTTTGTAGACTCTAGTTCAATAACTCTCTAATTTTTGCCTTTATTGAGACAAAATTTGGAATGGAGACAGATATTGATAACTCAAAATTTGAAATGAGCCGGAAAAAAATTTTTTAAAGGTACTTCTCCGCTTTGAAAAGTGGAAATTAAAATTTTTTTCGCGTAATCCACCGTTTTTAATAATCCACCCAAAATTTAGTTTTTCTTCATTTCATCCATTTTATTATAATTTTTAGGCAAAAGTGCCTAGACTCTACGACGATCCTAAAACCGTTGTAGGTACACAAATATATAGGTAACAAACATCCTCGCATATTTTTATAATTTTTTTTATAATGAATTTTATTAAATATACTAAAATTTTCTATAATTTTGTAGTCATGACCACAAAATCCTTATAGATTCAGTCACGTCTGTCATCACATTAAATGGTTTACTCGCACTTGACCACCTTTAAAGTCAGTGTTGGACCTTATGTTATTTAATAAGCAGCGTCGTCTTTTAAAGCTATTATTAAAATTTTGTGACTTATAGAGAAAGTTAAAAGTTCAAATAATCATATTATTAACAGGTTAGAGGTTAAATAAAAGTAAGAAATACTCTATCCTGAAAACTCTAGCTATTGACCCACGACATCTCTTACTCGGTTTAATGACCTCATTTGTTTTCAAATTATGGTAGAAAGTCGAACACTTTCTGCTAAATTATATCATGAAAATTATTTTTATTTAACTACCTGATATTTTGCGATGACGGAACGTGATAGAAGAACATTCACTTTAATGTAAATACGAAGGTGTTTTGACTTTTATTAAACATTCAGTGTGGAAATTAACCTTGCACTTGATCAATAATTGATCAATATTTCCTGTTTAAAAAATTAAATATTTAACAACGGTCAACAAGAATTCAATTAATTTTTAAAAAATTGTTTCCTTTCAACCAGCTACATGACAAAATTTAAATTAAATTAATTTTTTCGCTAATCTTTCCTTTTGCACCAACTGGTACACCGGTTTTTTTTAATAGCAAATTTTCAAAAATAACATTATTTCTAATTTAAATTTTTAATAAGCAATTTAAAAAACGACCTATCTTGCAGAAATTGATAGTAATTTTCTATACGTAAACAAAGTTCAATGTTTCGATAATGGTAGCCCGAGATCGTTCGTTGATGATGATGATGCTATTACATAAATATTCCATTGGCGTTAATTTATTCGCATTAGAGCACTGGAACCTCCCACCTATTATCAACGTAAGGTTATAACCATTTGACGTCACACAGGTTATTACCTATAACCATTTCAGAATAATATAAATATGAGGATGAAATTAAAGATGCGTAACATAAAGTTAAACGTGATTATTACGAGATCAACGCAAGCTTATTTATTTCTACAGACATTGTTTATTAAAAAATCGCATCGCCATGAAGACATTTGTATATGGATTTGCCGTACTATCGATCGTTGTGCTTTCGGCCTATGGACTACCACCGAAACCAGAAGAGAAAGTGGTTGAAGAAAAAATAGAAGAGAAGAAAGTGCCGGAAGAGAAGACAAGTGCAGAAAAATATACAGATCGATACGATAATATCAACATTGATGAAATTTTGGGAAATAAACGTCTCCTCAATAATTATATGGATTGCATTTTGGAGAAGGGTAGATGTACCGCAGAAGGTGATGAATTGAAAAGTAAGTTTCATTTTTTTTTTCATCTTAATTTATTACAAACGTCACATCGTAACAAATCTGTTTACTAGTATTGAATTTCTTGATTTATAAAATATACTTAGATATATTTCATAAAATTTTTTGCCCCTAACCGTTCTCAAGTAATCACTTTGAAAAGACTTTTTAACAGGACACAATTATAAAAATTTAAATACATAGATCTATTTCCCAAATTACATTTCTGCAACTGATGGTCGTTCTAAAGACAGTAATTCTCTTTTGGAAAACAAAATTTAACAAAATTTTTGACGAAATTGTTATCCACAGGTTAAGCAGTGCTTAATTTCTAAGATCTTAGGTGTCGGAATGCAAATTGAAATTTTAAGTACCGGAACACATATCCACAGATTTTGCACCCTTCTTAACCATACGGCCTTCTCAAAGTCACAAGCTCTGATTTTTGAAAACTTATGATAAAACGAATTTATAAAACAATTAAATAAATTTTTATTAAAAACATTGATAGAAAATCCCTGGGAGGTACCGGAACACCGTTTCGCCTCATTTTAGCCGAAATTAAGCCCTGTAGTTAAGTATTATTATTATTGAAAAAATTTGTTTTATTTCGTAAGGCTCTAAATACATATTTTGAACACTTTTGCCCATATACTACAATTATTTTAGCCCTTCAAATAACTGGATTGATTTTGGATATAAAAACATCTGCATAAAAATATTACTTATTTTTTACTGTCTAAATACTAAAATTGTCTTCTTAAAGGGATCCATTGAACGGACCGAAAATCAAGACTATTTCAAAATCTTTGTTTCAAGTTAAACAAGTTACTATTTCTAGTAAATTTGAAAAAATTCGCACAAAAATTTATAATTTTTTTAACTAGCTCTAAAATTTGAATATACCTTAATATTCTTCATGTACTTTCTTAGAATCGACGTTTTAGTATTAATTTTCAAAATTATTGTTAAATTACTAGTTAAAAAGTTTCAGTTGTACAAATTTTTTTGTAAAATTATTATACTTCCTGACTTGTGTAGTAAGTACCGCGGAAGTATTTTGACATAATTACTGAAAAAAATATTGTCTTTGTAATTTAACGAAAAAGGTTTTCATGATTTAAAATATTTTTAGTTATATAAATACAAATTTTTGTAAGCTTTTTTCGACAAAAACTGAAAATATGTTAAGTAATTTCCAAAAACTAGCTTAATACTACAATTTGAAAACCTATGAATTTTTATGATAAACACAAATACTTATTTTTGTCAACTGAAAACTCTCAATTCTGTTTTTTTTCTTTTCAGAACATATTGCTGATGCGTTACAAACAAAATGTTCAAAATGTACCGAAAAACAAAGAAAGGGTGTTGAGAAAGTAATCAGACACTTGGTGAACAATGAACCTCAAGGATGGGAAGAATTATGTAAGAAATACGATCCAGAAAGTAAATACAGAAAGGAATATGAAGATGCAGCTAAAAAATATGGAATTACTAAATTGTAAATTTTTGCCAAACAGTCAGACATTTTGTAAAAGTATTATTATATTGTAATGTTTGTAATAAATACTGATAATAAATAGTTAATTTTAAGTTTATCAAACAAAATTCAGTTTTCTTTTTACAAAATTGATCCCATTTTTTAACCAGTGAAAAAATTATAAGTGTCCTTTAGAAGGATAACATACAAAAACAAATTCCTTTTTTCAAATAAATAGGTACATGTAATAAATTCAAAAATCAGTTATTTCTAGTGTGCTTACCTTTTAACAAGACATTAACCTTCTTAATTATTTTTCAAAACTAAAAAAAAAGGAAAAACATGAAAATAAGCAAGAGAAACAGGATAAAAAATCTTTTAATTAAGTTTAAAAAAAAATAAGTTTTGTGCTTATTTTCACTTTAAAATTTAAGATAAGAAATGTAAAGTCATGTAGAAGCAAACTCTTCAATAACTTGTCCAAGTCCAGACTCAATTAATTTTAACCTATAAGCGGTAGCTTTGCATCGAAAAAATATCATCTGTAAATAAATATTGTTAAATAATTAAACAATACCAAAAAATTATCAGTCTCTTTTTTACAAATCCCGACAAATTGTAAATTACTTCTTTTTAGTTGCGCACAAATCCTTAAAATGCTTACAATGAAAAAAGTCGCACGCATATTTATTTGAAAGAAATTGTTATTTGTATTTGTTATTGTTTTTTTAAAGCAAAAAATGAAGTAAAGTGCAGTACACTATCATATTTTTATACTTTTTTTACAATTCTGCATAAACTCTGGTTGTTTTCCTAGAATTAGTAGGTATTCTCTGCACGCAATATAGACTTTTGTAGTGGGTAATTTAGCTTTATGTTAGCTAAGAGCTCACACAACTCTACTCAGACCAGTTTACACACTGGACGAATTCATAGGTGGAGTCTAGAATTATTATAAGGGCAAAACAGACCGGTCCTTGTAACCGTATCTCAACCGCAACTTGATCGGATTGTTGCACGGCACAATGCGATCAGATTCTAAGATAAAATATATTCATACCAACCGGATCAAATCGTAAAATTATGTACGTAAAAATACAACAAACGAAAAATGAGAATATTGAAATGCTTCTATGTGACTAATACAATAACTTTCAAATTATATAAAAGACTTGTTATATAAGACCAAAGTATGTTTGAAATAAACATAATATTTTGTGTTTATTTATGTCTTGTCAATACTAATATTATGTTCAAATGTGAATGTTTGCTAATAAATGAAAATATGAATATAGGTGCACAGGGTTAGTAAAGTACGCCTATATTTTACCAAAAAATTCAGTACCAACAAAACAACACAAAATAGACCGTAGAAGTATTGAATTTTTTTAAGATTTTTATAACCCACTTTTATGACTGAATTATCAGTCACTGAACGCATAAAAAAATCTGACCGCACCAATTAAACTGGACTGGTGTAAACACGCATATTTGAATACATGTCTTGAATTGACCATACCATCGACTGTACAGAACCGGTAGTGGGGAATAGCAAGTGATAGTATGGTTCCACTAAACTGTTACCAATTTTACTGTACCGAAGTCGAAGAGTATAGTAACACTAACCCTTTTGGTACTTATCCAAATTTCTTTATCTACCAATGTAAAATGGACTTAGAAGATAAATGTTATATTGTTCAAAGTACTTCAAAATCATTTATATATTACCTACTCCTAAAAATGCTTATCAAAATCCAAATTTGAAACAACTACGTATCAAAAAGACCATGCGTATCTTCTTCCGTTACAGAAGATCGTGCGCTCACTTGAAGGTTAAGAAATTTTTATATTTATATATAAACCCGATTTTTATAGCGTTTTTAAAATTCTTACTTATATAACAATTCTTTTTATTTTTCTATTTATTTTCAAACTTACAATGATGTGCAATTTTTTCTTTTACATTAAGATTTATGAAGGTCGAGATTTAATAAAAATAATAAAAAAATGTAATTAAAACTGAATAAGAGATAATATGTATAAGTCATACAAGTGCGTAAATTGCTTCCCTACTTATAGCCGGAATTCTGTTCTACGGATTTATTATTTGGTTACTAGCTGCGACCCGCGGTTTAACTCGCATAAAATTATCTTAATTATTGGTCAAATGATCAGATCAATTTTAAATTAGATATTCGGAAATTCTGTATAACATTGATTATTTATAATGCCTGGCTCTGCTCGTTAAACGACTCTAAAGTAACAATCTTCATATTTCAATAGCATGGCTAATTTCCGCACCTTTATGTACCTAGATACCCGTATCAATAGGTAGTTTTAGGAGTATTTCCATTTTAGGTCTTGCTTGGGGCACCAAGACCGTAGGGGACAATTTTAATATCATAATTAATTTGGGTCTTATTTGATGGCCTTGACGGACAATTCTGATCCCCAGGTTCATTCAAATTTAATAATAATTTTAATCCTATTAGATAGTTCTGGGGGTTAATTTTGAACTCACTTTACATTTAAATTAGATATTCTAATTTTTTTATAAAATCAGTTTCTTCTAGTGTTCCGCTCCACTCGTCCAATGATCTTAAAATAGATATATTCATATTTATAGTGTACAGTGGAAACTCGGTATTTCGTCACTCTGTGACTCATCATATTCTATTACAATTCGTCGCTCCTAAAAAAAATGTACGTAGTAGAGTTGTTTTTCTAATTAACTTTTGAAATTTAAATAGAAAAAATTAAAGTATGTCGTACCTAGTCGTAAAAATTCCATTAAACAAAGAAATACCCAAAATAAAGGGATATCTTTCTTTAAATAAGTAAAAATATTTAATTAATTTTTCTCTTTGTTTTTCATTTTCAGACATATTTCATAATTCGTCTATTTCTGTAATTCATCACCCCTCCGATCCCGAGCATGATGACTTATCGAGTTTCTACTGTATTTAATTTTCATGCCTTGAGACCTTTCGTGGACACTCATATTGATAACTTTAGAAGCATTTGAATTTCGAAACTTTTTTGAAGTCCGAGTGTTTTAGAAAACATTTCTGAACCTACATTAATTCGTCCAGCCATTAATTTATTGCATTCTATATTACTCCACAATCCTAGGCAATAATTTTAATCTCACTTAATTTTTTCAAAATATTAATATTGTTTAAGTAAAATTCAGCCAAGATCCATCCATTCTAAAGAGCTTTCATTTTTTAGGATCTCAATACTATTTCAGCAAAATCTGGTAGAGATTCGTCCAGCCGTTTACTTTAGAATAGTCTATATTAGAACATAAGGTATGACGTATGCACCAGTGAACCAATTTTTGAAAGTTGCTCTGCTCGTCAAACGACTCCAGCGTAGGCGTATTCTTATTTCAGAAATATAGGTACCTAATTATAACAGCTTGTGACTTTTCTGTAGGCTCTTTTTTGGATTTTTAAGAGTGGAGTACTTTGGTCATTTAGTTTTGTGTAATTTTTATTGCTTCAGACTCCTGGGGATCAATTTTAAACTGACGTTTATTTATTCAGAGATTTTAAAAGGGTTTGAGTAATATTTAGTCAAAATTCACCAAACCATTTTTTTGAGTTTTTTGGAAATAGTATTTTGTACAGTAAATAAGTAATTTCATAGTAGCCATAGGTAAAAATATTATTGGTGGTATCTATAGAAATATTTATTAATATTTAAAAATTACAAAAATTATTTTTCTGCGAATACTCAGCAACTAACAAATTTTTTTATAAATTTTTCCACAGATATCTGTATACAGTAATAAAAAATTGATATTTTATGGTTTTTCGTAAATTTCGATTGTTAGATAAAACATTTTGCAAAACCCTTTCTTAGCGAGCACCTACGACCGAATTGAGACCAACATGCCAAATTTCATGCCAATCACATGCCATGTATGTAGAAATTCATTTTAAATAAGTTGACTACATTTACTATTGAATTCACATAAAAAAGTGGTCAATTTATCTTAAATGGTCTTTATCATGCTTTACATCCTTTGCAGACTTGATATGTAATATTAAATTATTATTTAACATATAATGTATATACGTAAATATTTTTTTAAAAAGACGGCTAATATACATCAAAAATATGTCAAAAAAATCTTTTTGGTGAAATGTTATTCCTTGTGCTTTTTTCTAATAGGATTTTTACATTTGTAAGCAAAACTAGTTGTCATAATATTTTCCTTAAAAAAATATAACGAAAATTGTAATTTAAAAGGTGAAAATAGTGAAAATTTTTACATTATTTTTTATAATTTTCTAATAAAAACATGGTTGATTACGCTTCAATTTTAATTTTAAAGTCTAGGATATCTCAGAAAGAGAAATATATATTGGCAATTTACATGCTATTTATAATACTTGTCTCTTTTTAATGTGAACGTAATATCTTTCGTACGTAACATAAATTACTGGTCCTTTCTTACTATGTATTATTCATTACGTCTTTGGTATATAATTAATAACTTTATTAACACAGCATACTCCATCTCGGAAAATTATAGCTGTCATAAATATAATTTAAAACAAAAATTAACTACCACGAATAATCAAATTATAAAAAGGATAATGTGTATAATATAGCCCGTATATTCTACCACATTGATATAAGCCTAAGGCCCTCTCAAATTGAGAGCCCTGGGCTCGTGTCCTATGTACCCCTTGGGTAATTACGTCACTGGTTTCATCCCAAAATCAAAAGATGAATTTGTTCACTTATTTGAAAATAGAAGTATTTTTTATTTAAAAAAAAAAAAAAAATAAAAAGTAAAATTATTTCGAAATTTGTATCTTATTAGGTAAAAAAAAATTTATAACATTTTATTTTGAATAACAACAACCAACATATAATTTTTACACATGCCTCAAAAGATCAGTCTGCCTGATTTTCTCTTACGCTGGTAATTTTTTTTATTCATTTAATTTTTAAATATTGATTCCACGTTTTCTTGCTTCTTCTTGATATGCTTTTCTGAATTTACCATCGGGATCGTATTTGCTGCTGAGTTCCTTGAAAAATTCTGGTTCATTATTTACAAGATGCTTAATGACTTTTTCAATGGCCATGATTTGTTTGTCAGTACACTTGCTACATTTAGTTTCCAGAGCATCCAAAATATGAGCTGTAAAAAAAGTTATGTTTAAGTTATGATTGATACTATAATTTTTGCATCTTAAAAGAGGTGGTGCACCAGTTAGGTTGTTAGAATCCCATAAAAATGTTGCGGTGAGGTTCGAAGTTTTTTAGAATAGAAATAATTCAATAATTTAATCCAATCCTTCGGTGCCTTCGTTTTCTGCTTACTGTGTTAAGGTGTGAAATTGCCTCTTGAAAGGTATTTCTCCACTTAACTACTTTTATGATAAAGCAAAGACACTATAAATAGTTTATAGTACAAACATGAGTATAATTTTCACAAATTTTACGTACATATGCAATAATCTAATAATATCAACTACTGTATTGAATAAAAAAGTAATATATATTCAGAATTACTGAACTGGCAATTAAATTATAACTAATTTTACATACTTCTCAATTCTTCTCCTTCACGTGAGCATTTTCCACGTTCCATAAAGCAATCCACATAATTCTTAAGCAAACGTTTATTAGATAAAATTTCATCCACATTAACGTTGTCATATTTGTCGGTATATTTTTGAGCTGAACAATAAGTAACAAGTACCAAAAATCCAATTGCTATGACACTTTTCATTGTTAAGACAATTTATCAACTTTGTTAACTACGTGAATTAAGAAAGGATGAAACTGTACTAATCTTTGTGATTTTCAGTTCCATTTATATACAAAAGAAAAGTTTGAAAGGAATATATTAGTGACATTTATTTCAAAATTTATTAATTATTTATTATGGAATTAGAGTACTGTAATTTCGCAATTAAAATTCTGAATTTAATCATGGTATTTTTCCAGCTGTTTTAATGAAAATATACAATTTTCTTTTCACTATTTCACTAGTTTGATAATATGCCTTACTCAAATCGACCTTAGAAAATAATTAAATACTTAGGTATTGTTTATAAATTTATAAATTTTCAAGAAAGTTTCAACTTTCCATTGTTTTTCATTAATAAATTATCTTTTTGAATTCTCTAGGGGAATGTCAGTTTTAAATTATTTTTACCCCATCCAGTTTAACTATATTTTGGTATTCAAATCCAATACGATTTTTCTCCGATTTTTCAGTTACAAAATAGCTAAGCAAAATCTTTTCTGTTTAATACTTTATTAGATTAATATTTTAGCTATTTGTTTGTTTGATTATATTAGCTTCAAGAGTGAATGTTATTAAAAATCAGTGGCGACGCGTGGGAGTAGACAAGGGAGACAGTGTCTCCCCCAAAAAATTAAGTTTCATAAAATTTAAGATCCTTTAGAAAATTTAAAATAATTTATTATCTAAGTTTTATAATATTGGCCATTTTCAATACATTCACATTTTCAAATAAAACGTATATACGAATATATGTACATATAATATATATACGTTTACACTTTACACCCATATACAATAATATATACATATAACCTGAAAAATATGAGCCTCTGTGGTCATAAAGAATGAAAATAGGTAAGTTACAAGCACGTTACAAGTCTATTTAAAGGCAAAAGACATTTTTACATTTGTTTATCCTGGCTCTACATATATGTGTGGACAACTGCCTATATATTCACACACACACACACCGTCTGCATGTATGTAGAGCATTCTTCAACATTTTTTTTACATCATTAATTCATTATTACTCAAAAACTAAGAACGATTTTGGAATAATTTTTTTTTTATCTACGTGTAAAATGTAGTATTCTTCTTAATAGTACAAAAATTATCAAAATATATTCAATACTTTTTAAATAATAATAAAAAAACTGAAACAATAATATAAAAACCGAAAAAAGACATATTTAATTTTGTTTACCCTGGCTTGCATGCATGTATGACAAGTACCCATTTACACATTCACACACACAGTCTGCATGTATGTAGTATTGTAGTATTCTCCAATATTTTTTTTTTACATCATTATTACTCAAAAACTAAGAAAGATTTTGGAATAATTTTTTCTTATCTATGTGTAAAATGTAGTATTCTTCTTAATAGTACAAAAATTATCAAAATATATTCAGTACTTTTTGAATAATAATAAAAAAACTGAAACAATAACGCGATATGCAGGATATGCAGTGTCAGGGGAAACAGAAAGATTTTTGTCTTCGCTACTGATACGTATGCGACGTATGCCTTTGGTTACTGATATATACGTATATATGTATACGTATACATACCAACTGAAGAGTATTTTATTATTACGACTGCCAGATTGGGCGGTTTTCCGCAAACTGGACGGTTTAGAAGTAAAATTTGCGGTGAAAATTTCTGGTTTGAGACTTTTCGCTTTTTAGGCGGAATTGAAAATCAAATAAAATTTGGGTGTTGATGATTCTTTTTGCTCGCCAACAATATTTTTGGGGAAATAAATAATTTTTCTCGTTTTTTTTGCTTGCCACCAGTATTTTTCGGGAAATTTTGTGAGATTTTATTGTTTATTATTAAAACATTACATAGAAACTTTTAATAAAATTTGTATTTATTTCTAATTTGTTTTTCTTTGTTATATGTTTAAGGCTGTTACATCAATAGTTTTAATTTTTTTCCTTTTGTCTTTAGCAATAATAAAATGTGAATCTAATTTAAAAACTATAATATATCTAAACTGACTAATTTCAGATCTAGTTATTTTAAAATTTTAATTTTTTTGAAGACCTTTAATTCACACTAACCGCAATTAACAAAATAAAAATTTCAATATCTTTTACTCTTGGCGCAGTAAGCACAAATGGCTGGTCAAAAATTTCAATATTTTTATTTTGCAATCAAAGTGCTGGGTCAGAAGGTCTGTTGTAGAAAAAAACTAGACTAAGAAAGACTACAGATTTCCAAATAAAAATAGATAGAAAATAAGTCTATTTAGAAATATGGTAAAAAAAGATTGTCTCCCCAGGTAATAATTTTACGCGTCGCCACTGTTAAAAATATTCCTTCTAAAATAGCAATACTTTAATCCAATCAAAAATTAATTTTACAAACACTTTAAGGCAGTATTCTAGTCTACAATTTTTTAAAATTCGACTTTTTTGTTTTATTTTCTGAAAGTATAAACCTTTAAAAATATGTCCTCAAAAGGAAATTTAAAAATGTTGGAAAATTATTTTATAGCCATTTTAGTACGGTGGGTTCCGGCATCAGTTATAATACTTCAAAACTTTAAATGTATTTTTCTTGATATTATTGCATTTTCCAAGCTGGTTGATATGATATTTCGAGTTCTATTTATCCAATCGACTTCGAATTTGCATGTAACTTAAATATATTATGTTGCTCTATGATAGAGAATACGTATAATATGTATTGCAAAATTTTAATTTTTACAATTTTTAAAAAATACAAAATTTTTTTAATTGTAGTTTTTGCTAGAATCACAACTTTTCTAAACCAGCACATCATTTTTTTTGCATACCTGTATTTAAATTGCTATAAGTCCTTGAATTTTCATTTTTTTTTTTTTTTTTTTTTTGTATGAAAAATTTTTTATATGTTAATAAAAAAATATATAATAAATAGGTGGTAAAAAAAATGGGTAGTAAAAATATTAATAGTTTTTTTTTATTAATTCCTAAAACAAAAATGCGAAATTTTTTTTCTTTCTACACTAGAAGACCCCCTTAACCCTTTAGGATTTTTGAAAAATAAAGTAATTATTCGTTTAAAATATTTTGCATGTACCTACTTGTGAAAACTCATTCATCGAAACTTTGTATAAACATTTTGTTTTATAGATGCCTACCATCTGGAAAATATTGTAGTCTGCTAATTGTTTACAAATAAATAAAATTATTTTTAGTTAATGAAGAAATTTTAGTATTATTTAAATATTTTTCAGTGTTTTACTGGAGCGTGCTTGTAAAACATCTTTAAACATAATTTTCGTTAAATATAAAACTTAAAATTGGTGTTTTAAGAAAATCATAAAAATCAGTGATTTTAGTTTTCCATGTTTTTACAATTTATGTAAGTATTAATACTTCTGTAAGTACGTTGGAATGTAAAACATCATCTTATTAAATAATTAAAACTAATTTGTATATTTAACACTTTTTTTACTCAATAATAGAACTATAGTTAGCTTTTGCAGATAAAATTTCAGTCTTATAGAATAAAAGATAACCTTGAATGATTTTAGTTGCTTTTTTTGGTCTTCTTTTCTTTTCTTTTTTTGGTGTTGTCGGTGTTTTACAACGAATTTTCACCATTTCTATCTGAAACTAAGATAGAGTCCTTAAGCAGCCCCTACACGCTCAATAATATTGCACAAAATCCGAGGTTGTACAATACTATGGATCGTCTGTAGGTTATATTGAAGGGTTGTAGGTTATATTGTGCTGATCAAAAATAGTTTGAAATATATTGTGCAATGAATGAATATTGTAACGTCTGTAGGCTTTGTAGATATTATTGCGCAATACTACTTTATTTGTTTGATTTGTTTGTTAGTCTGTAGTCATATTTGAGGGCTATTATTTGAACCAGTTTGAATTATTAATTTGCAAGAATAATTTTATTTATTGCTTTGCAACATCTTTATCATTTAATATTTAAAATTAAACAACAGTTTAATTAAGTACAATTCCTACATTCAGTTTATTGCACAAATTTCTTTAACAAAATTATTGAGCTGTCTGGAGAAGCGTTCAATAAATTGCACAAGTTGATTGCACAATATTATTGAGCGTGTAGGGGCCGCTTAATAACGCTATGTTCTTTAAGTTTCACTACAGTTCAGTACAGATAATTTGTGAACAAGGATATTGCTTCTCGTGAACAACCTAGTTGGCACTTACTTTTTATTGCCACGTAAATTCTACTACTTTGAATATGAGTCCAAAAGTCCTACACCTAAATTCAGACAATAAGGGAAAGTTCAATTAAGTATAATTTTAAATGTAAGGCGTCTTAAGGGGTTATTCAGAGTTAGAAGCTAAAAGAGACACATTTTCAGTAATTTTTCCTAAAGAAATCCTTTTGCCTGATGATGATGCATTTTATACGTGGTGCTAAAGTAGATGCTTAATAAAAAAGTTAATTAAATAAATCAAAAAACCCAACTGCGTTTAAAGTAAACTAAAACGGTGGAAACAAAATGAAATAGAGAAAAAGAAGAATGAATAAAAAGTAAAGCAGTCCCTGTTGTGCCTAGTTAAACAGAAAAGTTTGATACCTCCGACTGCTTTACTTTTTATTCATTCTTCTTTTCCTCTATTTCATTTTGTTTCCACCGTTTTAGTTTATTTTAAACGCAGTCGGGTTTTTTGATTGGATAATTATAATTGTTCTCCGAAAAATATTGGTTTAAAACATAAATTCAATATTCTAATAAGTCTGAAATTTTTAACAGGATTTTTAACAATTAATTTTATCGAATCTGAATATATTGCTACGTTTTGTTTCGAAGCAAGTCAAAAACTAAATATCAAAGAGTATAAGATAGAGGAGAAACAGCCCATAAGAACTAATGTAAAATCGTAGTATACGAGTTTCAGCGCCTCTACCGAGTAAGGCGCGCCATTTCTTATCGAGTAACGAACCACTTTTTATCAAACTATTAAGTTATTATATTCATTTTCCAACTATTTACTGCAAGAAATGTTCACATCCAACTCATTCAAGTGTCACTAACCCAAACGCATGTTTCATACTTCAAATTTCAAAAAATTCAGCTACCTCGTCGCCCCTGCAAAGGCTGACAAACTTTATAGTTGGTTGCCACAGACTCAAGATGTCACTAAAAACTTATATTTCTGTTTTTCCTCTATCTTTGCTAAATATTTCTGTGGTTAGTGAAGTCAGTCACGAACTAGCCTTGGCCACTTTAATGCAGCTCAAAATCGTTTCCCCGATGATTTTGTTGATAATAGGTAGTTGTGAAAGATTTTGCAGTACAAGTGTGGCCCAGGGGTTAATTTAAAAAAAAAAAGAAAACAAAACTGATGAAAAAAATATTAGTTTTGTTTACAGATTTCGAATTTACATCAAAGAAAATAGTTAACCTAAGTAACAGAACATCATATGTATGGAATTGTAAACTTTTGACGGTAAATATCTCGTAAACGCTGTGTCGTAGCAAAAGACCAACAAAAACCCCAAACATATTGCGACTGTTAAACTTACTGCTATGCCTATTTACTTTTCTTTATCAGATATTATCGATAATAATAAAGATCGATAAGATATTACATAATTTTTGAATAACGTTTATCCTAAGGAAAGAATAACAATTTTTAACGAAAATATCATTAAAATAACAATACTTTGATAAAAATATCGTTAATCCCGTCAACTTACTTTGGTTTAGTTTTCAAAATTTTCGATAGGTTTTGCTACAACACACCATTTACGAGATATTTACGATCAAAGTTTATACTAACGAAAAATAGAAGGAATATTGGCATAAGAAATTCACTTCTTATCAAGGTTTTAATGTGATTGATTATTTAAATCTGATTTACAATAAGTTCCATGCTTTTTAATAAGTGCGTAATATTACTGACCTCAGTGCGCCTCTTGCAGGCACAATCGTGTTAAATTTCCCATTTTGTGATTTTGTTTAATAGCTCAATATTGATCTTGTAAAAAATAGTATATTGTGCAATAAGTGCGAGAAATTGTCGATTGCCCACGAAAGCGAAGTGTGGGGCAATCGACAATCCCGCACGAGTTGCACATACTATTTTTTATTACGAATTTCACATACTTTTTTCTATTATTATCACAATTTTTGACATTTTTATTACTTTTTAAAATAATATTTTTAAGTGTTTGTCTTTTTTTTCTGAATTAATTATCGTTTAAATTACTTTGTTGGTGGTTTCTATAGAAATAATTATGAAATATTTATTAAATGGAAAATTAAGAGGCGGCTTTGCGTGTTTTGATTAAATTTTGCGTGTTTTATTGTCAATTTGCGTGTGGAAAGTTACTTTCCACACGCAAAAAAAGTATGCGGGAAGAGTACAGTGGGCAAACAGCTATTTTGCGTACAGAAATGTGTGCGGCAAGTTAGTACTTCTCCCGCATGAGTAATAAAAAATACTTTAATGTAATATATAGGTTGACTAAACATTAAGGTACTAGAATAAATAGAGTTTGTTTCCATAACAGTACGAAATCTTATACCATCCTACTCTAATTTAAGTTTTTCTTTTTAAATAATTTACAACTTTAACTTAAAAATGTGAGAAATGTAGTCTAAATGATTATTTTATTTATAATCAATTAATTAATTAATTAATTAATTAATTATTAATAATTGATCCTTATGTTATGAAACACAACTAACTAAATTAATAAGTAATCAATCGAAACTAGGTATGTATAAATTCAAGGTGATTCGATAGCTATACATACTGGTATTTTATTATAAATTATAACATTGTAACATAATAAAGAAAAAAGCAATTGAAACCAAACAAAAACAGAAAAAATTAACAAAATAAATTTACATAAATACTTATAACAAATAGAAATATTCTTGTTTACAATATACATATTCTTGTTTACAATTCTTGGAAACGAAATTAGCACAATTACCGAGACTGTTCATTTACTTGTAATTTTATAAAACACGGTGTTAACCCTCAAAGGCCGCACTGGGTTACGGTAACCCCAGGGTTCTCATACAATGGCAGCGTAGTCAGAAACTGTTGTAGCAAGATCTGTGTGGTTGTAATTTTTAACGAGTAGAGATCTTCCACTTGTCTCCCCCCACTACGGTTATATTGCTATGCCATCACAGACTGGAGTACTAGTGACGGAAGTTAATGCCTGGGTTAAGCGGGTTCTACACGATGCTACGAACGTTCCTTCCAACGTTCGATCGAACGTTTGAGGCAATTAAGTTCGATAGTTGGTGCGACGAATGTATCTAGTATGTATTCGACTCAAACCGGCCGAATAGGCTTGCCAGAACTGAATTTTAGTGTAGAGTAAGTAGTATCCAAGATCCGATCCTTTCAATTTAACGCGTGTTGAAATGACCATCGCAAATCGGACAGCAGCTCTCCTACTATTATTGTTGCTATGAAATTATTGTTACTATAAAATTATTTTTGCTTTGAAATTGTTGTTTCTATTCAAATTATTGCTTGCTATAAACTTCACTGTCGAAATATCGAAACTAAAGAAATATCGAGCTTGTTTTGTACCACTTTGTGATAGCAATATAAAAATAAATCCGGAAAAAATGGCCCTCAAGATTTTGAACATCGAAATCAATGAAACAACCACCAATAATTTTTCCTACTAAATTTTAATAATTTTGACACTTTTGACATATTACCTTTATGACGTCACAGACATCGCGATCTTTTGTAGTGTTGTTTTTAATCAAACGATATTTTTTAAAATTTTTGAAGTTTTAATTAATTTCTTATTTATTATACATAATTTTCAAAATATTTTTCGTATCGACTATCAATGTTATTTATGATGTAAATTTGAAACAAAACAAAAAAAATGATATTTATTTTTTATTCAAAAGCCCAATTTTGAAACGAATCGAACAAATAATCATCTAGAAAAATTATATAAATAACAAAAAACCACAAAAATTAAAAAAAAATTTATATTTCTTTATTTTCTTAAAACCTACAAATACATAAATACAATAATTTAATCAGTTCATTTTGGTGGTAATTCAATTCCTCTTTCTTTAGCTTCTTTTTCATATCTCTTTCGATATTTATCCTCGGGATCGTAAATTGCTATAAGTTCCTTATATTCCTTTGCTTTATTTTTAAGCATGAATCTTAACACTTTTTCAGCACGATCTCGTTGCGCTTCCGTACAATCGTCACATCCACGTTCCAATGCTTCCGGTATATATTCTGAAAAAAAAAAATGTTTCCTCATAAGATATTTTTTTTGCTCGTTACTTACTTTTTTTTAAGAAAAAGTGTTAAAAAGTTATTAAGAAATTTTTTTTTAGCTTTTTGGGATAAAGTAGCGGCGGTATTTTTCATCAAGCCTGGAGTGGCGCTTAAGGTAAATCCGCCACTGGCTGAGAGCCAGAATACAAAGCAAATTATGCAATATTTATGTTATAATTAATTTCGTATATTTTACATAGACACTTGAACACGTGTCCGAGCCCCTCACACAATGGGGGCCTCCATAAAATTGATAATGAATCTCTCAAAATAGGAAAAAAAAAATAGAAGGAATAGGCGCTTCTTCATTTTTTGCTCGTCAATCCTGTTTTTTGGGAAAATTTGGGGAATCTCAGAACTGCTAAACTGCTTACATGCAATTCGACCTAAATTCATAGATTAATGAGCATATTATATACGTATATAGTATATAGACTGAGTGTGTTAGTGACAGAGATGTGACTTATTTAAGATACAAGTATTTTAAATACAGATACAAGATACAAAATACGTATTTTCATCTTGTATCTGAAATACTTTTTTTAAAAATGTATTTTGTATCTTGTATTTAGATACTTTCTTTTCGTATCTTAGTATTTTGTAAATACTCAAGTTTGCTAAAATACTTTTACCCGTTTTTACCAATTAATCCCATCATAAGGTTAAATTAAAACTGAGCCCTTAAAATTTTAATTTCTCAATCTATCAGAAGACTATAATCTATTTGTTTTTGTCTACCGCCGTCACGTCAACATTCTCGCCGCGCCTGCGCCCTATTGTTATTGCTGACGTTGATATATAAAAAAATAATAATAAATTAATCAAAACTTATTAAATTTTAAAAAATACCATTTGGTTATAAACAGCACTACAAAAGATTGCGATGTTTGTGGCGTCATTAAGATATTTAATATAAAAAATGTTTATAACAAGCAATAACTGCATAGCATGAATAATTCAAAATAAAAATATATTAATGTTTTCAGTTAAGTAAACATTATGACGTCACATATGCGCTTGGAAACTGTCGGCGTGCTACTGGTTTTAATTGTAAGTTTAAGAATTTATTGTTAATTTGATATAACTTTTTAAATATTAGGTAAAAAGAATAATAAATATCCAATTAGTGTGTAATGAAATAAACTAAGTAAATCTCAAAATTAATAAAAACTTTTTTTTACAAAAAAAAGTATTTGATCTTAAAAAAGTATTTAGAAAATACGTATTTTGTATCTAGTATTACAAATACCATTTCCATAAGTATCTTGAATCTGGTATCTCAAATACCATTTTTAAAAGTATCTTGTATTTTGTATTTCAGATACATTTTAAGGGGTATCTTGTACATCTCTGGTTAGTGAATACTCAAAATACGACCAACTGCTACTTTGTAATATTGTAATCAGTGCAATAACCGTTGTACCCGAATTAATAATTTTTTTTTCAATATATACATAATGTTGATAATAAAATTTAATGTAAAAAAAACTGCACAATTTTGACAAAAGAAATGATTTTGATTTTATTTTCAAAATACGTGCGTATACAAATTGTGTTTTGCAATGAATATCGAGCCATTACCGCCGATTTATCGTAACCGACACTTTTATCGAAATTGAGATTTTTATTGCAAGTAGTATTTTAAACTGTAACGGACCAAGCAGTGTTAACGTTTTTCTCTAAAATTCGTTAATTAACGAGTTATAGCAACTGTTTTGTTTATCGTTAATACAACACATTTTCACTTTTTAGCGTAACCGACAACAACCATCTTTATCGTAAGGTTAATAAAATAATAGGAATAATACGTTCAGGCGTAATAAAATTAAGACAGCAGAAATATTGCAAGCGCCATACAAATACTTAAAAAATCCTTCTCCTGTAAAATTTGATATTTGTCGGTTACGCTAAAATGGCGGTAATGGCTCGATATGGTCCTGTTTACCAGAGACCTGAAGCGATTTTAACCAAGCGCTCCCTCCTTGGACGTCAATTTTTTCCCAAAAATTAAGACTGGCAAGAAAAAAAAACGTCGTCTTTGCGCTCTGAAGCGGCTGCTCCACCTACTCCATTGTAGTTACTACTCACCCCATATACACTGTCTATTTACTATTTTATAATAGTGTTCACTGGTCTATGTTTAGATTAGTTTGTTATTATTACAAAAATAATTCAACTTACGTTTCAAATCTCGCGCTTGTGGTGTGCATTTTCCCTTATTTGTTAAACATCTAAAATAATTATTAAATAGACGATCGTTTTGTAACACCTCATCGACATTAATACTATCAAATTGTTGAACTTTTCTGGCTGGATTTGCAATACAAATTGTAATTATAAATATCGCGACAAAAATCAATGAAATTCTAATCGATTGCATTTTATAACACGTAACCATACCCGAATAAGATTAAATAACAACTATCTATCTAATAATAATCTATCTTGATAAGCGACACTCCGCCGAATGGTCGGAGGAAACAATTTTTATAATATTTAATGACGATGGCATTGATGTCGTATTTCCATCAGAATTTTTAATTAGTCAAGTTGTACAAGTTTTTTGTTATTTGATTTTAAAAATTCAGTAAATAATTGAAATATCAAGTAATATATTTACCTAGTTACTCAATGATATGATAGATAGGTATATACTTATGTAAAAGAGTCACCCTTGAAATTTTTATAAATTTTAATTTATTCCTGACGTCAGTATTGGCAATATTTGAACAAAAATCAAAACAGACAAAAGTTAATAATAATGAAATTATGTATACATATTGAAAATATTAAGGTAACACACCTTAAAACACGATAGATAAATCTTCTTTGTCACGGGTAATCTTAATAAAGTTGATCAATGGTGGAACGAAAAAGATGTAGGACAAACATAAATAACTTTTTATATGGAGAAGCGACTACTTAAGAGTGGAAATACCTTTAGACAGGCAAAAACAAACACAATTACAGGAATTTTTTTAACAAAGAAGGAATTGATCTGTATTTTTGAGGTTTGACATTTTATTTATTCTATGATCTTAAAATCAATCTTTGAATATAATATTTTTGTTTCAATACATAAAACGGGGCTGCAGAAATGTTTTATTGAAGTGTGTCACTCCACAAGTTTCCAAATGGCGGGCATTTAGCAGCCGTTTACTATCTGAAAAATTTCAAAAAATATTTCTATTTTGTTCCATGTTGTTTTATCTATCTAAATTTTTTGCTGAGTTATTTACATATATGATTTTTAAAATTTAAAAAAAATGCCTCTCAATTCTCAAAATGCATAATGAGGAAAAGAAAAGTAAGATAAAGTAAGAAATTTGAACATTAATTTGCGGTAAAGGTACTTATTGGCATAAGAATGCAGAAGAATATAATTTTTTGTCGCAATTGTATTTATCGCAATTTTTGTAATATTATAAAAATGAAATAAAATGTTCTCATATGTAAATTAATGCTTTATATTGTTTAGAAAAGCAACTTTCAGGGGAATCGTGAGGTTTTAAGTTATATATTTTCTATTTGGAAAAATCAAATTGGAAAAAATCAAATCCACTAATTTTAACGGGAATACCGCTAAAAGTTCTCAAGCTAGGCAGATGCTTCAAAAATTTACTAATTATAGTTTCGAGAAAAATCATTTTCAGATATAAATACCTGGGATTTTAATCTGATATTTTTATGCAACATTTTTGACATTTTTATATTCAAGAAAAATAAATACCAGACGATACCCTTAACAAACTAATATTTTATCACGGTCAATATGGTTAACTTACAACTATTTAATGTAGCAAATTTTAATTAAATAATTCGCTAATACCATAAAAGGCATAATATTAACATAATAATATGATACTATTCAAACTGGTTTTGAATCCTAATTATTAAATTTCCTTTTTTTAGTAGTCTCGTTCACTCCAGTATCACATTAATTTTACACATTCTTTTGTTATATGAGTGAAACATTAAGAATGTTGTTTGTACAATAATTGTGTTTAATTAAATTTTCATGACTAGTTATTGAAGGAGTTAAAAGAATTTTCATAATTTCTTCAAAAAGAATTTCAAATTAATTTCAATACTACATAGTTAGTACACGAAACTAAAAAGATTCATGTCAGTTGAATACACAATCACAAGAATATTCCAAAAATCAAAATAGGTAGTTTAATTTTAAAGTTATCCTTTTTATACAACTATAAGAGTGTTTTGTTAGAGAATGAGAAACGGTATAGTGAAACGAAACAAAAATATATGGTATTGATCATTAAGTTCCGAAAAACGGAACATTTAGAACCGTGGTATATAACTAGCCCCATGCATAATACCTTGCTCCATTGCCCCGTCTTCGAGTACAAAGCTAAAGAGCGAGGCGATTTAGAGAGAGGCAGTACTGGGGGAGCACTGAGAAATAAACTCAGAACATTTAAAAATATTAAGCTTTATCAAAACATATTAAAATTTATTATCTAGATAACATCACTATTTTTAACCGACTTCAAAATACCCCTGTCGCAGCATCTGCATAACATAGCGAATTTCCAAATCTTGGGCATTGGCGGATCTCATCTAAGACCTGTACCTATTTAAAATAGTTTAGCTTTCTAAGAGTAAAAGAATTTTTAAAATCAGCTGGGTAATTAGTTTTGGTATTTTTGGGGACCCAAGAACCCGAACGAATTTTGTGCAGCATAGTTGTATCCATCTAAAATAATTTAGTTCTCTAGCAGTGAGAAATTTTTTAGCATCGGTTCGATAGCTTATTACTGGCGTTTTCGGATCTGCAAGATCCCGGTGGACCTCATTAAAAAATCAGCTCGACCGTATATTCTAGGCGGACTTTATGTAATATATATATATATATATATATATATATATATATATATATATATATATATATATATATATATTCAAAACCCGTTGTGTAGCATTCTACGCCGCATTTGCATCCGCAGGACAGTTGTGGATCTCAGATAACACAACCTGTACCTATCTAAAATAGTTTACCTCGGTAATAGTAAAAAAGTTTCAAAATCGGTCAGTTATTTTATTTTTGACACTTTTAGGTCCTACTGACACTGTCAGACCTTACATAACGTAATCTATATGTATCTAAAATAGCTTAGCTCTCCAACAGTGAAAAAATTTTCAAAATCGGTCGGTTAGTTTATTTTTGACACTTTTGGATCCGATGGACCCTGGCAGACTTTACATAACGTAATCTATATTTATCTAAAATAGTTTAGCTCTGTAACAGTGAAAAAATTTTCAAAATCGGTCGGTTAGTTTATTTTTACCACTTTTGGGTCCCATGGACCCTGGCGGACCCTAAATAACGTAATGTATGTCTATCTAAAATAGCTTAGTTCCCCAACAGTGAAAAAATTTTCAAAATCGGTCGGTTAGTTCATTTTTGACACTTTTGGATCCCATGGACCCTGGCAGACCTTACATAACGTAATCTATATTTATCTCAAATAGTTTAGCTCTGTAACAGTGAAAAAATTTTCACAATCGCTCGGTTAGTTTATTTTTGACACTTTTGGATCCCATGGACCCTGGCAGACCTTACATAACGTAATCTATATTTATCTAAAATAGTTTAGCTCTGTAACAGTGAAAAAATTTTCAAAATCGGTCAGTTAGTTTATTTTTGACACTTTTGGGTCCTGTGGACCCTGGCGGACCTTACATAATGTATTCTAAATCTATCTAAAATAGTTTAGCTCTGTAACAGTGAAGAATTTTTTAAAATTGGTCGTTTAGTTTATTTTTTACAATTATGGGATCAGTAAATCCTGGCGAAACTCATACAAGTCTAGTACTCTAACAGTAAGAAAAGGGTTCTAAGGATCTCATATAACTTATCGTAAGCTTCTTGCGGACATCATTTAATTAATTAATTCAAATACTTTAACTTACTAACTGTGAAAAAATTTTTAAAATCGATTGGTTAATTAATTTCTGGCCTTTTTAGGTCCCGAAAACCTTGACCTCACATAAAATACCTTAAATCCATTTGAAATGGTTTAATTTTTTAACATTATTAATTATTAGTGAAAAAATTTTCAAAATCGATTCAAAATATTTTTTCGTGCATACATATTATGTACATTATACATATTTTGTTTTGTTTCAATATTAATAATATTATATCATAACATAATCTTCAGTTTCTTGTTTACTTAAAAATTTAATAAAAAAAAAAAAAAAAATTCTTCATTACATTAGCTTAGAAAATCTGTTTAATTTACATTTTTCAACATGAGATAGAACCATGCTAATTATAATGCAATAAATGAGAAACAAAACTCTATACATGTATGTGTGTTATAACACATGTATGTGAATATACTTCACTTGTTCTCACAAAATTCTTTAATAAAAAAGTGAAATATTTTTATACTTCATAAAGAACTGAGATAGAAATATAAATTACTTATTACAATGACAAAGAGAACAAAATAAGGCAATAGTGAAAATTACGATTTTCTCGAAAACTACTTAACATAGAAAGAAAATTATAAGAACATTTTCTTCATAATTTTTTTTTTCCTTTTCAACGATGTAAAAATCAAACTGTCTTATGATAGGGTCGAATGATAAAAAATGGCCAGAAAACCTACTTCTGGGCATCCGACGTGTCTGGCTAACGAACTTAGTCAAGCCAATTCAGAATCCAGTCCGCACACAAAATTTCATAAGCGTTAGACGTTTCGTTCGAGAGTTATCGTGGGAACACATAATATATATATATATATATATATATATATATATATATATATATATATATATATATATATATATATATATAAATTTTAGTGAATATCATTTTCGTATTCTAGGGACCTCAAAACAGATTTCTGAGGTTCTGAATTCAACCCGTATGTTTTTTTGTTTTTTTTATGTATGTACAGTGGCGCACCCAGAATTTTTCCTTGGGAGGGGCTTGATTAAGTTAGTGGCACAAATAACACGTTCATTTAACAAATTAATAGTGTTTAACACGTTCATTGCCAACCACGCGATATCGCGTGATGCGACTACTTTACTATATGTTAGTCACGCGATATCGCGTGACAAATATAAGTACGTATTTAACGTTAAATATTTGGCCACCTCACAAAGTTTACATTTTTAGCTTGGCAATGAACGTGTTAAATGACTTTATAGAAGGCCAAAAAAATTTTTAATGCTGAACTAAATATACTGTTCGTGAATTTTTTTTAGCATATCATTTTTATTATTTGACGTTCAAATGGTTTATGAGCTGGCTATCTACACATTAAATGCTGACCGTATTTACCTATTTATGACCATATTGCTGCTCAATTAGTCTTTTTTGCTGATTGATTTCTATATTTATTTTGCTGCTCAGTTTAACCTAAGCCATTTATTTCTAAATAATTTACATTTTATTTGTACTGAGTAATTTTATTGATAATTTTGCAAAAGTGTTTTTGGTAATTGACTATAATATAAAGAAATTTCTTATTTTAATAAATTTAAAAAAAATATGTATACTTTTACGCCTGGAGGGGGCTTTAGCCCCCTTAGCTCCCCCCGTGAGTGCGCCACTGTGTATGTACACCGATTTCTCCCAGATTTCTTTGCCAATTTACGCCATTCTTTTTTTGGTTGGTAGATAAAGCTCTCCAGGTGGTCCCATAAAAATTTTATTAACATTGGTTGAGTAATTTTTTAACCATCTTCAATACTATGAATAATTGAGGGGCTCAGTGGAAAAGTGGTATAAGTGTATATTTATGATACTGAGTTATTCAATTTAGCATATTATGGAATGATATTATCATTCCATAATATACTAAATTCAATAACTCAGTATCAGCAAAATACACTTGTACCACTTTTCCACTGAGCGCCTCAATTATAGCAATTTTAAAATTTGTATTAGACGAGGTGCTAGGTAACATTGAGTATGCATGAAAGAGTAAGCGGAAAATTCTGCATCCGAATATTTTACACGAAAACTGTTAGGTATATCAAAAGTTTGCATATTACATAAATTTTAGATCATTTCATTGTAAACAAATTTTAAAAAAATCATCACTCTACGGTCAATAATAAGCAAGATATAAGCGATTTCCCGATCGGCTTATTCTGCAACTTAACTCCCTTCCCCACCATGTTGTTGACCACCCTAGAGGGCGACGACATGCGTTTTCATACTCACCTAAGACCCCCTAATAATAATCGAAAGTCAAATTCTTTCAGTGCATACTTAATGTTCGCTAGCGTAAAAATCAGGGCAGTAAAAATCAGCATTTGCCCTTGAATTGATCTTGATCATTGACCTATGGATCACGATCAAGGTCATATTGGGATGCAGAATTTTCCGCATTTTCCATTTCCGGGGTCAAAGGTGGGGATTGCCATATAAAAAAACGAACTTGACCTTGATATGACCTTGAACCTTGACTTTGAGATCAAGGTGAAGGTCATCATCGAATGTGCCGTAACAAATGGTGAAACTTTTGTCCACATCGTTTATCCCAAAAATGCTTTCCCGCTGAGATTTTTGACTTTTTTATACTTTTGACTAGCCCCGTATACTAAAAATACTTAAATTTTAACGTTGCCTTCTATTTTCATTTTTTTACACGAAAACCGTTAGGTATATCAAAAATTTGCGTGTGACATAAATTTTAGATCATTTCATTGCAAACAATTTAAAAAAAAAATTATCACTTTACGATCAATAATAAGCAAGATATAAGCGATCTCCCGATCGGCTTTTTCTGCAATTTTCCCCCCTCCCCCAATTTGTCGACACCCTAGAGGTCGACGACATGGGTTTTCATACTCACCTAACACCCCCTAACAATAATCAAAACTCAAATTCTGTAACTCTTTCAGGCATACTCAATGTCACCTAGCACCTGAGCTATATATAGAAAGAATTTGACTATGTAAAATTATTTACTTTAAAAACTATAGTAACATATTTTTAATTTTAAGGGCCAATATTTAAAAGAATTAAATATTGCAATGGTAAAAGGTATGAAATTTATTTCACACTAAAAGGTATGAAATAAAACATTTTAAAAAACCGACTTCAAAAAGTAAAAAATAGTGCATTAACACGTATTTTGAAGTCAGGCGTAGTATTAAAAAAATGTAGATCCACGAGAATTCATTGATTTTACAAACAGATTCAATCGCATTTTTTACGCGATACTACGCCTGACTTCAAAATACGTGCTAATGCATTATTTTTTACTTTTTGAAGTCGGTTTTTTAAAATATGTTTTATATAATGTATGATTTTACCGGTATGTGATTGAATGGGTACTTCAGAAGAGTAACCGTATTAAATGCAGACGGCACTGCTATATGTTATTTTTTTGGCTTTGTAAAGGAAATTTCGAAATTAAAATATGATTCCAAAATATTCTTATTATGTGTAGCAGTATCCTAATAAAAAATAAGGAAAATTTCAGTTAAAAATATAGGTAATGATCATGAATTTCTAACAATTAATCGCAAAAAATTCCTATCCCACATAATGTCTGCTATAGTTATTTGTTAAGCAAAAATATTTTTAAAAAAAAATGTATTTATCGAAATAATTATACATAACATAAAATTAATGTCTACATAGTACATAAATATGTCAAATCATCTAAAAATGGTCTAACAGCATTAACAAATGCAACAAAATTAAGCGTACAATTTTAAAGTTACTATTGATAGTTACTTTAATGTAAAAATAACAAAAAGGAAAAGAGGCAGAAAATAAGATATTATGTTTGATGGTTCCAGACAATTTTTAATTGATTTGACCCATATCTAATAATATTAAACGAGTTATCTTTACATATACCATAAAATGGGATAACTTTGTGCCAAGTTTTGAAGTTTTATGAAAGTAAAACTTTTTATTTATAAATTACAAAGAAATAAATTATTACACTATAATCTGGATATACTAAGATTAAAATTGGGTAATATTCAATAATGACAACTCTCATAATGAATTATCCGTATACCTGTAAATTACGGTACAAAGTTATCCTGTGTTTGGGGTAACTTGATGCCACTAAAAATCATGTAACTCTCAGTTTCAATGTTATTGATGATGTAATTTTATCCCTAAAACACTAGAACGGATGTTAACCTAGATATTATATTACTAAAAAATAAAGTAAATTTGGTCGATAATAAAATAAAACAAGTTTAGTATTACTTATATTTACAGATTTAGTTTAACGTAGTTGCTCTGAGATAGTCAGGTACAAAAGTATATCTCGGCGAAAAAATTTTCTTTTATTAAAAATTAAGTAGGTAATGTATTAATATTTTTAAGGTATTATATTTGTATACCACTTGTTATTTTTTAATTTCCGCGCGCTTATGTTGCAGCAATATAAGAGTATTGTTGAAAAAGCGTTGTAAAATATTTATTTGTTATTAAATATGGTTTGTAACTTTGTATTTTATAACATATTAAATTTTTATCAAATTTCTTTGACACGTTTTCATTTTATTAAAAAAAAAAAAGAGTTTTCCCATAAGAGCCTATGTTATAATTACAAAACTTTAAAAACATTTTTCTCAAAATTGGGATGGTCAATATTTTTTTCGATAAGGGCTTGCATTATTGGTATTGAATTAAATAAATGTCTAGAGAAGTTTCGTTAGAATCCTTTGAAAAAATCGTTTTATCGATCAACTACCTTAATTATATTTAAAATTCTAAAAAAATTATATTTGGTACTGGTAATATGGTACCAAAAATTATAAGATTTAGGCTAGCACAAAGTTACCACCTCATATTAGAAACTTTTTAACAACCGATTATGATATAATGATGAATATAAATGGACCATTAAAATTTTTAAACTTATTTTTTAATATAAACAATTAAAATTGATTGATAAACAATAATATCATAGCTTGAATATTCTAATATATTTTCTAATATATTAATAATTTTGGAAAGGCTCAAAAGGAATGCATTTTTTCTCACCCGAACGACATCCATAGTTTATTCATTATGTAATTTGCAAATTATGCAAATACCTATATATGCATTTTTGATTTTAAATTTAAATATTTTTAAACTACAAGGAAACTGAAAAACCCTAGCACATAAAAATAAGATGAAATAAATTTAAAAATTTCCATTTTTCTTCAAGATCCTATAAACGTATAAAAAATAATATATTTTTTTATTAATCCATTTTTTCTCGATTAAAAATTTCCTTATTTTTCTTTGCAACAAAATCTTGGAAATTTCGCATATGTAATTTATTTTGACTCATATTTTTTTTTAATCTGTATTTAAAAACCCTTGTCGCAGCATTCTGCATAACATAGCGAATTTCCGTTTATAAAAGTTAGTTTTTTTTGGAAACTAGTTTAAAGACCTTTTTTATGTGATTTTTTCTCCTCTTTCCAATGGTGTTAAAAAATTTGACAGAAAATTTTGAATAAGGGGAAATTTTAGCAAAAAACTAATTTTTTTCACGAAAATTGCCAAAAAATCATGTTCCGGGCATCGGACGTGTCTGGTTGACGAACTCGTCCAACGATTTGGGAGTTCCAATATTTTCACCAAATTTCATAAACGTAAGACATTTCGTTCAAGAGTTATCGCGCGGACACACACACACACACACACACACATACACACATATATATATACATATATATATATATATATATATATATATATATATATATATATATATATATATATATATATTATTTTTTTAGTGAATATTATTTTTGGTTTCTAGGGACCTCAAAACAAATTTCTGCCATAGTCCCGGGCTCAAGTCGCGGCATGACAGTGGCTGTAATAGCTGAATTCCATTCTGGAAATTCGCTAAAAGAAACTAGTTCCTACAATTAGTTAACCGACTTTGCGAATCAATATTATACAAAACCTACCATAGATTAGAATAATTATTTATTATGTAGGTATATTTTTTATTTTGATTGTAATCTGAGTAATTTAAATTTTATTCTAAGAAAATTTAAGATAATTCATATTTAATTTAAATATTCATAAGATTATAAGAGTTACTTATTATAAGGAAGTGTCTGTATTTTCTTGTAAGTAAATATTGATATTTAAATCATATTATTATTAATTGAATTTCTTTTGTTTATTTATAATTATTTATTTTATTTGCAGTGGGACATAAATAATGAAAACTCATGAATAAAACGTAAACTTTTTCTACTAAATTATGTTTCCTCAAGAATTTAAAGTAAGTTCTTATCCGAAAGAGTAAAAAAGGTGACTGTTATAAGATTTAATTATCCCAATACCACATTCATTTGTCATTTTCACAGTCTGAAGAATGTAAGTATTGAATATTCTTGCAGTATATCAGCGGGACAATGATTGGCAATTCTAGCAACCCTCCGCGGTTTCGATATATAATAATACCGTAAAATTACAAAAGAGGGTAAGAAGTAAGTAAGAAGGGAGTTTATATTTCCTCGAGGTTAATTTTTAGTATTATTTATTCATAAAATATTCGTAATCAGAACATTTTCCCCTGCATAATTGTTAGCAGAACAGTATGTTTATTTAAATAAAACTCATTTTTGATAAAAATTATTTAGTTCTATTACTGCATGAATACACACATGGGCGCCTATATAATGATTTGTAAAGGGGGTCCCTTCAAGTATGGACGCCCTTGAATACACACAGATATAACTATATAGTCATAATATGCGTACTGTTTAATGTATGAAGGAATGAATGAATGCTGTAAGTGGGTCGGGATTCAAAGCTCCCGTTGCATGTAGGTCACCAAATACGGGCCCATTGTACCCCACGTCATCCAAGAGGGACTAGCTAATGCCAAGTCCCTCATAGAAACTCAGGATTGCACTAAAGTCTGTAATCCTGATGTCCTCGGAACTCAGTATTGGAGATCCCAGATACTTGCATCTCACGGGTGACAATACTTCACAAGAGCATAAAACATGGGACGAAGATTCGTCCTCCAGGCCGCAGCTTCGGCAGAAATGACTTTCCACTAATCCCATGATATGCAGGTGCTTCCTCAGGAAGTTATGCCCCGTGAGTATACCTGTTAACCGGCTCAGCTGTACCCTGCTTAGAGGTAGCAATTATTTTCTTCGTTTTCAACTGGGCAGGACTATAAGCTCTCAGGCCTGTCTGGCCATTTTACACAATTTTCAGAGATGAGCGTGTTTTCTTTTAGCCCAGTCATCCACAGCACATCTCACTCTCTGGACTGTTTAATGTAAGTATGTATTTAAAAATTTTCAAATTTGAAATAATTAAAAAAAACGCTCAAATGTTGCAACTCATTATCGAATTTAAAAGAATTAAAATAATATTAGCTTATTGTTTTATATATTTGTGTCGATTGTACTCTTTTATGATTTTGTACCAAAAAAGGAATAGTTGCGACTTTAAAAAATTTATACGTAATGATAATTTTGAAAAGGGAAAATTAAGCACTCCAAATTTGTTTTTAGTTACATAATATGTCGTGTGAGGTGTCGTCTGCAAGATCTTATTATAGGAGATACAATAAATTACAAAATACCGTTTAGTATAGTATTCGGTAGAATATTCGGCTATTCGGCCTGAATGGTGGCCAAATATAATATTCGGTATTCGGCTGTTGTCCGAATGGGGGATTCGTTACGAATCTACTTTATACATTTTTTGATCGTACACATGTACACAAGACTTTTGAAATAAGAAAAATTGGGCTGTTCTGTTAACGATTAAGCAGAGAAGAAATGTCAGTGGCGTAGCGTAGTGGGGGCGGCAGGGGCGGCCCGCCGCGGGCGGCACTTTTTAGGGGGCGACAAAATTTAACAATAAATAATAATTTTTATCGCAACTACAAATTCGGACCGATTGAAAGGAGCACGAAATTTTTCATTACTTATTTTGTGGCGAAGTCGGGGAATCCTTTTTCTTTGAATGATGTTTGGTAGCGACTGGCAACAACGTCTATACTTGTGGGAATTCCCCGTTTATTATTAATAATCAGCGAGAATGACTTCTATTACATATCTTATTAAGTTCATTAGAGTTTATTACTCGTACGGGGAAGTCCCTTTAAGGTACCGGGAATTACGTGATGCTTTTATTGATGGATCGTCAGTTGTCCATTTCACATTGTTTCGTATCTTAATTATGTTACGCTTTCCAAATTGTGATTTTTGTGTAAATAAGTACGTGTAGTGATTGTGAAATTATTCAGCAACTTTGTGAAAAATTAAATTTTTCCGCTACGTGTACCTAACATTCAGCCGCGTGTGGGTATTAAATATTATATTTATATAATTGTATGTTGGACTGTCTGATGTGTTGTTCAAGCTTTAATTTATTAAAATAAAAAAACCGTCCAAGTGCGAGTTTTACACTCGCGTATCCGGGGTTTCGTACAAATATTTACGATAATATTTAAATTGCGAGATTTTACAACATAGTCACATCTGATCGCGTTGACCTACAAGTCTGATTTTTTCACATTTTAAAGGGATCTAGACCGGAAACGCTGATATAAATTTCAATTTAATATATTATGTATAAGTACTCATTCCTATGAAAAAAGGTCTTGTCAGACAGACAGACAGGCGGACAATGAGATGATTTAATAAAAGTATAAAAATAGATAAAGGTTCCATTTTTTCCTTTTGCGGTCCGAAACCCTAAAAACGAAAAATTAGATAGAATAATTGTAGAAATTCGTGAGCGTCTTCAACAGCTACAGAATTTAACGGATAAGTTTGCTTATCTAACGCCGGCTATATTATTAGATCCAGACAATACTAAATGTAATCTAGACTACGCATCTGACGAAATTGACGAGCAGGATTTCAAGCTGGAACGACTTCGACTGCGGACTTTCGTTGCCGCTACAGGCAACGAAAATAAATTGATTAATACGAACTTACTTGAACTACTTAAATTTATTGTTAAATCCAAGCTGGAAGATACTCTGCCTAATATTTTAATAATGTTCCCAATATTTTTCACAGTTGCCATAAGCAATGCCAGCTGTGAGAGAAGTTTTTCAAAATTGAAATTGATTAAAAATTATTTAAGATCGACAATGAGTACTCTAAGACTAACTATTTTGGTTATCTTGTCTATTGAGCAAGAGGTATGTGATGCAATAGACATTGATGGTTCAATAAAAGAATTTGCTCTTAAAAAAAGTAGACGTATAAATTTTTAATTAAAGACGGAAGTTTTGTTTGTAATTCTAACAAATACTTAATATATTACTTTTCAATAAAAACAAAAATATCTACTTAATAAATTTCTAACACTGACTGACTGACTGACAGACAACGCACAGCCTAAACCGTTGGGTTTAGAAAAATGAAATTTTGCATAGGAGTTCCCTATGTAACGTAGATGAGCACTGAGAAAGGATTTTTGAAAATTCGTCCCCTAAGTAGGTTTAATAGGGGTTGAAAATTTGTATGTAAATTCGTTATTTTTGAAGTTAGTGGTATATAAAAATATGTTACTATGGCTATTAAAATATATTATTGAATAAATCTTTAACACTGATTGACAGGCAACGCACAGCCTAAACTCTTGGGTTTAGAAAGACGAAATTTAGCATAGCAGATATGAAAATTGGCGTTTAGGCTTCTATTTATAAATAAAAGTCAGTTGTGTAAACGTTTCTAGAAATTTATTCCCTAAGATGTTAAAACAGGAAATGAAAGTTCATATGGGAAGTTCATCGTTTTTGAAGTTATAGAGCAAAATCCCAGAACCCCCAGACCTTACATATTTTCTAATGGAGGAAATATATACTGTGGGATGGTACTCGTGTATATAGTCAACATATACATACCTTCCTTCCAATGATATTCCATGAAATAAGAACTGAAACGGATAATTAAAAAAAAAATTTAGGAGGGTATTTTTTCCTTCATACTCCTTTGTATGGAATGTCATTGGAAACATTTTTGAAAAAGAAGTTGAAATTTCGTTTGCCAAATATTAAAGTGATGCGGAATGAGTAAACTGCGGAAATAGGAGGGAGAGGTGCTGCCCATAGTTATCTCGCTCACATTAAAGCGCCCGTTAATACTCTTTTACTCTCTTGCCCACAGCAACATTTTAAATGTGCTTAGGGGATGTTTGGCCGCTACGATTGGTCTGGAAGCTAACATAATATAATAAAATAACCCCCTAAATATCTACTTAATAAATTTCTAACACTGACTGACTGACAGACAGACAACGCACAGCCTAAACCGTTGTGTTTAGAAGAATGAAATATGCATTGGAGTTCCCTACGTAACGTAGGTGAACACTAAGAAAGGATTTTTGATAATTCGTCCCCTAAGTGGGTTTAATAGGGGATGAAAATTTGTATATAAAATCGTTATATCTGAAGTTAGTGGTATATGTATAAAAATATATTACTATGGCTATTAAAATAAATAATATTTAATGAATCTTTAGCTTTGATTGACAGATAACGCACAACCTCAACTGTTGGGTTTAGAGGGTCGAAATTAAGCACAGGAGTTATGAAAATTGGCGTTTAGGCTTCTATTTATAAATAAAAGTCAGTTGTTTCTGGAAATTTATTCCCTAAGGGGTTACAATAGAAAATGACAGTTCATATGCGAAGTTCGTCATTTTTGAAGTTAGGAACGTGTATATTGATTTAGGCTTTTGAAAACATTAAAAGTGAGCAGAAAGTGAGTACCTAATAAAAAGATGTTGTCGATGGGAAATCCCATCGGGCATACGGCTAGTTACATTATAGTATCGTTCTAGTTCTAATTAAAAATTGATTTGCGTTTTATATTCAATTCGCTAATTATTTAATCTTGTCGACTGTCAAGGTGTAGTATTAAGTGATAGGTACCTATGTTATATCAATGTATCTAAGTGGTTGAAGTATAAGAATTTTTGTATTAATAAACGTGACTGTAAAACAGATAAATTTTTTATTTAAAATTTAACCTGTATAATGCAAAATAATGGTGACTGTTCTTGCCGAAAAGTTCTCTATAATTAATGTATGTAATGTATAGTATACATTAAATTGAAATACCTAAATAAGAGGGCGGCAAAAAATTTTCTTTCGCCCCGGGCAGCCGACACCCACGCTACGCCACTGAGAAATGTTCTGGCAATATGTTTTGGGAATAAATAACACTATCAAAATTAACCTTATGTCCTTATGAAATTTCAAAGTTGTTAATAATTTAAGTTAATTGAGTCTTATTTCTTACCTTCTTTGTAATTGTAAGTGTATTGTAATTACGCAAGGCTGCTAGAATTGCCATTCATTGGTCGGCTAATATCAAGAAGCAATACTTACATTTTCATGACTGTTGAAACGACAACCGAAAATCCATCACCGGTTCTTGATCTTTCAATACCGACAGAAATGTCTTTTAGCGAATTTCCAAAAACTGGAAATTCAGCTTTTACGCCAGGTGTCATGGTGCGACCTAAGCCCGAGACCATATCAGAAATATGTTTTGAGGTCCCTAGAATACGAAAATGATATTCACTAAAATTTATATATATATATATATATATATATATATATATATATATATATATGTATCCGCGCGATAACTCTCGAACGAAACGTTTAATGCTTATGAAATTTTGTGTGCGAATTCGATTTTCCAAATCGTTGGATGAGTTCGTTAGCCAGACACGTCGGATGCCCAGAAGTAGGTTTTCCGGGCGTTTTTTGTCAACAAAATGAGTTTTTTGCCAGAATTAAGCAATTTTTCAAATTTTTTTTTACACCAAGCCCTAGTAAAAGGTAAAATGCATAAAAAATGTTTTTATACCGTTGCTCTAAATTACTTACTTTTCGAGAAAAACTAGGAAATATGTCGCTCTCCATTTCACTCGCACTAGCATTCTTTTTTTTCTGTCTCATTTTTTACGAGCTAAATTCGAAAAAAACCGCTTTTTAAGTAGCATGTCATGATTTTTTTAATCCAATTTAACGATTCGGCTATATTCTTTTTCTTTGTCAGTTAAATGTTTTTATAATGTATCTCTATTCCATTTTTTTTTAGATAAAAAATCACGGCGCAGTTTTTTATGTAATATGATCAGAATTTAGATGATGTTTACACCTTCCTAAAATTAATAAGAGCTTGCTACAATCGCATAAAAATTACGTTAAATCATATTCAAACAATAATATTTTTACGTAATTTTCTATCCAAATGACAATACTACGTTATAATTATATGTATAAACCCATTATTTTAGTGGTAAATAAATTTGCACATTCAGTTTTTTTTTTCTTTTGACAACAAAACAAATAATTTTAAATTTTGACAAGTTGTATCATACATTTTTGAAAATATTAAATATTTATTTTTTTAAGGCAAAAATGTATTAAAGATCTGAAATTTGTTTAACAAAAACCATACATCTGCTCGTTTTACCTTAAAAATCTCGGAAAATAGAATATTTTTCAATAATTAACTCAGAAAAAGCATATATGAGGTAATTTTCATGATATTTTTTTGAAAATTTCAAAATAGTAGGGTTACAATGTTTTTTTTTTTAATTATTTTGTAGAATTTGGTAAACACACATCGTAAAAAGTACTCGCCTTGAAAAAATCAAACAAGTATTTAAAAAAAATACTATTTCTTAAAGAAAATATTAAAATTATGTACAAATGCCGTCCTGACCAACTGATATATTGGAACCGATTTTGAGCAGCTGGATTTACTACAGGCAAAAGCTCATAGTGAATACACACATTTTTTAACATCCTTTTGAATTTTGTAATTCAATCATTACAAATAAAATCTAAATAAAAAAAAATCTCTATGACCTGTTTTTTCTCAATTTTCTAGCATCAAATCTAGCGATAATTAACTAGCGGGTGATTGTATTGACCACATATTTTAATGTAAAATATATTAATTTTAACCGGCTTCAAAATAACGTTTCGATTTTAACAATAAAAATATTTAAAAAAGTGTTTAAGTTCTGGCAAGATTGTCAAAAAGGGACTGAAATATTTAATGTGTTAAGTACTTACTAGACTTATAAACTTTCATTTTCGTATACGCTTTCGGTTTCGGATATTTAATTATTTCGGATATCGGTAGTTTTAGTTACGGTTACGAATATCCATAACATCCCTAATGTAAATGTTTGTCAATCCAACTTCATCGAGAGAAAGTTAATTAGGTATTTACGATTTCCGGAAGAACACGTATATAAATTTTATAAGTACGTATTATCATATAAACACATTTGGTTTGCAATTTTTTAATAATTAGTTTCTACGCTACTGAAATTATCTATCCATTTGAAAATTGGGATCCAGTGATGTACATTGACACTACAAAAGTGTGGGTGAAAAATTTCATTTTCACTTTTACTGAAATTATGTCATAAATTCATATTTTCAGAATTTATTCATTTGACAGAAAAATTTTAAATTATTAAAAAAGCCAAATAATTAATAACAATTAAAATAAAAAAAAAAAAACAGAAAACATTTATTTATATTTGCATTTTTATAAAAACATGTAGGTATTATATTTTATATGCACTTTAACTAAAATGTCAAATTTCACACGTTGTTAATTTTCAATTTCACTCATAATGTGCTTAAAAATCAAAACTTAAAGTTTATAACATTCACAATCCGTGTAGAGTGTCCATACGTGTTGGTTTTCCCGGATTTGTCACGGTTCTAGCTCCGTTGCTCCGGTGTCCCGACAGACTTTTTCAAGACGTCGGTCGATTTGTTTCGGTTTTTCAAACTACTAATTTTTTATTTTCATCATCTAATAAGTACACAATTTTTCATTTTAAATAATGAATAGTTCAGTATCATATTAAAAGATCAACAGTAGATTCATTTACAACCAAACCTAAAAATATTTAAAAAAAATTAATTACTAAATAAATTTTCCAAGTTTTTTCGATCTTACCTTAAACACGAACTTCCAAAAAAACATTTTCTTTTCTTAACTTTCCATCATATATGTATCTACATAAATAAATTGTAATATTATTTTGCTTGCTTTTATGATACTGAAGGTACTGAAGTTCCTGAACAATTAAAAATTAAAATGACTGGAATTTTATTCGAACTTTTAAATAAAGTAGTTAACTAACGCGCTAGATAGATAGCGCCACAATACAGAAATTGCCAACATTTAAATGTTCATGTTTCACATTAATACAAAATAAAATACATTAATACAAAATAAAATTGTCTAAGAAGCTCACTTTCAAAAGAAATTTTATAAAAATTTAAAAAATATATATTTCCTAGAACAGGGGGCGATTTATTTTAAAAAAAAATTAATATTTTAAATAAAGAGCCATTAATAGGTAATCTATACATATAATACAAATGTAACGAGACCGTTTCTGTATAGGGAATATTTTTTAAAAATTGTGCAGATACTGTAAATAGTTATCGATGTAGATATCAAAACAGCGATTTTTTAAATTTTTGTCTGTCTGTCTGTCTGTCTGTCTGTCTGTTCGTCTGTTCACGCATCACACAAAAACTACTGGATGGATTTTAATGAAATTTGGTGTGCCGACAACTTATTACCCGGATCAGCATCTAAGATACTTTCTACTTCCAGAAAATGTCTCATTCCCACGGGAAAATGGAAAAACCATGTTGAGCATGTGCATACAGTACGCAAAAACTATTGAACGGATTTTGATGCAATTTGGTGTGGTGATAACTTATTACCTGAGTCTGCATCTCAGATACTTTTTATTTCGGGAAAGTGGCTCATTCCCACAGGAAAATAAAAAAACTTTTTGAGCATGTGCACATATTACGCGAAAACTATTGAACGGATTTTTATGAAATCTGGTGTAGTGATAACTTATTACCTGCGTCAACATTTAGGATACTTTTTATTACGGGAAAATATTTCCTTCCTTCAGGAAAATTCAAAAATTATTTTGCTTATGTGCATGTATACTTAAAACTATTGTTCTATGCGAATGCTTTATAATTACTATACTTATATACTTGTCATTTATTACATTAAATTTCTGGAGACTAACTCTATTTTAAATTAATTTAGAAATTTCGAAAATTTAAGTGCCTATATATCCGAAAAATTCATTTTGGATGAAACTTGTTATATTTATAGGATAGATACTAGTTTGGGATGCAAATATAATAAAACAATAAAACGTTGGAAGTCCAAAAATTTTGTATGAGTTCTCCAGTCAGACACGTCCAATTCCAAAAACCTCAAAAAAATGAGTTTTTTTGCAAACAATTTGCCAAAATTTAAAAGTTTTTCCAATTTTTTTTACATTGTGGTAAAGAACCAAGAAAATCACAGAAAATACATTTTGAACCATTATTCTAGGTAAGCGGGTTTTCGAAAAAAAGTAACTTTTATGATTGGAAATTCGCTATGTTATGCAGATGCTGCGACAGGGGTATTTTTTTATCTACAAATAATTCCAATTACTTATAAAACTAATCGAATTTATTAGTTCATCAAATCACGTGAAATAAAAATACTATTTTTTTTTTGTTATTTAGTAACATAACACATCAAATTGTCATTTTTTCATAAAAACAATTGAATAATCGAATCACATTACGTGACTCAATCACCCACGTGGTTAAGCAATTAGATATTAACGTTTATTTTGTAGCGAAAAAAAACTTCATTAATAATATATGAATAATTTAAAAGTTATACGCATTAATGTTTTATGAATTAAAATGTGTTTTTAATTACATTTTTTATACAGGCATCTATAAGGTAATTTTCAAAACCGTGGAGTCACAGAGAAAATGGGACCATATTATTTCTAACGGTAAGTTGTAGGAGCAGGACCAACCCGAGCTGGGTGCAAACAGTGCGCCGTAGTATATCCCCCCCCCCCCTAATTAATTATGATTTTATCAAAATAACAACATATTTTCCGCCCTAGAGTGACTTTTAGTTGAGCGCCCCTAGGCAAATTCCACTTTCCTTCAAAAAATTAAAGACGCGAGCAATAAAAAGAAAAAAGAAACAGATTCTTCTTCTAAATCTACACAGAATATGTCTTTACTTTTCCCATTTTTTACCAGGTTGTACTTCCTCCTTTAAAGCGCTCTATTTTTTCTCCTTATTACACCTCTTTTTATTATCCGCCCTGGAACGATGTCTCCACTTGCCCTATTATAGTTACGCCTCTGAATTTGCTGTAAGACATGTAAAGAAATAAAACAAAAATTACATTATTGTAAACATACTCTAGTAAGCCGCTTGAGAAACTGATTAATGTTTAATTTCAAATATTTTATAAATTGGTGTATGTAATCGTGTTAAAAAAAAAATTAATTTCGCAGTTTGTCTTTGATAGGATTACTTCCCACTTTGTATCTGACAGATACTATAGAAGTATAGACAATCATTTTTTGGATTTGCTTTATTTCCAACGAATACAAAACTTATGCTAAACAGATATTTGAGTGCTTTTATTTTACTTTATTATTGTATGTTGTTTCCTCGGGTCTTTATAGAACCTCAGGCAGTAAACTTTACATCGGGTATCAAGAGTTATATTTTCAGCTCTTGATGTATGAAATGAAAAGTATTTCTTACAAAATCGTTAACTCTGGAGTCGACTTTGAAGTAAACTCTGCACCGCAGGCACTGCTTTGGTTTGAGTCGGCTCTGTGTAGGAGGCTTACTTGAATCCTTTGTTAAATTATTTTTTAATTTGCGAGCCTCTTGTCCTTTTTGGTAACTATTCAAGTTTCTCGAAAAGAAAATCTAGTATCCTATAGCTATAATCATTTTCATTACATACATCCTTAAGGTGACGAAATCATGCCTGTGTATTATAACCTACTTACCATTAATTTTTCCTTTTAAGTCCTTTGTTAAAAATTTCATAATTAAAATTCACATAGTGTTTGAAAAATTATCAAAACTGGATCGGCTGGAACTCGAACCCGGATCTCTTGGTTGCTAGCCAAGCGCCTTACCAATTAGGCCACCGACCGTTCGTTCGAGTGCCACTCTAATTCTGATAATCAATCAAACACATCCTCTCTTCAATGCGAGACGCAGTTACATTTTTAATTTCAAATGTTATCGAGTGCCTGTGAAACATTATTAATAAAGTAAATCGAGTGTTCAAGTATCAGCTAAAGCTGGACATCAAGTGAACATATGAATATTGGTGTGTGTGTAACTGTGTAAATACGGACAAAAGTCCACCATCCATTAATAAAGTTTCACAGGCACTCGATAACATTTGAAATTAAAAATGTAACTGCGTCTCGCATTAAAGAGAGGATGTGTTTGATTGATTATCAGAATTGGAGTGGCACTCGAACGAACGGTCGGTGGCCTAATTGGTAAGGGGCTTGGCTAGCAACCAAAAGATCCGGGTTCGAGTCCCAGCCGATCCAGTTTTGATAATTTTTCAAACACTATGGGAATTTTAATTAACATAATGAATTGGTCATACACCAAAATAAATCGAGTGTTAAAGTATCAGCTAAAGCTGGACATCAAGTGAATATATGAATATTGGTGTATATGTAAATACGGACAAAAGTCCGCCACACATTAATGATGTTTCACAGGTACTCGATAACATTTGAAATTAAAAGAAAAATTCATAGCCATCATACCGGCTTTAGTGCAGGATGTTAAAAATTATTAAGTTTAAATATCTATAAAAATTGACGGAAAAATCAAATAAATAAATATGATTTCTTGGAAATAAATTTTCCAAATTCATTGTAAGTAACATAAAAAGTGTTTATTGCTGCATTTACCTATAAAAAAAAATTTAAATTTCGTAATATTTATTGGATTGATTAACCTTATTTTTATTTATTGATTGTATTTATTTATTATTCTAAAGTTCAATTACTTTTTTTTCCTTATGAAAGCAAGTTTAGACGTAGATCATAATAAACATTATTAATAGCAAAATTAAACGCCACAACGTAAAAAACTTAATTAATATTTCAGATCGAATCAGAAACAAAAAGCTTAATACACAGGCTTATCTAAACGAATATTTTATACGATTAACTGAGAGTAAATTAATATTAAACAATGACTTTGTCCTAGCTGACTAGTTAAACTGGTTTTTGTCACATAGATGGAAAAAAATTGTAATTTCATACTATAATATATTCAACAATTAAGTAGGGTTGACCGGGGTAATTGTGAATTGGAGCAATTGTGAACGGCGCCTATAATTTCTAAAATAACATTAATATTATTAAAAATCAACTCTTAGTATGTTTTTCTGCCCTTTCTTAATATGCTATTAAAATTTGATAACAATTTTCCAAGTATTAGTATCTTTTTTTTATTTTGAAAAAACCCATGCAAAATTTTGTGTATCTTACTTCAACCAATCCTCAAAAAGAAATTTTTTTAAATACATTTTATTTTTTTAAAAGATAAGAAATGGTTAAAAGTACTTCTAAAGAAGTGGTCTAAACCCTGACAGGGTTCCTTATTAACTACTAAAGAAATTGGACAATTTATTACCAATTCATAATTACCCCATGATTTTAAAATTGTGGGGTAATTGTGAACGTCATTCACAAATGCCCCCATTCGGTCAAAAATTTCAGTAGTGTCCTTTTCGGAATTGAAAATGTTGATGAAGATGGTGGTGACATTATTGTACAAGTTTCCGTTGTACAAAATATACAAAAAAAATTGTGTAAAGAGGGATAAGTTTTGTGTATCTATCTACGAAATCATTGCTGTGCTCCCTTACCCAATAACAACTTACAAAAACAGAAAAATTACTTATTTTCAATGTCTCCGTGAGTGTCCAAGAGCAGTAGGATTAACACAAAACCATTTTTTTTTTTTTATTTACAGTATTAGGCCGAATAGATTGTTATTTTTTATTCATGTAAACTAAATGTATTTCCTTGAAAAAGTGTTATTTTCCTTGTTTTTGTGTGAAAATCATGTAATTTTTTGATTTCTTATATGATAAAATGACAAAATATCATCAAAATATCATTTTTAGCTTGTAATAAATTTGTTCTTACAATTGATGTTATTTTTATTTAACCTTGATTTTTTGTGCAAATTTGAGGTATGCGTAACTTGCATTAAACAAAAATAAATTGTGACCGCTAAAGTATGATGAAAAATTTGAAAGTGGGGTCAATATGAAGAATTTGAGTTGGGCTTTACTTTGATGTACCTCACTTCTCTTGTAATCCATTCTAAATAATTTTTCTGATGGCATTCACTTTTACCCCAAAATTCATAAGATTTGCAAAACCGCACCGGGGTAATGTGAATGGCATATAAAATTTTTGTTTTTCATACGAATTTGCTCAAAATTTGTGTGGTGCATCCTGAATAATGTAGAATTAAAAATAAATCAACCATAATGTGATACATATATAAAATAAAAAATACTTAAAACAACGCTTTTATCTCAATTCATGAAAATCCATTCACAATTACCCCGATCAACACTACTATAGACTAACGGAATAATTCAACTATCAAAAGAATTCAACCATACTGTCCAAATGAAAAAAATATTTCATTTTTCCAATGGATATGACGACACATGTTAGTATATACTAAGCTAAAATAAAAATCTTGGGACATGGTAGCAAATTTCATATTTCATATATCAAACCATTTTATCAAATTTGTATATCAAAGGAGTCCAAAATAACCTTTTCTCCTTCAAAAAATGTGGCGACCATACCAATACCTATTTAATATTACGTACAATCAACAGACTGCTCTAATTATGAAAATGATACACCTACCTATATCGTCTAAATAAGAAATAAAAATAAGTTTCCTTGAAACACACCTTAGCATAATGACTAATTGTAACAAATCTGGGTAATAAAAAAAGAAATGATTGAAGATTTAACTCTATAAAATATAGTTTACATTACGTAATTATTATTCTAGCATGTAATTACTGCCTTCATAATATATATGATTAATTAACAATTATTGACAACTTAACCTCATGAATGTCGTGTAATAACTGGATTGGATTAATTTATCGGAAAAATTATATTTAGATACTAGCTGCGACCCACGGTTTCACTCGCATAAAATTATCTGAAGTATAGGTAAAATTTATAGGTCAGTTCAATCATATATTCCAAAATTCTGTGCAAAATCAATTGTTTATAGCACTTGACCCTGCTCGCCCAATGACTCTAAAATAAAGCGGGTTCTACACGATGCTACGAACGTTCCTTCCAACGTTCGATCGAACGTTTGAGGCAATTAAGTTCGATAGTTGATGCGACGAATGTATCTGCTACACGGTGAATCGAATGTTTGATCCAATACGAATGATGATGTGTTGGTACTCAGTGGACAAGGCTGTTATCTGTCTGATGTTATCTCTAATGTTATACACTGATGTTGTCTCTCTTCACATGAACGAGTCGTGCGCAACCAACGAACGCAACCAACATTGACCTTCAAACGTTCGAAGCATCCCTTTGACTCGGTGCAAGAATACCGACATCGAACGGGACACGACCAAATGCGAACGTTTGACGCACGACATTGGACACTCGTAGGTTCGAACAACGGCTACACGATGCTAGGAACCATCCAACGTCGAATGTTGGAAGGTGTTCGTAGCATCGTGTAGCAGCGGCTTAACTATCTTCACGGGAAATTACCGTGCTACACGAGGCAAGCAAAGGACAGAAGTTAACTATCCTAGAAGCAATAGAAATAAATAAACATAACTCCGATCACCTTTTAAATGACCACTGATATTTACAGTTCAACTTTATTTTCAATATTATAATTTTGTTTAAACCTTTAAAATTGTATTTTGCTATAATATTGTCTTTTTGTCAATTTCAAGTTCAATCTTTTGTCACGTGTTTGTTTGCCTTTTGTCATATTTTCGGTTTCTCCCACTACCCCCACCCCTTCCACTTCCACATCACTAACCACTTCCCCTTCAGAGAGTATAGGTAGATAAAATTAGTATATAAGGCATGTATCGAATGTAATTTTTATTTTGTTTGAAAATGAACTAACGGTTCGCAACAATATTGTCACAGTTTCAAAAATAAAAGTGGTATTTTGCAAAGTAAAGTATTTGTTTATTATTTAAATATTTGGAATACCATAAAGTAACGCTCAAATCTATTAATATCTTCATATTTTATTAGCATGGCTAATTACCGCACCGTAAGAACTTAGTATAGGTACCTATACCAGCAGTTTTAGAATTGTTTCTATTTTAGTCCCTTCAAGGCATCAAGGCCCTAGGAAATTATTTTAACATTATTTAACATTACTTTCATCTTTCACAGAGATCTCAACATTACTTGAGTAAAAATTGTTAAATTTCTTCAGCTTTTTAATTTGCGCCCTATTTGGTGTAACTGACGGACAATATGACCATACGTCCAATTAAATTTGATACTCTGAAATTTTGTACAAAATCAGTTCCTTATGTGCTTCGCTTCGCTCGCTCGACGACTCTAAAGTATTAGGTATTCATATTTTAATATTTTTAAGTCATATTCATATTTTTATAGCATGTCTAATTTTCATAAAATTTTATCAAAATCACTCAAGTTGTTTAATTATAGTATAGAATTGTTTAATTCGATAGCGCTGGAGGATTCATTGCAACTTCACCTTAATTTCAAATCAAAAATTCTGAAATTCTTCGCTAAATTCATATTTCAATAGCATATCTAATTTTCATAGCTTGAGATCTTATTGTAGATAGTTAGATATTCATACTGACAATTTTAAGAGCACTGTAATTTGTGAGACATTTTGAGATCCCAGGGCTCTGGAGAATATTTCTGAATTCACATTAATTTATTTCGGAATCTCAATAATATTTGAGAAAAATTTGGATAAGATCCATCTGATCGTTTATTTCAAGGTTTTTTTGGGTCCGCAAAAGCATACGGGGAATTTTAGCCTCATGTCCATTTTCTTCAGAATCTCAGTACTATTCGAGAAAAATTTGGTCAAGATCCGTCCAGCGATTTATTTTGGGTTTCTTTGAAGAGCCAAAAATTTGATAACGATACGTCCAGTCGTTTATTATGGTCGCAAGCTCAAAAGTCCTCCAGAAACTGAGGTGAGGAGAACACAAATTGTATTATGTCCATAGTTACCAACCAAACCAAGAAAACTATATTTTTCTATGAGTGAGTAAGTAAACTTCTATTTATTAATATGATAGACAAAGATAAATGCAGATGTAGATAAAAAAGTTCTTTTTAGCTTGCGCCCATAATACTTTAGGCTTTCTTGGGAGTTCTTAAGTCCTACAGGATAACTTTAACTTTGACCGTTTTTTTTTTTGTTTTTTTGATTCGTATACCAGTTTTACCTACAGTCTTGTTTCATCATTTTTTTTGGTACCTGCTACCGTTTTCTCGAAACTACTGAGGACAGATAAGTAAAGTCCATATTTCATTTTTAATATCAGGATGACCGAGCCCAACTCGATGAAAGTTTCATCTGTATGGAATTTGCTGAGACCAGCAGACGTGCCAATTGATGGTAACTGAACAGTCCAGTTGTTTATTTCTTCATAGGATACAAATAGTATTTCCCACTGTAAATAAGTAATTTCATAATAGTCATAGGTAAAAATATTATTGGTGGTATCTATAGAAATATTTAGTAATACTTACAAAAATTCCAAAATTATTTTTTTCCAAATACTTAGCAACTATTTAAAATTTGTATGATTTTTTATAAATCGTCCATAGATTGCTGTATACTGTGATAAAAAATTAATATTTTACGGTATTTCGTAAATTTCGACGGTTAGATAAAAAATTTTGCAAAACCCTTTCTTAGCGAGCGCCTACGACCCAATATGGATCTACATGCCAAATTTCAAGTTTGTAATTATTGTAGTTCTGGAGCTTTGTGATAGATGAGTGAATGAGTGAATGAGTAGTATTTCGCATTTATTATATATATATATATATATATATATATATATATATATATATATATATATATATATATATATATATATATATATATATATATATACATATATATATATATATATATATATATATATATATATATATATATACATATGTATCTATCTATCTATCTATATATAGATAGATAGATGGATATATGGATAGATATCTATCTATCCATATATATATATATATATATATATATATATATATATATATATATATATATATATATATATATACAGATAGATAGATAGATAGATAGATAGATAAATTATTCAAAATTTAATACATAAATATGGTAGAAAATTCAGGACAGAAGATCTGTTCGAATGTTTGTCTTTTTTATTGTAGGTACTGAAAAAACATTACTAGAAGACTAAATTGTACAGAAAGAAAATATAATTTTTAGAGTTCCAAAGAAAAAATTTCTTGAAAAATAGCCAAGATGATTCCTAGTACAGGGAAAAATTCCGGCCCAAGTTTTTCTTTTATAAAACTATGAGTTTAGATGTCATTAGTAAATTATGAAATTTTCCCCCTCCAACAAGAGCCATATATATCCCTCCTTAAGGAGCGAGAAGGAGTAAAATATTATTATTTGTTTCTGACCATTTTTTTTGAAATTTTACGGAAAGAATGGTTCAGTACAAAGTTCAGGCTTATATAAAATTCTCCATACAAAAGGTTTGATACCTACTTTCCGCCAAGTTAATATTTCTTCAAGAACTGACAAATTACTTGACTATTAAATTCTACAGATATACAATACCCCTCGATCTGACCCTCCCACTTAGTAAAATTAAAAAATTGAATGGTGCAAAATTATAAGCTTATTTCATTTTCAGTAAATTAAAAATTTTAAGCCCGTCACATTGAGCAAAAATTTAATATATTCTGTATTATGTGAGATTATCTTGACCAAAGCTGATAAAGGTAATACTTCTGTTATTTTACCCAGAACTGATTATAACAATAAAATTTTATCTTTCTTAAATAATTCCGATGTCTAAATACTAAACAAACATCCAACAAATTCCTTCTCTAGAGATATTAAACGCCACGTTAAAAATTTGAAATTCCTACCATTATCATCAACTGATAAATACCACCTCATACCGATGAACTCAGAACCACCAAAGTTATACGGGCTTATCAAACTCCACAAAGAAAACAATTCTATCAGACCGGTGGTCTCATACTCAAATGCACCCTGCAAAAAACTCTCAGAATACCTTAATACATCCTTGAAAAACATAACACAATTTCAACCCGAATATTCCATAAAAAATTCTGTCGATCTCTGCAACAAATTAAATAGTCTTCGCCTTTCACATAGCTTTTTCAGATTAGTGTCTTTCGACGTGTCTAATATGTTTCCAAACGTTCCTTCTGATGAATGCATTCCGATTATTCAAAACATTCTAAACAACAAAAATATTTCTTCACATATCCAAAAAGAACTTTTAAGCTCATTTAAAATTTGTCTTCAACAAAATTATTTCATGTTTAATAACCAAGTTTATTTACAAAATTCTGTCTTACCTATGGGCTCCCCCCTCAGCCCCCTTCTGGCTGACATCTTCATGGATAACTTAGAACATTCTATTATAAATAACCCACTTTCAAAAAATCATATCATTTTCTGGTTTCGATATGTTGATGACATCCTGGTCGGTTTCAAAGGTACAGGTCTGAGACAGACAGTTGGACAACTATTTAAAATACCTCAACAGACTTCATAAACAAATTAAATTTACCAAAGAAATAGAATCGAACAATTCCATCAATTTCCTAGATATAACTATTAATAGATCAGACACAAAATTCTCATATAAAATCTTTCGCAAACCCACATTCTCAGACACTACAATCCCCGCTGATTCACTCACTCCATTTTCTCAAAAAATAGCAGCTTACCGATCTATGCTACATAGAGCTTTCACTATCCCGCTATCTCCAAAAGATCGAGATAAGAAATTATCGATCATACAACAAATAGCAGTTAACAATGATCTTTCTCCGCACATTATCCAAAAACTAATCCGTAAAAAACAAAAAAGTCTATACATAAAACAAATCTATCCAACTATTCTAACTAATTCGGACTCTAAACATTATATTTCCCTCCCATATCTAGGAAACATCTCCCAAAAAATAGGCAACATGTTCTTACAATTTGATCTATATCCAGCTTATCATGCCACACATACTATTGGCCGTTTTCTTTATAACGCTAAAAAGAATCCGACCCCATGACGAAATGTGGAGTTTATTGTCTAGATTGTTCGGAGCGTAACGCTTGTTATATAGGCCAGACTGGTCGAACGTTCGAAACCAGATATAGGGAACATATTACCACCCAGAAACACATTTCCAACTTTGGTTTACATATACTAGAAACAGGTCATTCGGTAAAACCCGGTCAACAACCCAAAATATTACATATTTGTAAAAAAGGCCGCAAACTCAACATTTTGGAAGCCCTGGAAATCAATAAATTGAACAAAGACCCAAACCACGTCATCTTAAATGACCAAATTGATCTAAACAAATCGCCTTTATTAAATCTATAACACGGTGCATCTCACGTTTTGTTTTCGAATAGTTTAGCTGATAGGTAACCATTTTAAAATTTTATAGATTCCTGATAATTAATATTTAAATGGTCTTTATGCAATATTTTTGATTTTACATCATTTAACAATCCTTTTAGTTTAACAAAGGCAGCTACCTGGTGGGTGTAACCTTTAGTGCAAATCAATACATATCTCTATCTTGACAAATTAACACAGACCGATACCTGTATATTTTATTCTTTATTTCTTGTAATTATCGTTCACCGCTGTTTCACGTGTCTGGTTTTCCCCAACGTACTCTAGTCATTTTAATGATATTACACCTAACCGTTTTAAAATAAAATTCGCTGTAGGAATCTTTGCAAATAATACAAAAATTTTAGTTTTATCAAAAAATTGGTCAACTTGAGAGTTCCCCTTACATTTGTTTGGTGTGATTATATCTGCCTCTATCTCTAACATCCCCCACCAATACATTATTTACTTCAATTTTACTTTAATTGTAAATAATTTTCGCTTAAATGAACAATTTTTAGTTATGTTTTTCACCTGATGATGCTGTAAAAGCCAAAAGTCAGCTCGTGTTTTTCTACGATTTTGTTGTGAAAAGTAACAAAGCAACGATCCCATGTTTTAATATGGATTTTCACAAAGTAAACCTATCTAATATTATCTACTTTTATTTATTTCATGGACCCAGTGCGAAAGATTTATAAAGAGCCTTTTTTGTCTTAAACGTAATCTTATATTACTTTCCAAAAAATTAGTATGTAAAATAAAATTGTTCATATTAAATAATTTGCCCCATTACAGAAACGTTTGTATACAAAAAATTATTCAATATAATAAAATTCCGATTTGTATAATAATGTATAAATAATAATTATGGAAAATAAACTGACAATTGCAGTGATCGATCTATCAAAAAAAAGCAAATCGCAAACAGCACAAAACAGCAAGCAGTATGAACACTAGCTAGATTCAGACTCGCTCGGTACGGTAACGCTCGGTCCAGTATCGTACGCAGTGTGGAGTGTGGACGACTACTTGGAGAGCTAAACTATTTTAAATAGATACAAGTTGTTATATGAGATCCGCCAGTGTCCAATCTTTGGAAATTCACTATGTTATGCAGATGCTGCGACAGGGGTATTTTTTTTATTTTATTATACATGCAGTAATTACTTGAAACTTTATATATCATTTTCTCTGGGAATTACTCAAGTAGTAATAGTAATTATTTTATTATGGCAATATCAATGTACAATGACAAATTTACGAAAGCTTTTTTTATTTCCTTGCCGTTGCGCTTTGGTAATTTCATTATTTTTCCAATTTTTATATTTTTAATATACAGTAGACTCTCGTTAATTCAAACCTTCGATAATTCGAAACTCTCTATAATTCAAAGGTATCACGAGTTCCCTTCAAAATCTCTTTATATTTCGAACTAAAACAATAGATTTTTATACACTTGGTAATTCGAACGAAAAAATCATTGCTAGGTAACAAAACCACGCGTTAATTCGAACTCATCGGCGTCAAACACGCGACAATTCAAAATTGCAGAGAAAAAGAGACAGACAGATTGTAAGTACATTTTGAGAAAAATTCAAGTTCATTCATCGCAAATGCTTAAAAAATTAAAATTGTTACCTACGATAATTCGAACCTCTCTATAATTCGTAATATTTTAAGATTCCCTCGAGTTTCGAATTAACGAGAGTCGACTGTAATATATTATACAACAACATATGACATTAATTCATCGGTAATTCCTAGAAAATATCACTTGATTGCATTTTCTCAAATTGCTCAAGAAAACAAACAATATAGTTGTCAATAAGAAACGAAAAATATCGATTTTAATCACGGGCCTAGCGCTAACACCTAACACCTAAGTTCGGTTATTATATCGACTAAACCCACTAAACTGTTTAGTCGAAATCGATGAGCCTCACGATTTCAAGATTTTCGACCCAATTAAACTGTTTAGTAGGTTTAATTGTTACGGGTACGCTAACTATCAATCAGCTGTGTGGAGATTTTCAGATCCATCTGAGTACGTCTGTTTTCATATTGGCTTTTTATAATTTATCTAAAGTAAACTAGATATATCTTCTGCAAATATTATCAAAATTATAAAAAAAAGAAATATAAAAATAATCTTTGCACATTTGTATTATAATTCGAATTATTTTAAGATAATTTATTTTTATTATTACTTTTAAGGTCATTTAAGGAAACAAATACAAAAATATATAGTATGAGTTATATTAATGATTGTTTTTACAATTATATAGGTAATCTGAAATTATATAAATACAGTGAAACCTGCCAAGTTGGACACCTGTGTATACTGGACACCTGCTCAAGTTGGACACTTTTCAATTGGCCTGGCGAAATTACATTGTTTTAAATGCATATTAATACTTATAAGTTGGACACCTCTATATGTTGGAAACCTGTCTAATTTGGACAGTTTTTTAAAATGATTTTTGATATTTTGACCTGTTTACGTTGGACATTCATGTATTTTACACGTGACCGAAACACGTGTGAGCTGGTTTTAGTATTCCAAAAGCAAATGAAGGGGATCATAATGAAGACCCTGATTCAGAACTTCGCGATGCAATTTAATTATTACCTCCAGAGTTTCAAAATCAGTTACAGACTGCTGAAGAAATGATCACCGCCGATGCCTTGGAGGTACACGATCATGTCTTCAATACACATCAAGACGTTCTTCAACATGTTTTACAACTAGACGAGGAACAAGAAATCGAAGAATTTAGTGACGAGTGCGAGAAAGTAGCGGAGAAACCAACAACCCCTGAAGAAGCTTTGAACGGTATAAATACCGCCATTAAGTATTTAACTGAAAACCCATGCGAACTCCTAGAAGATTTGATCAAAATTCAAAGCAAATTAGAAAGCAAAATTTTCCTAAAAATTGTATCCAAACAAACTAAGATAAGTGATTTTTTACGAAAGATAATGTTTAAATATCTATAATATGTATGTATTACGATTGTTATTCGATAGTTTATTTCAAAAAATATTGATACGTAGATGTGTGTATATGTATTACTTTAAAAATAATTAATTTTGCATTATATTCTAAATTAGTGTTAACCTTAAAATTACTAAGCGTAGATGATTTTGGTATTTTGCATATGTTGGACACCTGTTTATGTTGGACAGTTTTTGATTGCACCGCGGGTGTCCAACTTAAACAGGTTCTACTGTACATACATTATTATCAGTCACTACAACGGAATCATAAAATAGGTACCTATATGAATATATCGCGTGTACTCTTTCTCAACCTCGTATCTGAAAAATCCCAGTTTTTGGACACGTAAAAAAAACGTATTTAAATCTGTGTTTTCATCATTATGAACTTAAGATTTATGCTAATTACACCCTTTGATGTTGGCTACCTACATATACAAATACACTGATTTCTCGTTACAAGCAACTTGAAATAGAATTATGTATCTTACTCTTATTAGATAATAAAATTCACATATACTTAAAAAGAGTAAGGCATATGATTCTATTTCAATTTTGATGTTGCTTACAACGAGAAACCAGTGTATATATAGATCAGTGCAGACGTATATATGTACACCAATACCTCAATTTGCGTCGTGGTTACGTTCCAAAAAAAAAAAAAACACGACGCAAATTGAAACGACGCAAAGTGAATTATGATTTTCTATAGCAAACCATGTAAAGATCGAAGATAGGTTTCAGGGTTACGAAAATACTACTTTTTAAAAAGAAAATTGAACAAAGTAAACATTTAAAAAACAAAAATAATATAAAATTTTATTACATAGGTAGGTACATACAAAAAAAAAAAAAAAAAACAAATTCAAAAAATTTCAATGCACGTCGTACACGCGATACAGAAACTGATTCAACATACATCACACGTAATACGTTCCATATTTGATATTTGTATATCAGTTTGTTTCAAACTTTAAAACTACATTTAGCATGTGATAACCACCATATAATCCGGCAGTATGGATTTCGTCTATTTAACTTAATTTAACATTTCCATGTTCAAAGTAGTTGCCATCTATTATCAATCATTATTACAACATCAATAGATACATATCCACCATATTACAACAAAGTCGTACCAAAAAATTTCAAAAAAAAATTACAGACTCGAACCCAAAACAACGCAATTTCGAAAATCTAACGACGCACAGTGAAAATTAGTACTAATTTTCACGCAGCGACGCAACGTCGAAAAAACGCAAACCGAAGCGACGCAAAGCGAGGTATTGGTATATATAAATACAATATTTAATGTTTTTTGTGTGTCCTAAAACATGCAGTTTTTGATATACGAGGTTGAGAAAGAGTACGCCCGATATATTTTTTATTAGTTAGGGTATTAATGAAACCAAAATAACACATAATAATCAATCTTTGGTCTTTACTTATTGTTAGAATTACCATAAAATTGGTCAAAGAAGCAGGACTTAATTTCGACGGTAACGGTTTTCTACTACCTCGAACGGCATTCCCACACCCACACCTTCGAACGAAATAAAAACCTGGGTATGTGTTCCCCCACTTAAAGTTTTAGAAATTAAACCCTGCAAAGAAGTAATATTTTCTTTTGCTTAGCCATTTAATTCATGAAGAACTCGGACAAGACGGGTCCCAATTGTCATACTGTATCGGTGATATTGACTGCGATTATGCCTGTCAGTAAGAGGATTTCGTAGTTCTAACAAGAAAATCCTTATGAATTCGTCATTTTTATCATCGGATTAAATAGTCTACCCGCACTTGACCACTTTGTAATAGTCTGGATCGAATCTTACGAAATTTAAGGGACAATAAATATTTTATCCCGAGAATTGTGGAAAACTCTAGCTACTGAACTACAAAATCCTGACTTATCTAACACGCACTTGTCGAATTTTTTCATTCCTGTTTGCTAATTAAAATACTGGGAATATACACTCAAAAAAAAATAACAGCAACAGAAATAATTCATTTTTTCTGACTTTAAATTTTGATGGAAGATAATTATGTGCATTTAGCCTTGTTATCTTTTAGCACTTTTTAGTTAAATAATTTTTTTAGTGATGGATTATATTACATGTACCTACATAAATTTTGTCCTTAAAATGAAAAATAAATATTTCACAAATTACAGTTATCAATTTTCAGTAGAAATCTGACTAATATTGAAAATGTTTGTTGAGGTCAAGTGTTTGTAAATAAAATTATTAAGAATTAATCTTTCCAAATGGTTGATTTAGCTTTAAAACATAATGGAATCTTATAAAGATCAGGCATCGGTTAATTTATTTCGCTTTTTATTATTATTTTGAAGGTAATGCTATATTTCTACACGAGTGATTTTCAATAATAAAAAATAAAAAATACGGTCCCGTGGACCCGATAACGGGCCCGCAGGTTCCGCGGCGCGGAGGGCCCCCGGCGGCTTAGAAGCCGGCGGCCGGCAGTGGTAAACTTATTAATTCCTATGATTTTTTTAAACATTCAAATGGTTTTTTGAATAGAGAAGACGGAAACAAAACAAATGTATTTGTCATTTGTTTCAATAATTGTTTCTAATTTTTGAGTCACTGTTCTTCTCTGCGCGCGGTAGGAAAGGAAAACTATCGATAGCACTATCGAAACTCGATGATTTTTAACCGTCGAGGGACTATCGACAGTACTATCGATATTTTATCGATGGTTTACTAAAAACCATCGGCTACTATCGATAGCGTAGACTATCGATAGTTTTCTTTCCTTCTCTATACGCTGCGGTGTGATTGTGAGCGAGTGACCTTAACAGACAGCTTCTATCTGTGCGCGTGTATGTTGCCACTTGTCAGCCAGTCTCTAGTACAACAGTAAACACAGTCTCGTTCTCGCACTCATCACTGTGCAGGGCCAGGGGGCAACTCGGGCATTTGCCCGGGGCGGCAAATTTTAAAGGCGGCATTTTTACAACTGACGAGCAAAAAAATAAAGAAAAAAAGATCGCCGGTTTCAAGTCGTCCAAAGGGGCCCCAAAAACGATTCTCGCGGGAGGGCCTCTCATTGCTTACCGCCGCCACTGCCTGATAGTTGACGTTTTATTAAACGTTAACCAAAATTTAAGTTTCTAACAATAGTGGGACTGCTCTAACAATATGGCTACAATCGACATTTGAAATTTGAAATAAGTCACCGTAAACGTTTTCAATGTTAATAAAATGTTATTTCTTAACCGTTGTTTGATCTTGACTATATTTTACACTACATGTAATGGCGTAAGGGATAATTTTAATTATATGTAAATATTGATCCAGAAAATCTAATTTTCAAATATGTATATTCATTTTTATGAGGATTTTTCATAATTATCATATAACATAAATTAATCAATTTATAGATTTTACCATATAAGTATACTATATATAACCACTAAAATAATTAAAATAAAGTCCATAAACTGATCAAATAAAAGAAATTTAATTTCCTTTTCGTATTTAATAATGTTAATATAAAACAATTATAGTGTTTTATTCCAAGATAAAATCTTACAAGCGACTTGAAAACAAGGTTATAAAATTTATTACCAAATTATTCTATGGAATATTTTGTCAATTACTTGCTTTTAATTTTCACTAGTTATTCTTACAACATTTATTTAACATTTATTTCGTATTAAATGTTTAAATATTTACTTAAAATGTCAAAATACAGATACATATTTTTCAGAAATTATTTAGGAAGAAACGCAAGAAAATTTTTTGCACTCCCAAAAATTAAATATTCAAAAAGGGCAAGTTCTATTTTATCATGCTGGCCTAAAAAAGAGTTGAAATCAAAATAAACTATCAAGTTCCAAACATATTTTTCGTGTGGAATCGGAATACAAACATCAGAATTTTTAAAAGTAATAGAAATTTTACATTACAACTTGGCATTTTTTTAATACTAAATCAAGTATGATGAATGAATAAAGTAACTCCAGATAGAGTAAAATTACCTAAAAAAATTAATCAATTAATCTTCTGAATTTGTTTGTCTAATTAGCATTTTGCATTTTGTAGTATGTCAACGAAATTCTTTTAATTTCGCCATGTTTATCATCACATTAAATGGTCTACAGACAGTGGCGTAGTGAACATAACTGGCGCCCGGGGCACGACACTTTATTGGCGCCCCCCATTCCTCCAAAAAAACACGTATAGTTAATATTTTGCACCTCTTTGGTACCCATTTGGCGCCCCTCTGCAAGTCGCGCCCGGTGCATGATAGACCCCCTTGAACCCCCGTCGCTACGCCTCTGTCTACAGACACTTGACCACTTTGTGTCGGATCTTATAAAAGTGCATTTAGTAGATTTTAATACTAGGCCACACACACACACACACACACACACACACACATATATATATATATATATATATATATATATATATATATATATATATATATATATATATATATATATATATATATATATATATATATATATAGATAGATAGATAGATAGATAGATAGATAGATAGATGTGAGTGTGTGTGTTTTCGCACGATAACTCTCGAACGAAATGTCCTATTTTTACGAAATTTGGTGAAAATGTTGGAAGTCCCAAACCGTTGGACAAGTTCGTTAGCCAGACACACCCGATGCCGGAAACATGGTTTTTTGACATTTTTCGTGAAAAAAATTAGTTTTTCGCCAAAATTTTTGCAACATTTTTTTACACCATTAGAAAAAGGAGAAAAAATCAGATAAAAAAGGTTTCTAAGCCATCATTCTATGTCAACTGGTTACCGAGAAAAACTAATTTTTATAAACAGAAATTCACTATGTTATGCAAGATGCTGCGACAGGGGTATTTTTCTTTTAAATAACTGTTATTGATATTTTTAATTCATATAAAAAGTAAGAAGTTCAAGTAGTCATATCATTAAATTAAAGGCTAATTTTAACAGTAAATAAAAACAAAAAATATTAGAATTACTAAGCTACGAAATCCTAATTTAATGCGTATCTAATTTTTTTAGCTTAACTCAGTGGTTCTCAAACGTTTTGGTTCGCGACCGCCTTTGCACTTAAAAATTTCAAAAGACCCCGAAATATGTATAAATGGGAAGAAAATGTGTAGAAAATGGGGAGGTAATATGTAATCTGTAATTATGTAATTGTTTCTACGATCCCCTTAAATAGATTCGTGACCCCCACTTTCAGAATTACTGGACTAACTTGATAGAGTTGGTCTTCCTCTAGAGGATTTTTAAGTCCTATTGGCATTTCGTTGAGGTGAGAAAAATAAGTAGTTGGAAATGAAATCTCAAAAATATCGAACAGAAAGGTCTTTCTTGCCTCCTTTGGTTAAAACTTTCAACCTACTTTAGGTCGTCGGTTAATAAACATGAAGGCCAAAAAACAAACGAATATAATATTTTTATTTTCAGTATCAAAATATTAAAAAAAAACCTTTTATTAAAACCAGTTGCCCGTTTATTTACTTGTAAATAATAATACATGTGTTAACCCATTACAGATCAAGATATCTGTAATATTGTGAAAAAGTCTTCTTTTGAGATAATTTTTTTTTTTTTATTAAAAAATTCAGTGAAATACTTATTGTTAGTAAAAATTACCATTAAAATATTTTAGGTTGAACTGTAATGACTATTTAAAAAAAATCTGCAACGAACGATTCAGGCTTACACAAATTTTGATCAACTATTATATTCTTATAGATATGATATTTAATTCTATTCTTATAAAGAAATACTAATAGAGAAATTATCGGGGCGTGACTATTGTACAAACATGACGATATTATAAGGAGTTCCAAAATTTATTTATTCGGAACCCCTTAGAATAACATGGTATGCAGGGCTTGGAACTATTTAAAATGATTTTATTTTAAATATGTATTTAAAATACAAAATGGCATTTTGCATTTTCTATTTTAAATAAGTTCGGTCAAACCATTTTCCATTCTGTATTTAAAATGGAAATTTGAATCCATTTTACATTTATAATATAAATGCATGTGTACTCAAGTTTATGTGTATATAATATTAATTATAGAACTTGAATTAAACGAAATTTTTAAAAGATGTGCTTTATTACTGGGGCTCGACATTTTTCTCCACGGCCCTGTTTATATGTGATCTAATTCAGTTTGCTTGTAATAAATTTATTCCCAATTTTTTGCTCAATTTATTCTACATTTTTGCTACCCCTTGATATTATATGCAATATGCACGTTAATTCTTATCCTGGGAAGGGTACCAAAATCTTGGAAAATCTTTGAAGATTTACCTAATAACCGTATTTTAAATCAAGTAAAAATAGGTGCAGAGTATAATGCGGTAATTCGAAGTAGTATGTACACACACTTCTATTACAATTAGGGTAAAAGCCCCCTTTGTGGAACGGTATCTAATTATGAACATTTACATATTAATGAAGTTATTTCTGAAAGAAACGTCTGATAACAAAAATTATTATTAATAGAATGATTGTTTTTCAATTTAAATTCACCCCGCATTTAAAGTTTCCTTACTTAATTAAAGAAATAAATAAGTAAATGTCAAAACTGTTCCAGTATTAGATACCGTTCCACAAAGGGGGCTTTTACCCTATAGTAATCTAATTTTTTTTATTTTTATTTTAATTACAATTGCTTTATTCATACATTTAGCCACAAACGTCAGTAAATAAGAATATGAACAAAAAAAGTCATAATGAATTCATAGAATCGTTATGGTTAATAACCTACAAAAAAATTACTTCACGTTTAAAAATCGAAACTGACACTTGATCGTGTTTTATTAACTAATTCTAATGGAATATTTTAAATATTTATTATCCGATAAAATTAATCACTATCAGTCATCATTATTAATTATAAATCGATTGATGTATATATTTTATATACATATATGAAAATTAAATATGCAATTTAAAATCGTAAATAAAAAATCTAAAGTCAAGGATAAATTTTTTGCTAGTCAAAATTTCAAATGATTAGGTACTTATTTATAATCAGTCATTTACGCAAATTAGTTTCAAAAGTTTTCAAATAATCCATAATTAAATAAGTAATTTGCATAAAAATCTCAGAGTAGTTTCGCTTATCAAAACGTCTTTAGAAATTTGGACGAAGCAAACGAACCATTTTAGAAAAATTCGTGTCCAGCGTATGCGGATTATTCAGTCTGCGTTCTTTTAACAGAACTGTAATATTATCTTTACGCAAAGGAGAAAGCTGGATCCAACTTATTGTTAGATACTATCGCACCTAACTGATTACTGTTAGGTATAGGGTTGCCACCCGTACTTTATTAAAAAGTATTGTACTTTTTTTAGACAAACGTACTTTGTACTTTATAAAGGAATAAAAGTACGCTAAAATACTTTTTTTATGTACGTTAAATTTTCATTCATTCATCTCTTCATTCATTCATCTTTTCATTCATTCATTCACCTCTTATTTTAAATTATAATGTTTAGATACTTTGTTGTCGCTTGATTTGATGTTCAAAGTTAGCGCCGAAACTTACAACAAATTAGATGCTTAGGCCAGGCGCACATTGAACTACGTCACGCAGTAAACTCAAGGCAGAGCAGGAAAGCACGTGTGGTCGGGCGAACATTGAGACGCAGTTAACGCAGGAAGGACAACGCAGTTTCCGTGACTCTTGTTGTAGAACGAGATAGCACGAATTTAAAAGCAGAGTAGAGCAGAGAAGCACTATTTTTCTTCAATTTCTTCAATTGTTTTCATTTCGACGAAATAAAACCAACTAAAACTCGAGAACGTGTTACAATGTTGCACAGCATCGCGCAGTTTCTGTGTCACATTCACGAGTGCCACATCGGTCTCGTGCGACGCAGTGCTGCTCTGCTCTGCTCTGCGTTTCAATTCGCGGCTGTCCCGTTCTACAACACGAGCCACAGAAACTGTGCTGCCCTTCCTGCGTTAACTGCGTCTCAATGTGCGCCGGGCCTTAACGTGTGGTTGCATCTAGTTGTACAAGTATAGTTTGAACCGTTTGAACAGCTTAAATGTCGTTAGTGTCATACAGTTGAAATGCCTAGCGCGCCATGTATGTATTAACATAATATGATTTGTATTCAGAAGTACACATAATCAGACATAATTAATGTTTCTTGCAAAATTAATTAATTGTGCACAATTTAAAGATACTACTGCAAAAAAATTAACGCTGCGATAATTTTCCAGATGCATACAATAATTGCCCATCTTTTGTCAACTTTTGTCTATTCCTGCTACTTCAGCATTCATAGAAAGAGTATTTTCAATAATGAATATTAACCTTTAACCGGTAAGGTGAATTTTTATAATACTCACGGTAAAGTGACGTCTGAGAGACATCAACAGATTAACATACCACGGGCTGGTAACATAGATAGGCAAAACTGGAGACCACATGTATGCGCATCTATCAAACACTCCCCTTACGTCAGCATGGTAAAATTTGCCCTTAACCATAAAAGAATACACAAACGTTCAGTTAACAAAAACAAGCAGGTAGGGAGAAAACTGAAAGAATATATTTGTATACGACTCACAGATATCACCTTACCGGTTAAGGGTTAAATGGCGTGAGAAAAGAAACAAGGCGTCACTTAATAAAACATTAATTATTGATAGATATTTATATGTATTAATTTAGATATAGACTGTAAGAATGCCTTAAATGTTTTTAAAGAAGACTTATAGAAAAATAAATATGTAATATAAAAATTTAATGCGTACTTTTTTTACCAACTGTACTTTTTATTTTTGCTAAAAAACCGAAAAATACTTTTTTTGCCTTAAAAAAAGGTGGCAATCCTAGTTAGGTATTATATCCCTAAATTATTAATAAGTACTTAAATAAATTAAGTACAATAGAACTTCGATTAACCGTCACTCGATTATCCGCCAACTAGTAAAAAAAAATGTAGTCTCTAAATATACAAACCTAGTTTCCAAACGCATACGTAATCCCATAGAAAAATAAATATTTTCTTAAAAAAAAAAATGATTGCAAAGAATATGTGAAATTAGTTCATACTGATAATGGTAGATATGTAGAAGTTTCACCCTTTTTGGAATTAGCAAAGAACCACTTAGATGGAAAATTCCAAAAAAAAATTATGAATGATCATAATACATTTTTTTTTCTATCTAAGCGGTCATTTGTTTGAACAGTAATAACACTTTTACCACCATTATAATAATAATTACTTATTATTACACGAGAGGTTTGTATTTTTTCGAATAAACTTGGGTTTGTCTAATGAAAATTTGTTGGCTAGCAATTTAACGAGAAAAATTGTCAACTAACAAAAACGCGACAGTGTAGCTGAAGCATTTTTGGGTTGACAGTTTTTCGAGTTAAATTGCTTTTAGGCAAGAAATTTGACTTGTAGAAAACACAAATTTATTCAGAAATAATATATAACTCAAGTGTAATACGGTAAGATAATTTAACGAATAATAGTATGTTATTCAACGAGTTGGTAATGATAGCTCTTACTCACGAAGATGAAATTGCGACACGAGCCGAGCTTGCGAGGCGAGTGTCGTATTGCATCTGAGTGAGTAATAGCCATCGCGAGCGAGTAGAATACGATATTTTTTCTACGACTTTTTTCTGTTTTGATTTAATTAAAATTGAATATAAATTTTAATTCAAATTTTTAATCTATCTCTAATTTCATTAAATGTTTGTATAATATGTATAAAACGATCAAAGCAAAATATATACTACTTTGTTTACTTGCGCGTTACTGCGCAACATCTATTAAATTAAAACTTGATACATACATTAGTCACAAAGCAATCGCAAAGCCATTGAATAATGGTTAATACTGTGATTTGATTGGTCAAAAAGGTATTGAGTAATGGTCATTCCTCCGCACCTTTGAATAATGTCTAACTTTCTCAACAATTAACAGAATATAATGAGTGTGTTCTTCAACAAGAATAGAAAATAGTTATTTATGAAACAAGTCACAAAATGAAGGTGTTTTTTTCACAATTGAGACGAGTGAAAAAAACACTCATTTGGTACGTGTTGCATACAATATTTTTTGCAACTCTGATTTAAAATAGTAAAATTTTATTAATAATAGTATTATTTTAATTATATATAAACCTATGTTATATGTATTATATTTATTTATCATATTTGTTATAATAATTCATGGGTAGCTATATAGTTTATATTCACTATTATAACGTTGCTGCAGAAACGTATCATAAACAAAAAAATTTATATTTATTAACTAAATATTATTTAAATCTAGTAAGCAGGTTATTTACAAATGTTGAATTGTTTATTTGTTTACTGCCTTCAAAGAAAGACGTGTTTCTCTAAAAAGTAATATTTTTATTCATAAAATAGGTAAATTAATAAATATCACACCAATGGATGTAGAAATAGCTACAGAAGCTGCAATATCGGCGTTACTAGCAACAAAATCAAAGAATTTGTACGAAATTGCCTACAAGATATTCAGTGAGTGGTGCAATGAGAAAAAAATTGAAATAGTAGACGAAAAAATATTGCTTGCCTATTTTTCACAAAAAAACGAAAACAAAAAAGCTTCAACTATGTAGAGTCACTATTCAGTGATAAAGGCTACACTCAGAATGAAAAGAAACATAGATATAGGTAAATTTACTACATTAATAACATTTTAAAAAGGAAATTAGAAGGTTATAAAGCAAAAAAATCTAAAATTTTCATTACAGAACAAATCGCTAAATTTCTGCAGTCAGCAGATGACAAAAATTATTTATTAATGAAGGTAAAAATTTACATGTATGCATATTTTATTTTCAATTATTAATAAATTTTGAACTTTATAGGTGGCATTAATAGTGGGTATTGCCGGTGCTTGTCGTCGAGACGAACTTATCAAAATAACAATTTCAGATATTGAAGATATGGGTGATTGTATAAAAATTTCTGTGCCGGATACAAAAACAAAAACCTCAAGAGAATTTATTATAACGAAAAGAAATGTGCCAAAAATAAATATGCTTGATATTTTTAGAAAATATATGAACCTGCGACCACAAAATACGACACTTTCTCGTTTTTTTCTAATCTACAGACATAAAAAATGTGTTTCGCAGCCAGTAGAAATAAACACAATTGCAGAATTTCCAAAAAAAATTGCACAGTTTCTAAATTTACGTAATTGTGACCAATATACTGGCCACTGTTTTAGACGATCATCAGCTTCACTATTAGCCGACACTGGCGTAGATATATCGATACTTAAACGCCATGGCGGGTGGAAATCTAGTACTGTTGCAGAGGGCTACGTAGAAAATTCAATTGAAAATAAGAAAGTAATTTCAATTAAAATATTAGGTGAAACAAAAGATTCTTTAGAAACATCTTCAAATGTGCAGGAAATTACAAATATATGTAAAGAAAATTCTCTCCTGACGCCTGTAAATTTTAGTAAAGTAAAAAATTGTATTATTAATATTTATCATAAAAAAAATTTCAATAAAAAATGGAAATACGATCTCAGTTTATTAAAAATTTGATATATTAAAAAAAAAAATTCAAAATATTTATTTTAAATAGTTCATGAATAACTAACTATGACTTGCAGCGTTACTGTAGGAATGAAAAAAAGTAAGCCATTTTGACACTATCACAGGCAACTATAAAGTTAAATTTTTAATTCAGAGTTGCAAAAAATAAATTAGTATAATTCATATTATTATTTTTTATTACTCATGCGGGAGAAGTACTAACTTGGCGCACACATTTCTGTACGCAAAATAGCCGTTTGCCCACTGTACTCTTCCCGCATACTTTTTTGCGTGTGGAAAGTAACTTTGCACACGCAAATTGACAATAAAACACGTAAAATATAATCAAAACACGCAGAGCCGCCTCTTAATTTTTCATTTAATAAATATTTAATAATTATTTCTATAGAAACCACCAACAAAGTAATTTAAACGATAATTAATTAAGAAAAAAAAGACAAACACTTGAAAATATTATTTTAAAAAGTAATAAAAATGTCAAAATTAGTGATAATAATAGAAAAAAGTATGTGAAATTCGTAATAAAAAATAGTATGTGCAACTCGCGCGGGATTGTCGATTGCTCCACTCAAGCGAATGAGCGCACTCACTACGTTCGTGCGCTCAACTTCGCTTTCGTGGGCAATCGACAATTTCCCGCACTTATTGCACAATATACTATAATACATGGTTACTATGGTTCTGAAATCAGTTAAATTTAGCCATAGGAATTTTTGTTTCGTTTTTATCCTGTTTACCTACAGTGAAATGATCAATTAAATGTTTTGTACTAATTTGTTCGCTGTAAAAATTTGTCCTAACTTTTTTCCATGGTAAAAGTGAAAAAACTACAACATATTCTTATGGGACTTGATACACCTGAGTTAATGAGAACTATAAATATACATTTTCGTCTCAAAGCTAGTAGTAAAACCAGTTTATTAAAAAATTTCTATTATCCGTCTAATTCGATTAATTAATCATTACAGTCCCGGTCCCGACAGTGACGTTAGTCGAAGTTTTACTGTATTTAAATAAATAATTAAAATTCAATGATAGTGGTAGAATTCGAAGTTGTGCTAGAGTACATACTTAATTGGACTGTTCGCTGCCAATTATTTCTTTATTTAAAATGATTGAAGACTAAATATAAAATGGATTTTCCTTACTTATTTTAATTTTTTTTAGGAAAAATTAATAATAAACAACATAATTATTAACTTTATTTATTATAGCTTCTAGAATATTAATTTAATCAATATAAATAATTAGAAATTATAATATTAGAATGATTAAAAATTATTATAATACTTGATATACAATGATTAGGTATTATAATACTTGATATAATTACCGTAAAGTCAAATAATTTTACCAATTAAAGACTAACATTCAAATATCACACTTGGTGTTAAAAAAATTAAAATGTAAACTAGTTGCTCCGGCAGACGTTGCTCTGTCCTGGACAGGTGGCACTAAAACAGAACATACCTACATATCGCACCATGAGATTAAGACTGCACTGTTATTGGTACCATCGGATTCAGTTACTACTACAATTTGATATTAAATTTATTTATTTATCGTGAAAAATAAAAACGCCGTGAGCAGCGGGGCCCCATCACGGAAATCGAATTTTTCCCTTCATCTTCGGTACTGAATGTCTACAAGCGTAATGTGATTGAAAGTCTACAACCGATTTGTCATTTTGGTGGTTTCAAAACTGATGATGAGTGCCCGGCTGATCGGGGCTTTAAAAAAAGGTTTTAAGTTTTTAACGGCTGAATCTCAGTAAATTTCAATTTGGTGCCGATAGCAGTTAGCAGGAAAAAAGCGAACACAGTTCGTACGAGGGCATTCCTACCCCTGCTTATCCGCCAATTGCCTTTGTGTTTTATTTTTAAATATTAAAAAAGGACCTTAAATAGTAATCTGAGAGGCCCTAATGAAGGTATTTTTTCTTTCCAAAAAATCCAAATTTTCTATTTTATAAATAAATAAAAATCCAAAATTAATACTTTATAAATAAACATTAACTTTAATAACATTTTTAAATTACTTAATATGTATGTATTGCATTTGTTATAAAAGTAAGTTCAATTTTTTTAAATTTTTAAATTTACTATTCGCCTACTTGTCTTATAAATAAAAAGCATTTTAAACACATTTAACAATACCATTGAATTCCGATGTAAAAATGGGAGAAGTGGGGGAAAATCCATGTACAAAATTTCAGCCCTCTACGTTTACTCAGAGAGTCTCTAGACATGTTAGAAAAAAGGCAAAAACATCAAGGAAATATTGGCGTAAAAATCGTGGGGGTAAGGTAATAAAGTAGACTACGGCCCAGTGACTGTATTTTTTTTAGGTGGTAACTCAATGGGAACCCTATGAAAATAACACTGGATTGGATTTTATCCTTGTTATTATCCTTAATAACGAGGACTGGGATGTTAATAAATATGTCTAATATTTTAGAGAGTGTCTGCCTTCATGTGGATTTGGAATTATTTTTTTATGTTAAATAGGTTGTTATTGGGAAAAAAATTTTTGAATAAAGCACTAATTTTTATTATTTTTTAGTTACCTCTGTAACTATTCGGTTTTAGCCGGGAAGATGGTAGATATCAATTACTTATAGCCTCACCATACCGTTAGTAGAGTTATTAATATAAGTTGCTATTGGGGGCAGTATCACCATGGAAGTACGCCTTGACCCTTTTATATAAACAAATATACATGGAATTATTTACATATACATTGGTAATACTTGTTTGTGGTAACATCGTACACATAATCTGTAATCATTGATCGCGATCGGCCTCGGCGGTTGTGATTATTTTCGGATGCCGAAAACGTGGGCAGCAAAATTTTAAGCACATATCGCTCGACTGCTTGCAAGCCGCTAGCGAGCAGGCCGAAACAAATAGGCCCTTTTTTTAATAAACTGTATTATCATTTAGATGTTGCTTGGAAATATCATTAACAGATATAAATGCAGAAAAAAATAAAGCTGCATAGACCATGGGCACGTTCAAGGAACTGAATCCATTTATTGGGGAAAGTAATTTAAAACTGTAGACTAAAAACAAAGGGCTTACGTGTAGACTGGTTTTATTTTGCCAGTTTTACTATTATTTTATCCATAATTTTATCACACAATAAAATTAGCAGTTATTTAATACATATGCTGCCATCTTCAAGAATTGTCTTGTACTATAATGTTTTAAAAATTATATACTAGATGACCGTACTTAAGATAATTTTAAAATGTGATGACGATGAGTGTTAACATATTATCTGATCATGACTTCATATGCTTCATGTAATCATGTTTATGCTTGATTACATGGACACTAGATAAGGATCACGAACTCAAACGGGGGAATTGTCAAAATTGTCCACGAAAATGGTACCTATTACGTTTTCTTTTTTCACCACTTGTGGCGCTAATTTCCCTTTGTACTGTAATTTAAAATTTATTATTATCGTTTACTTCTTTATTTTTGACTATTTTTTAATAATTATTGAGTTTATTTCCATCATTTATATTTGAACAACCTAAATGACGTATTTTATAATTTCAAATTAATATATCTCTATTTCAAACGGCCGTTTCACACCTTTCCCGCTTTGGTACACACGGAACACTAGTACCCTCTTATCTTTAAACCTTTTTTTTTCATACATGGAGTTCGTACACGTCGTACACCTTGTATAGTCACCATGCTTGATTACCTGGCTTTTTTTATTTGATATTTTCATTTCATTTTTAATTTTGGGCAGGTATTTTCAAAAATTATCCAAAAATATTCTGAATACTTTTTGATTTATTATTATAAAAGATTTTTAATTTGGACAAATTTAGATTGATCAAAATTTTAAAAGTTCTGCTATATGTATTATACTAGATACACTGTTAAGATTACCAGGATATAAATTTTAATACATAAATTAGAGTTTTGTTTACCTGATGATTAAAAAAAAACTCGCAAAATAAACATTTAGTTAGAGCCGATAAAGCGGTTAAAGCCGTAAAATTGTACACTATAAATAATAAAGATTAAACTTGATAAGTGTATGCGGTATTTTATTATGCAGATGTCTATAACGAGCTGTCATCGGCAGACGTCAGAATAAAGAAAGCACATGAATAATTTGAACTAAATCGGTGAATTAGTAAAGCGAATTTTTCTTCCATTATGAATGAAAAAAACTCAGTTTCAAATATTCCATACAGTAAACATGGTGATAAAGATCAAGATGAGGTAAGCAATTAATTTTCGATTTCTTTATTTGGTTATAGTAAACGTAAAAATCAATTGAAAATTTTTGTACGTATTCCATATCTCACATAGGCGTTTCTAGTTTAAGTATCATAAGATATATTTTTTTAATATTTTTTCTTTTAGAAACTTTTACAACCTTTTAAATATATTTTACAAGTACCGGGAAAGAATATACGAACCAAGTTAGCAGAAGCGTTTAATTATTGGTTGAAAATTCCTAGTGAAAAATTGGCTGCCGTTGGACAGATAATCGAAATGCTACACAATTCTAGTTTACTGTAAGTTTAAAAACATAAAACAAAATATATTTTACAAAACAGGTTGTAATTTTTTAGACTAGACGATATCCAAGATAATTCAATTCTTCGCCGGGGAATCCCAGTGGCGCATTCTATTTATGGTGTGGCTAGTACAATTAATGCAGCAAATTATGTTATTTTTATAGCTTTGGAACGCGTTCTAGATTTAGGACATCCTGAGGTATAAAAACATTGTTTTGTAATTTTAGTTTTCAATATAAGAAATTATATTTTTTCTTTTTTTAATTAGGCTACAACCATTTATACGGAGCAACTTTTAGAATTGCATCGTGGACAGGGCCTGGAAATTTACTGGCGCGACAACTTTCAGTGTCCATCCGAAGAAGAATATAAACAGATGACCATCAAAAGTATTGCAATTTTTTAATGCATATTTTTATAAGTATTTGAATATAAGGAATATTATATTTTTTTTCTAGAAACCGGTGGTTTGTTTATGTTAGCGATTCGATTGATGCAATTATTTAGTGACAATAAAGCCGATTTTACGAAACTGGCATCAATTTTAGGTTTATATTTTCAGATAAGGGATGATTATTGCAATTTGTGCTTAAGAGATGTACGTTTTCTTTTGTAAAAGCTAATTGTTTGATGACACTTTTTTGTATCTTTTGTTTGTGTTTCAGTATTCTGCAAATAAAAGTTATTGTGAAGATCTAACTGAAGGAAAATTCAGTTTTCCTGTCATTCATGCTATTCACTCCCAACCGTCAGACGGTCAACTAATGCGTATCCTTTGAAATATTTAAAAGTATTTTATTAAATTCAAAATGGCGCCGCTATTTCTTAACTATATTATACAGATGTCTTACGGCAACGTACTCGCGACGTGGAAGTTAAACGTTATTGTGTATCGCTTATCGATAAATGTGGTAGTTTTGCATATACACGTAAAGTTTTAAATGAGCTAGATTTGGAAGCACGAGAAGAAGTTGCACGACTCGGTGGTAACGTGCATATGGAAGCATTCCTGGATAATTTATTGAGTTGGAGAAATGAATCTTAAGCAAATCGAATGATCTCTTTTGGATTATAATTTTATTTTAAATCGATTTTATTTACTTATTTAACAAAAGAAAAAGTATTTTTATTTTTTTATGTTTCCCACCAATTATATTTAAAAAGCACAATTGGTTCAAATTATTTTTTTATTGTGGTCATTCTTTTAGATCCTCTATAATTTTTAACTTTATACTAGGTTTTATTTATGTGAATTTTTTTGAAAAATTAATTTCAAAATAATAAACTTGATGACAATAATAACAAAATAACTATTTAACTTAAAAAAATATTAATGTATTATGAAAAAAAATACAAACGGGTAAAATCAATTTTACCCGTCATTTTTACAAATGGTAGTTGACAGCTATAAATACATCTCATTTTTAATTTAACTATAATCTTTTATTAGTGGTACTAAAATATTGTATATTAAATAACGTTTTAAAACTAGTGTGGACAAATTTAACAGTACTCAAAACGGAGCCGTTTAGAAGAAAAAATAATTTTTAAAATGCTTCAAGCCGCTTCAGATTATTGACAAATTATTTGTCAAAACAGAAATCGAAGAACATGGAGTTGGATCTCGCGTTAGATCTAATTTTACTGAGCTAAATTACACAATTCCGCCATATTGTTGTTTGCTCTGTTAATTATTCAATAGTCTATATTATTGGTCTTGTATAAAATACAGTCGAATACCCGTTATAAGACTGCCCCTTATAAGACTTCCCCTCAATTAGCAATTGGAGCTTCCCCCACTTAATCATTTTTTCGAATTTTGTGCCAGACCACTCCTTATAAGACTATGCTGAAATTGTCAAAATCATAAACAATTGAACGTATAGGAATGCAATACTGAAATAAAATAGTCTTATAAGGAGTAGTCGAGCGACAAAATTAAGTGCGTGGTAGTGAAGGCACAAAAAATTTTCGAGAAAAATTTCCCCTGCGTCTCCTAGACTAGTCTTATAACGGGCATTCGACTGTATAAAAAATAACAGTTTATACTGTGGATAACTTTTATTGATAATATTTTGTTTCTTAGCGCTTGTTAGTTTTACATTTTGATTTAAAGCGCTTTAAAGAAATTTTTTCCGCTGAACACAATCAGTGTTAAATGTGTTCACCCACATTTTTAAAATGTTTTTTTAATATGTATTATAATTTATAATACAATTTGTGCTTTTAATAAAATATATAACTATACGCTTAAAAAACTTAGCTTTATTCGAAAAATGAGATGAACTAGATAATAAAGAAACGTTTTTCAAAAATTATTACCTACAATTTAGTGTTTATAGATCATGTATCACGTTACGAGTCGAATGAGTTATCAGAACTATCAATTTCAATAAATCATTTTAATTCTAATATTTAATTAAGTATTTATTAAAACGTACTTAGATTTATTCTCTTAAATTAGTAAACAATGAAACGTTACGTAAGTCAGAACCAATTAAAATTGGCATAGAATAGTTTTCTCTTTATTGCATTTAATATATTATAATTACTTTATATTTTTGCATCGTATATTTTATGTTAGGCGTTATTACTAACAGGGTTCTTAAATAAATAAAAAATATGTTTTCAAATTTTGTTATGGAAAGGAAAATTCTAAATTAAATATTTTTCTTTTAAAAACTGAGTGTCAAAGGTTAATTTATACAGGTGGTTGTAGCTCAAAGGTTGAATTTGATTGTATTTTATTTTATAAATATATTTATGTAAATTTTGTTACTTTATGTCGTTAAAAATTATCTAGAGTAACATTACTTATCATAATAAGTGCATATCTACTATTTCATATATATCCAATTTCGTACAGTACATAGGTATATACATTGAATGCTGTTTGAAATTAAAACACTGTCAGGGTATAGCAAAAACAATGGACCTGAAGAATAACTTATTTAAAATGGTTTCAGTATTTAATGTTTGAAACATATTTTAATTAGAATAAAAACAAGCTAGTCAATTAATAATGTTATTAAATAATATTTATATATTAAAAATCTTTACAGTATCTATGATTCTTTAAATTATAATAAATTTCTTAAAACTTATTGAGATCTCTATGGCAAAATGGTGGAATATACTAATATATTTTGGCCTAACACTAAGTCTATTAGACTAAAAGCCAATGACTAATTTGCGTTGGTAATATGATTTAAAACAAAATAAGAACAGTACTATCTCTGATATTTTCTGATGAATCATATCTCGTTTTAAATCATATTACCATAGATATACAATATTTTGATATTTGTCAAAATAATTATAAAATTTATTACATTTTAATTAACAACATTGTACAAATTTGGATTGCTCTGTTGGAAATTTGGTGAAGAGAAAACACTGCCAAAACATTTTTACTGACAAAAAATAATGTTAAATTTAATATATCAAAATGTCCAGAACTGTTACTTTCTATAAAATGAACTTTTCTTTAACCTTTTTGGACACTAACGGGGATTCAGCGCGACCGAATGAGCCTGTCGGAACTACATTTTTGTATTCAGCAGGTATCCAAAATGCTGTCCTCTCTGTCTCTCTATTTATATATATATATATATATATATATATATATATATATATATATATATATATATATATATATATATATATATATATATATATATATATATATATATATATATATATTTCTTGCCAGTCATTTGTTTTGCATATTTATTAATATAATTATTTAATAAAGAACTACAAGATGGCCTATCAACTCTCAGAATGGATTAACGTTAGGTATATTTCACCAGTATTCATTAATAAAGTACGAAACTAGAATAAAGTTGATAAAATCTTTAAGATCATTCCATATATTAGGAAAATAAAGTGCCGCATGTTTTGAGAAACATACTTTTTGCAGCTAATTCTGAAATATCTATAAAGTATATACGGTTTTAATGTTTTGAGGAACATCTTATACTTTTTTATTCTAGTTATTGTACGCCATTATTTCAAAAAAATAGCCAGGTGTATTAATTTGAGGCTCATACTAGTACTTATGTAATTATTGTTATACATATACTAATTATTATATTGACTAATCAAATGTATTAATTAGCTTGATTATTTAAAAAAAAAAAATAGTACGAATAAGAAAACACGAAACTAAATTTCTTTTATTTATTATTTTCAGCCACTACCTTGAGGAATTTCAGAGTGTTTCATCAGTTTTTTTGATATTAGAAATCTTACCGCCTTTACCGTGTTCCTAAAATACTCCAGTAACTGTCTATCTGTAGGAATAGTACTTACTATAGACGACAGAGTCATGATATTGCAGTTTCCTGTAAAATTTCTAAAAAGTATTGAATATATTTTAATAGATGGAACCACATAATTCAATCATAAGAAACTCACCAGATTATCAATTTAATTCGACACCCACTACTCCTCGCTGGTTGATGTTGATGTAAAGGTTTCCTTTCGCTACACATGACAGCTATACATACTTGTATTTACTAATATTTATAATAGTAAAAATGTTAACAATATTATACTGACCAGTATTATCATATATTTTAGTGCCATAACTTCCACGTACAGACGTACTCAACAATTATTTAAAACTAAAAACTTATTTTTAATTAATTTTGAATTAAATATAAAATAAAATTAAATAAACATGTGTCAATTAACGATGTTACATTAAATCGGTGTGGTTTTACAAAAAAACAACAAAACCGGTGTTTTGGTGTGATAATGTATAATTTTTCATTCAAATATTATTATATTTTCCTTTTTGTTTTCCATTTTCATATTTTAGAAGGTGAGTTTCCATATTATATATTTAATTTATATACGCAAATATTTTTTTAAATGTTTATCAGTTAGGTACTGTTTCCTTTGATTGTTGGCTTTTTAGAATTTAATTAGCAGGTAGTTTAATTAAATGAAAACCTTCAAGAAAATGTGTGTATCATTCTGTATCAATAAACAATACTGATAACAGTTATCAGTTGTATTTATTTAATCTTTTCTTAATTAAAACCTCAGATTTCATTTTTCAAATTATTTTACTGATTTTATTTTATTTATTTAACTAAATGTCAATTTATTTTTTCGAAATATTTAAAGAATTGATCTGCAGAGATTTCGTGGAGAATAACCATGCGGCGCTCGTTACAGTGTTGTCTTCGTTGTCTTCCTTGTCATTTTAAAATTTGAAAATAGGGGATGTTCCGAACAAAAGTAATTTGACAGTTAGAGTCGTTTGGTTAGTTTCAACAATTTTAAACGATTTTTTATAATTTTTTTTTTTTTTTATCAAAATTTAGCTGAAATATAACTAAAGTTGATTAGTGATTCGAAGAATGTGAATAAAATTTCATTATTTTTGAATTCGATTATGAAAGTTTTTTACGACTGTTTATATTACGTATGTACGCACGCAAGGTATTTAAAAATAACAATGTACGTCTATATTTGGTTAAATCAGTGGCGCAATTCAAGGAATACGTTAAAAAATAATTTTTTTGTTTATTGTAACGGAAAATCATTTAAGACTACTTTGTATGGCTAGTTATCGTTAACGATATAACGGAATATAGTAATAGTGTTGATCACAGTGTGTTGTAATAATTTTGAGAACATCCTGTAATTATGACAGGATATACACTGTTTTTGACAAAATATCTACATTTTAATTAACAACATTGTGTCGCGTTAACAATTCCGTATTAAGTCTACACCAATAACGTATGTACATAAACGAACTTAACTCACTCACTACATCATAGGTACAACAGTGATGCGGTACTCTACTATACATCACGTATTGTGCATCATCACTGTGGTATCTATTGTGTCTAGATAGAAAGCGAGCTACGTTTGTTTATGTGTTGGTGTATTAGTTGTCAAAACAGTGTAATATGTAGCACATCATGACCATCCACGTGATAATTATAGTTTTTGTAATTACAATAAAAGCGGTAGTTTCCGGAAGAAACTGATGGCCCAAAAATTCTAACCCGCATTTGAAAACATAGATAAATATCTGAGGATGCCTGAACGTCAAAAATTGTTAAAGAATGGAGTGTAGGGCTTGAAGAGTAATTTTGGTGTTTTGTCTTTGTGTCGTTTTCTAGCGCGAACAATATTATATAAGTATATGTATACGAAAATATTTTGTCTAGATACATCACAAGGAATATTCAGCGCATGAGAGGGATATTTGACTGTATGGAAGACAGAATATAATAAAGAGAGGATGAACGATATAGATTTTCGCATAGTTTTTTCTCAGACTGATACACAATATGATGATGCCAAGTAATAATCCATTTTGTAAAACAGAATCCTTATTATTTAAAGGCCAATTTTATTTTAGAATGGACATCCAATGAAGTTGATATTAGGCATGTAATACCATTCGAATTTCGAAAGGCAGAAAACCTCCTCAAAAAGTTTAACAAAAGGTACAATAAACTCTCTTGTAACACTTGCATAAAAACATAATCCTTTTTATTCAAGGCCATTTTTATTGCAGAATGGGAATGCAACGAAATTAATATTAGGCATATAATACCATTCGAATTTCGAAAGCCAAAAACCTGGTTAGAAAGTTTAACAGTACAAGAAGACTAATTCCTCTCTTGTAATACTTGCATAACAATAAGGAAATTCTCACTAATAAAAAAGATATATGAACAGACTCCTCTCATTCATTTTATGCAGACACGCCTCTGTTTTAAATTAAATACGAATGAGGGAAATAAACTATGAAAATTGTTTAATTGTATCGTATCATGCAAGATACAAGAATGGCATTTACCTACGTATGAATTAGTTTAGCGTGTTATAGAAGAATTTTAAAAGAAATATATCCAATATTTTTCGTATATTTGACGTCACTTATCATATGTCTACTATCTATGAAAATATAAATAATGTACATATAACTCACATATAACACGGAAACTTTGCCATGTGGAGTGTGTAAAGGGAAGCATTTCCTTTTCTATCGTCGTCGAATCACAAAATTTACGATATATGTATATTTTCAAGTGCAAGTACTACAGCACAGTATATTATACCGTTGAATAAATCGATATCTTTAGGTAACCCTTTGCACTCGAACCATTGTTTAGTATGGGTACTCAGCTACTCGACAGTAGTTTTAATAAAAAATTGTAATACATCAAAGATGGAAAACATTATATTTTAATATTAAATTTTATCATTTTCCTTAGTGTGATATTTGAGGTAAAGAATAGGATGGCACCTGAGAGGCGCCTTTCGAGTGCAAAGGGTATTTATTGTGTCGCCGTGGCGGCGCCTATCGAGTGCAAACGGTTAATATAAATAAGAGGGTTAACTGCCTCGGGATAGTGTACTAGACGAAGGCTTTTATGACCGATAGCTGTCATTAATAGTTTCCATATCAGATTGGAATACTTATGGAAGATCTCTGCACGAATCTACTGCAAAATGATTTTAAAAATTTTGAGAAATGTTAAATTGTGCGCTTCAGGTTGGGTGAAACCGATGTTGAAATGAAATTTTAAATTTGAAAAATTATTTACGTCAAGAAATGGTTTTCAACTGTTTATATATTTTTATTTCACATAGAAACAAGGTTTAAGAACAATGAGCGGTGTAAACGGTAATAACTGAGGGCGGTGCAGACGGTACGACCCCACTAACAAGTAAAGGTCCCGAGGCCGGACCTATCGATTTCGATGAAACTTAAATATATTGTAGAACACTAAAAACTAAGGGACACGTATTTTTTTTTATCTGCGGAAAAACGGTTTGAAGGGGTGCAATCGCCCTCCAAAGATTGGGGTAAAAATTTAATTTTTCAAATATCTCGAAAACAGTAAGAGATAGAGCAAAAGTTTAAATTGGCGATATTGCTCTTTTTTAAAGAGCTATCTATTGATATGCAATTTGTTCATATTACATCAACAGACGTGGTTGGGGGTTAAAATTTGGGGGTTAATTTTGCAAAAAGGGGGTGAAAAATAAACAATACAAAAATTTTGTTTACAGATTTGAAATCTACGTCAAAAAATCTAATTGACCTATTTTTGCTCAATGCCCTAATATTAAGTCTAGGGGTAGTTAACTAGAGGGTGACTATGTCGAATAGTCGTACAATTTGGGTATTTCAAGAAGTTCTTCTTCATGGAAAATAGCTTAAGACAATTAGAATAACGTAGAAATGAAATTCTCGAATTCAAAATTGAGTTTGAGCAACATTAGAGAGGGGGTGAGTCACCCTCTTAAATTACATACTAGTTTATATACACTAATTTTTGCTATTAACACACTGATAGTGGGTAAAATAATGTCACAATAAGTGGTTCTGAAGTTGGACTATCATATGTAAGGTCTTTATTAGGTTTGTTTTTTAATGGATATTATAGTTTTCCTTATCGAAAATTATCGATACCGAAAATTACATAACCTAACCTAAAATAACGAAACCTAATAAAAACCTTACATACGATAGTCTAACTTCAGAACCATCTATTGTGACATTATTACCCCCTGTCAGTGTGTTAATTGCAAAAATTAGTATATGTAAATTAGTATGTAATTTAAGAGGGTGACTCACCCCCTCTCCAATGTTGCTCAAACTCAATTTTGAATTCGAGAATTTCATTTCTACGTTATTCTAATTGTCTTAAGCTATTTTCCATGAAGAAGAACTTCTTGAAATACCCAAATAGTACGATTATTCGACATAGTCACCCTCTAGTTAACTACCCCTAGACTTAATATTAGGATATTGAGCAAAAACAGGTCAATTAGATTTTTTGACGTAGATTTCAAATCTGTAAACAAAATTTTTGTATTGTTTATTTTTCACCCCCTTTTTGCAAAATTAACCCCCAAATTTTAACCCCCAACCACCCCTGTTGATGTAATATGAACAAATTGCATATCAATAGATAGCTCTTTAAAAAAGAGCAATATCGCCAATTTAAACTTTTGCTCTATCTCTTACTGTTTTCGAGATATTTGAAAAATTAAATTTTTACCCCAATTTTTGGAGGGCGATTTCACCCCTTCAAACCGTTTTTCCGCAGATAAAAAAAAATACGTGTCCCTTAGTTTTTAGTGTTCTACAACATATTTAAGTTTCATCAAAATCGATAGGTCCGGCCTCGGGACCTTTACTTGTAAGCTCTGCGTTTCTAAAAACCCCGCGCGACTATTCGATTTTGCAAAATTAAGAACTTAATATTATGACCTTTGCAAGACGATATTTGTTTTTTATGTAGCCAATTTTATTAAATCAGTTCTCATAGAGGAAACATTATTATGGTAGTTACGGAAGTAAAATTTTATTTTAAATTACGACTGTTGTGAATTTTAATTATATTGCTGACTTTTAATAAGTAACTGATTAAATGTACGATAGTTAACTAGAGACGGTATAATTAAATAATATTCCTTATTAGACTGAGGCCTGAGACGAGTGTTGAGTTGAATTTTCTTCTTAATTTATTGACAATTTATTGGTATTGGCGTAATTTATTAGCATAATTTTCTTCTTATCGGCATTCCTCTCACTTTTTAAATATATTTAAAGCACACAATACTTCACATAAGAATAGTTGTATTCAAAATTAAAGATATGTTTTTAAATACTTCTCTAATGCTTAAAAAAATGTCGACATTCATCAAAATTACATGGTTGATCAAGTGGCCGGAAAACGACATTTCATATTACATGAATGATGTTTGGAATAATAAAATTATTATACCAGTTAATGACGGAAATAATTCCGGGCTACAAGAATTCTATTTTAAAGATCTGTTTTGAAACATTTCTCTAAAGTATAAAAAAGTGTCAATATAATATATATCTGAATTACACGGTAGATCAAGTGGTCAGAAGACGATATTTCGTATTACACGACCTTATATTATTCCAGTTAATAGCGGAAACAATTCCGGGCAACAGGAATTCTATTTGATATCAAAGAATTGCTTTTAAACATTTTTCTAATGTTTAAAAATATGTCGATATTTATCTTAATTATATGGTCAGCCAAGTGGTCAGAAAATTTCATATTACATGAGTACATGACGTAATGTTATTCTAATTTGGCGGAAATGATTCCAGGCTACAGATATAAAACAGATAAATAAAACAAAACTAAAACAAATTTCCAATATTGATTAAAATATTCAAAATAGACAGTATGTGATGATCCGGCTCGACAATTAAATAATTTTATAAAATTTACGAGAATTCATTCAATTTGAATGAAAATAATTAGCTTTCAAAAAACAAGTTTTTCACATAAAATTGAACTTTGCCTTTTGGAACTTGAAGAATGAAAATGGCTGGACACATAGTCAGTCTATCTTTAAGGCTAGTATTCCTACTAGATGATATACCAACAAACAAAGACTTGACGATTTCTTTTAAAATGTTTAAAAAGTTAAATTGTTTGAATTTCTGTCTCGTAGAAAGTTGTCAGTCTCTGGAATAGACGACAAGATAGATGCAATAATTTTTCCAGTAACCATGTCTCCTGGGAAATGAAAGACACGAAAGTCATCCTGTACATAAATGCAGAGAATAAATATTTACAAAGGAATATGCACATAAGGCAGTGTAAAAATGCTGCGTATACTACAACTGAGTATTGATTTTTTATTCCCTGTTATCCTTATATATTATTAACACAGAAAAATTAGGGAAGAAAGGAAAATTCTTTTCACCCTAACAAAATAATCCCCTTTGGAGCAAGACTGGAATGGTTATTTAGTCGGTGGTTTTAAATGTTTTTACAGACACCTACCGAATCATTTTATTTTTTCCGAATATAAAAGTACCTACACGAAAATATTCTGAAGTTATTGCTTGTTGATATCAGTATGTTACGTAAAAATAAAAACAGATGGCTTATAATTTTGATTGCCCCAGACAGACAGAAAAACAAGGGATCTCAAAAGATGATATTGTGTCTATTGTAATAATGCCGATGTAATAACTGTTCAGACAGGATAAAAAAGCAGGATTTTCGATTAAATAAAACAGAGTGAAAACAGGATGATGTAGTAAGTAATATCCTAAGGCATTGTATAACGATGTATTTAGAATATGAATTTTTCCGAAAATTCAAGACTTTGTCTACGCGGTTGAGTTTTTTGATGACATAACTTGAAAATTTATCGCAGATTTTTGAAAGTTTTGAGCTAAACATTACTAAAAATGTTTTTCAAAATAAATTCAGTGTACAAACACAACATTGTTATAAAACATTATCAGATATAAGACAGATTTTAATGTCATTAAGATATTAGTAAATGATACTAATAAAGAATATCTATGGAATATCGAAACATGAAATATTGTCAAAATGGTAATTTCCAAGAAATTTCTTTGTCAATATTTACGCAAATTTTCTGGGAAAACCTGTAATATTTATTTAAATAAAAAAGGAAGAAAAACAATTAATTTAGAAACATATCGCCATACTAACGACACAAAGAACGCGACCGTTTCTGTTGGTAAAATTAGAAGCTGTATCAAGTAAAACATATACGTATACGTTTAACTGTCGATAGAAATAGGTACTTATTATATAAATTATGTCCGATTCATTAGATTTTGTAACGTCAGAAGTATACGTACAGGTTTTACTTAATACAACTTCTAATTTCACCACCAAAGACGTGAGTAATAATCTTTGCCTAGAGTTCCAGTAATGAGAGTAAGGACACCACGTGTTCAATTTTTGATTGGTCGTTTGATCACTGTCCGCCATATATAACAGGGGAAAAGAGAGGAAATAATTGAACAGCAACTTTTAGTGAAATTCAAAAACATCTACATACTATGAGGGATTAACTTAGAAAACTACATAACGTTTCATCGAAGGTCATTAAATGGCAACACTCTTTACGTCTTACGGCATTTATTGAGTGAAAGTCCTAATTTCCCTAACTCTCTAGTAGCTCTCTTAACTTCCCTACGTAATCCTAACTTTCACAAAAATTTTATAAAAATTACTATAAAGTTTTTTTTTTTTTGTCTTACCTCAGTTGGTTTTGAAATGACTATGTATCTGTACGCTACAAAAGCGCAGTTATTCAAGACACGTGCTCTTCACACTAGCGAAACAGGCTAACATAACTATTATCAGATACACATATTGGAAACTAAAAATTCGTTTAATTAACTATTGCATTTGGTAAATTATTTGCAGACATAAAAACTGTAGACAGTGTTGATTAAGGTAGTTACCTCGACATTCAACTTTTCGACAGAATAGTTTCCAATTTTTAATAGTATAAAGAAGAATACTATATCTGACTGTCTTTGTAATTTGGGAAAGATTGATTCTTTTTGAGTTAAGATAATTAGGGTTAAAGTTTGTATCTACTCCATGTATTAGATCTCAAAATTCTCAAAGATCTCAAATGACTCGACAGAATTAAATAAAAAACTAGGAAAAGAAAGATTAATAAGTCCTGAATGTAAAGAAAAAATTGAATTATTTGTTGATCGTTTTGAATTGAAGACATCATCTGAGAAATTATAGTATTTTAATAAATACACCAATTTCAAGCAACTGAACCGAAGCAGTCTGGCAACCCTGTATATTAAATAATTGGTATTTATTGTTTAAACAATATTAAAAATTCATGAATAGCGTTTTTTGACTTTTCACCGCTTACGTAGCGAAAACGGTGATAGATACATTAAAAAGTGTTAAGACCTTTTTTGTAGAGAATCGAATTCTCTAAAAAAAGTCAGCGAGAGCACCTACCTATCTTGTGTAGGTGAAAAAATAAAGCGCTCCAAACGCATGTGCATATCACTTAATATGTTTGTTGGATAAATAACAATGATGTCAAAGCATTTATTATAAAAAACTTTGATAGTATAAGTGTGTATGCACAGACTATTTTTGAATGTATGCATACACGTTCGTATGAAAAATTGTATACATCAACATTTATCCATTAATACAGACAATAATGACATAAAGTAATTTTGGTTTGCAATTTTTTCTACTAGCATGTCACAAGGTAACTACCTTAAGATAACCTCTACAAAATATGTATTAATATCTATACAAAATTTACCTACTTTTCAATTTAATATGATCTAATGATTAACAATACAGTTACTTAAACCATTAAATTTGAGTACCAGACGTAATCAAATTAAATTGTAATGTCTGAAATGAACAATTAGTTTTAATAATATAATGGAAAGAGAATAGAAAAAAAAAAACATTAACCATTTTTGGTTCATTCAACTTTTTTATTCTTTGGTTTTTATTGTTATTTATGTTGCAATGTAATATTTTAATTTGTCTGCAAGTGTTAGTGTATATGTGAACGGGAAACGGACATGCAATCGATAAGGCACATAGAAACGTTTATGTAACTTTATCTTATCTTGGTTATAATAAAAAGAGTAAACAAGTTTGAAAGCAGCACATCTCGGTGATCTACTTGTTTATGTTTGGCAAATTGTGGCAATAAGTTCTTGAGGTCAACTGAAGACAAAACAGTAAGGCGATTCGTAGAATGATAGCGTGCCTATATTTTTATACGTATATGCAGGTAGTTCTAGGATTATATTAACCGTTTTAGAAGGTGTAACAAGTTTCCTTTGTTCTAGGACTCTTTTCTTTTAGAATATTTGTACTAAGTTATATTGTATTTTTCAACGTTTGAGTTACCATTACAGCCAGTTATTCTATACCTAATTACGAACCCCGGAACATTGAACAATTAACAAAAGTAAAATTCGGCAAGTACATGTTAAATACGCATTAAGTCAGGATTTCGTAGTTTAGCAGCTAGAGTTTTTTACAGTTTTGGAGATAAAATATTTCTTGGTAGTTTTTAAAAAACGATACTGTCTCTTAAATTGCGTAAGATCTGACACTAGCTATTAGATTAGGTGCGCGTAGACCACCTGTGAAATGAAAGAAATCACGAATTCATAAGGATTTTGTTGTTAGAGCTACGAAATCCTAATAAAACCGAATACATTTAAATTAAATTAGTTACATATTTTTTGTTGTAAAAAATTAAAAAATGAAAAAATAAACATTGAAATATTCAGACAATCAGTTGCGAATAAAATAAGTATGCAAGACTAGATGGGTGCGTCATTCTGAAATATGTAAATTCCATACATATGTATGTTCTTGGTAATACATTGCGAATTTTAAATATGAATGTATTTTCACGTGTTGTAAGCTTACTATCAATATTATTAAACAAATATCGAAGAATCAAAAAAAATATTGGAATTGGTTTTTAATAATTTCATGAACTTTTTGAAATTTTAGATGAATGGTAATAATTTTTTGAAAACAAATGTCGCTAACGGAGGTTCTTTTCTGATACAAATGTAATTTTGAGGGTAAATTCTCGTCTTGTGTTCTACAAGTCCGACTCTGACCTCCTAATTCCCGTTTTTGCTTATTATAAAAATTTCGTCCCTATATGTGTATACATATTAGGTGTCCCAATGTTCCAAAAGTCAACAAGGACATGAAACAAGGTGATAGAGAACCTTACGACCCATCGATTTGACCCTCGTCTATATGGAATGGTTAGTTTAATTATAAATTATTATGATCAGCTCTGATACCCTACGTGCAGGGCCGAATTTAGACATCGACCTTATACTCGAGCACAGGACGGCAGAATTTCAGGGTCGATAGCCGTGAATAATTCCTTTATTTTATATACGGAACTTCTCATGGTGTTTTTACCAAGTAAATATCTCGAAAAGAATTTTAGAGGATAAATCTGAAATTCGCTAGACTTGGATGATTCAAAATGATATTTAGTTTTTTGTACTCGGATTTTATTTCTAATTCCGAGAGTGACATTAATTTTGAAATTTTAAATAGAACACTATATTTTTTCATCGAATCTCGATAATATGGATTTCGATCTATGTTTCTTCAAATTAACGTTCAGAACATTCTGAGAAAATTGTCGAAATAAAATGTTGGAATCACGTAATTAGAAATCACTAAATGGAAATAAAAGTTAAGTGTAAAAAGTATTAAGTTTTTTAGGTTTTTATTATTCTAATTAAAAGTTTTTTAGAAGATTCATATTAAGTTTGTACAACTGTAATGAGGAGCGGGTGTACCAAATTTTATTGGATTCATGGGTACTAGTGGTGAGCAAATGCAAGACCAAGACAAAGACTTGGCAGTCTTGGTCTTGGTCTTGTTCTTGCATTAAGAGTCTTGGTATTGGTCTTGAAAAATGCAGTCTTGGTCTTGTTATTGCTAAAAAATCTTGCACTTTCTTGCATTTTTTTATTAGCGAATTTTTTTCCTTTAAAATCATAATTTTTACTATCTTTACGTATTAATTATACTTTCAAACTATTTAAATAGTTTAGCAAGAGTCTTGCTTTTTTCTTGCTTTTGTCTTGGTCTTGCTCACTTGAGTCTTGGTATTGGTCTTGCAGCCATAATTATAGTGTTGGTCTTGGTCCTGCAAAAAATGCAAGACCAAGACAAGACTGCAAGACCAAGACTAATTTTGCTCAATACTAATGGGTACAAAAACTGTGAACTTGGTCTTGTTTACGTTTGAGAATATGTGGTCTGAGGTATATGTACATATCTGGAATTTCGATTATTGATATCCAATATTGAGGATGTAACGAATTATAATTTTTAAATAAATTTTTACAGGAGACTTGTAATAGGAGACATATTAATTGGGGATTCAGAGTCTGGGAACGAAATTTACAGGTCTATAGTTCAGATTGTGATAATTTACACAAGATGATAGACATGATGAAAAATAGACGCACAAGACTGTAGATTTAATTTAGCTGCAATTTATATTTCTTTGAACCAGGAACTATTAAAAATTACTGATTGACATATCACTGATAAATCATGACATAGACAATTCAACCTAGTCAAATCAACTAACATTTGTTAAATCAATCAAATTAGCGGAACTTATTAACAACCATTAAAACTAGTGTCATGAAAGTTGTGGATGGATGGATGGACAATTGGACAACTAAAGAGTTAAACATATTAACATATTATTAGTGTTATTTACACTTATTACAATTTGATTACAACTAAACAGTTGGTGGATTAGAAGTCACGTTTTAAACTAAACAATTACACAAAATCAATACTAATACATACGTTCTATCTCTATTTATAAAAATAAAACATACGGTGTGAATTCATTATAAAAACCTTGTAATAACAGTATTATACTATAAATTATTATAATAAAATAATATAATTATTATAAAAAACTAACAATAAACAAGCTAGAGTATCATTCATTTATTTCCACAGTCAATTACGTCAATTATTTATTTGGCTATCAAAATAAAATACAATTCAAAAATATAAAAATAAAATTTATTTTATTGATAAAACAAGAATTGAGGAGTAGCCAGCAGCAATTGAAATAAAAAGAAAATTCAAACTTGCTTTTTTTATTAGGAATAAAAAACCTGTTTTAAACAATTATTTGGTATTAATCAAATTAATATTTATTTAATATTTCTGATCGTGATTTAATGTACTCCTACAAAGTATTTAAAAAATTAGTTTTTAAAGATTATTTCAAAAATTTCAAGGTTATTCTGACGGTTAAGGTATGTTAGAATCGTCAATAAAATAAAATATTTCAATTTGTCAACACATTTGTTATCAAAATATTATTAAAAATAAAAGTAGAAAGCTGTACTTCCGATGTTCTGAGAAAAATGAGCAAAAAACAATCAGTAAACCTAAGCCAAATAAATATTAAAAATATTTAAATTTATAATTAATTTGTGAAATTCACTAAACAAATAATAATTTACTTAACGCGTTTTCAGTTTTGCGACCATCTTCAGATTCATTAATTTATTCATTTCTCAACCTACTCTGAAGACGGTCGCAAGACTGAGAATGCGTTAAGTAAATTATTATTTGTTTGGTGAATTTGACAAAGTAATTATAAATTTAAATATTCTTAATATTTAAGATGAAACACAAAGTTTCGATTTAAAAAAGGATCCATCGTGTCAGGGCCGGATTCACAGTGGAGGTCCCGGAGGCCCCGGAACACTTTTCATGTGGAAGCCCTTAGTATTTTTATGGAGACTTCTGCTAAGACGGTAAGGCAGTTTCCAAAATTTATCAAACTTTTTCGAAAAATAGGATTGACGCGCAGGAAAAGATTATTTTTATTATTTTTTTTTTTTTTTGTTCTGCTCTTTTATTATCAATTTTGTGGAGGATCCGGATCACGTACGCCAAATGTCCTAATATAAATCCGGGGCATTGTGTGCTGATAGGGGGCATTATACAAGGTGGTCCAGAATTATGTACCGTAACTGATAGAGCTCGTAGTACGTTCAAAAATAATGGTACCTTTTCATGTACACTTTTTTTCAAAACTCAATAATAAGGGAGATACAACTCTGTAAAGGGGTGAAACGAAAACCATTATTTCTTAAATATTTTCCAAACGCTTTTGAATAACGGATTAATATTTTAGGGATACTTATTTTGCGTTAGAAGGATTAAACTTATGTCAACACTTACTCCACCACTCATGACTAAGGGGTGGTTTTGGGTGGTAGGGGTGAGTTATCACGTCTTTTCTTTTTTAATTTGCAATTATTTAAACAGAATCCCTGATAATATAATTCCGTAGACAATTTCACGTAAAAAAGGTATACTTCTTACATTTCGATAAATATTACCGTTTTCGAGTAATTTAAAGTAGAAGTATCTGTTTCCAAATTATCCTCTATTCATAAGTGATCGAATATTTGATACCATAAATTTAATTATCTTAATCCAGTAATCAAAAGCGCCTAAAAAATTTAAAAAAAAAGAAGTCAGTTTCGTTCACCCCTCTACATTTTACCCCTCTGCTTTATCTCCCTTAATATTGAGTTTTGGAAAAAAGTGTAAATGAAAAGGTACCATTATTTTTGAACATACTATCAGCTCCAGCAATTACGGCACATAATTCTGGACCACCCTGTATATTGATACTTCAGCGCAACTCACGTGTAAAATCACTGTTTTCAACCAATAAGAGTGCCTGTTGTATCAAGATTGTAAACTTATCGTACATTAGCAAAAATTATTATATATCAATGTTTTGTCGCTTCAAGTAAAAAATTAACCTTTGTGAGGCGTATTTATTATCAGCTATACACTTCGAGTCGGTGATTCTGCAATTTTTAAAATTTTTCTGATGTCCTCTTGGCTCTGACATCCCGGATGATTTTCTCTACAGTTGGCATTGACTCCATTGCTGCCGCTGCATAATATATATGTAGTGTAGCGCCACTTACACCACGAAATATGGCAATATTTTTCCGAAGTAACTTTTGAAACACTGGGTCCTATAAATAGACATTGAATTCAATCAGATAAATAATTATTAAGAAGTACTGTTGGTCGGTGAAAGAACGTGAAATGCGTGGACCCGTCCAAACCACATTGCAAACAGATTGTTCCGTTATTTACAAAGTCAAAATAAAACGAATAAAAAAGAAAAAATTCAGTGAAATTAATTTTTTTATCATTGTAAATTTATAGAAACGGATTTTAACGCATGCGCGTAAAAGAGGTAATCAACCAGGCATTGCTTTTTGTTCTTCTGTCGTAATGACAATTTTTTTTCTTTTAAGGGGGACCACTAGTGTGACTGCCTGAAAAAAAGATGAGTTTTGGGAATTTTTTTAAAGAAAACTGCTGTATGGAATGTTTGAATATTTTAAGCATATATTGGTTGATATATAATAAATTCATGATAAAATTTTTGGACCAAAAAATTGAAAAGTTATTCGCAATCTGCCAAGGCTCCAAAAAAAAGTTCCCCCACTGCTGCAGTGATAGCGACCTTCACAGTGCCTGAAATAAAAAAAAAAAAAAAACTAAAAAGCCCATTAAACTAGAAGGTATTTCCCGTACCATGAACCTCAGTTGAAAAAAAAAGTTGAAATTTAACAAAATGGCGGAGTTTTTTTAAAAAAAAGTTTCAAATTTTGCGCGAAAATTTGATGATTTTTGGCCTGCAAAAATTACATTTTTTATTCAATCGGAAAATTGGACGTTCATGGTACGAAGAAACATATATAAAAGAAGCTGCAATAAGAATCAACTCGATCGGATGATTTGCTTTCGAGTTATAACAGCAACAAATTTGAAAAATGTAGTTTTTCTTTACTTTACCTTTTAGTTTTAATGACTGAGAATTTTTACTAAAATTAATTATTTATGTTGTACTCACTATAATGGTCATAGTAAAACTAGATGAGTCGTTTAAATGTGTCAGGGTCTAGCTTCTCCACAACATGTGACTGGCAGCCACGTCCAGAAACTCCCGAACTGTCAACCTTCATACACTTCTCAGTACCTCAAAGTTAACAATGAAAATCAGAATACGCTCTTCGGATGGCCGTAACTCAAGCTATTTGAGATATGCACTTGAAATTTTAGTATGTTATTTTTGGACGTATAGACTATCGAGACATACATAAAAAAAATTTACAATTTTTTAAAAATGTCACATTAGTGGTCCCCTTAATTGAATCTGTGAAAGTATTTAATTTTTTTTTTTTTGTTTATAAAGGATGTTACTAATAATTAGGTATTATGAATTTAATGAATTTTTTATGGTAATTAAAGAATGTAGGTATAAATAATACGTAAAAAGAAATTAAATGGGGCATTTATATTAAAAAAAAGTAAATTTATGGTTAAATTAATTCATTCTTAAGGTTCCTCTACCTTAGATCATCAAATTTAAGGTTCATTTGATTTTATAAAAATAAAAAGTATAAGTGCCCATTCGTAGGAAAACCTGAAGTCTAATGAGTACTAGCTTAACTTATGTTAAATGGACTATAGCCTGAGGTGGGATATATTAAAGGCGGCAAGTTTGGTAGCAAAAGTTAGATCCAAATTCCCCTAATTTAATCAATAAGGTTAATTTAAATTATTTCCTTAAAGCCTGATTTAAGGAAAAAAAGTGATTATTTGAAAAAAAATTGATTACGTCATCAAGTTTAAAAAAAATTTCCATTGTTATAATAAATACCATGCAATTCATAATAAAATGATAGAATGATGAAACTCGAAGCGAACTGTGGATTTTCGAATTAGTTCGTTTTATTTTTACCAAAAACTAAGGATGCAGAACGGCAAGGGAAAAGACTTCTGTTAAAGCAGTCGTATTTATAATAGGAATTTCGTTATTTTGATAGCAAGAATGGAGGGTTCACATCTAAATTACTCTAATTCAACCAATTATCCTGACTCAAAGCCTGATTTGACAAAGAAGAATAAATTGATGACGTCATTAAATTTTTCAGTACCTTAAAAACATAAATAAAATGATAAAATAATGAAACTGTAAGCGAATTATAGGTTTTCAAAATCGTTCTGTACATTTTTACTAAAATTAAGTATGTAGAATCACTAGAAAAGTGACTTCTATCCAATTAGTCATACTTCTAAAAGGAATTTCCTCATTTTTATGGCAAAAATGAAAAGCTAAGTTATCGACTAAATAAACAAAAGTTCCTCTACTTACTTCCTATTAACTTTTATTAAGTTGAAATTTTAACTGTTATGTTATAAAGTGTTCAAAGTGCTGCTCTTTTTGATTTTCTTTATTTTTACTTTTTTGATAAAACAATATCCATACAAGTGTGCATATTCGTAACAAAATATTAAAATAACATCTCAAAGTCTTCCCTCCGACTATTGAGAATTTCTCGATTGAAATTAAAAAATAACACAGACCTTTCGAACATAATACAAACTTAAACAAATTTTACTAAAAAGTAGGTAACAAAAGAGAACCATACCTACATTTTTTAACATCCTATATATTTCATTTTTTGTACACTGAGATAAATATCAAAAATTATGAGATTTCATTCGTGATATCGTTTTTATTATTTGCTCTAGACTTTACAGCCAATTGTATACTACAGCTACAATATAAAATTGTATGTATTACATGAGTTTGTATATGTATGTACAATAGTATATAAAACGTAATATAATCTTGAATTAATTTAATAAACTGACACGATTTGACCTACAACTTTGAATAGTACACATTGCCATTATTACTGCGAACTGAAATGCGTATTTTATTTATGTATTTTTATTTAAAAGTGATGGTGAAATGAATGAATTAGAATCTTTAGAATGATTATCTTCGTACAATCCATTTCATTAAAAATTCGATAATTGTGTGTTCGATACCCATTAAGTCAGTAGCTTAGGAGGAATTCTGCCCCTTTTTACAGGTTATCTATAGTTGCTCTAAAGAAAGACATTTTCTGTAAAAGTGGTAAATATGTCAGTAAACCAATATTAGTGGTTAAAATATATAATAAAATATATAATAATTAGAGACAAAAATTTTATTGAGTTTCCAGCATTTGCCTTAATAATCCAACTTTTCTAATCCTAAAAGATACCTTCATGCAAAATTTAGTCTACTAGAGTCCACCTTCTCATGTTGTTTTGCTTTACTTGACTAGCAAAAATTTGGTCGCCTGTATTTCCAAAAATTATCGTCTCAAATTTGTTTGAACTGTGGTTGGAAAGATATACGGAAAGACAAAGTAACCTCACTTTGAGGCTTCGTATTTCGTAAATGGAGTAACTTTAACTCAAGAGCCTTTCTGATAATCTTATACGATGTATCACTAGAGGAAAAATATTTATTCTCAGTTTCCAATACGGAAAAGTATCTCAAGAAATTAAGACAATTTTTCTTTGCTGAATTACAAAGATGTGATAAACGAACGGATAGATAGACATGATCTTTCAAAATTTTTTCTTCAGAGTTTCAAAAAATATTTCTTTGCAATTCCGGTACTAAAATATATGATTTATTTCTTCATAATAGAAAATTGAGGGCCACTTTTAGTCCCAAAAGACTAAAAATACTTTTGTTCCGTCTTTTAGGACAACCTACAAGCAGAATTTACAGAGCATCACCAATCAGCAAGCGAAATTTAACTTCGATCAAATAGTGTTGCTAGATAATTTAAAACAATAAACAATTTCAAACTTAAACACAAACAGTTATTATATTACTAGCCGTATACTCACTCGATGGATTTAGCACCGGAAACATCTCAGGATGTCAGTCAGTGTCAAAGATTTATTAAATAAGATATTATAAAAATTATTTTTATTTTCATAGCCATAGTAACATATTTTTATATAACTCTAACTTCAAAAATGACGAATTTCCATACAAATTTTCACTCCTTATTTAACCCACTTAGAGATCGAATTTTCAAAAATCCTTTCTTAGTGCTAACCTACGTTACATATGGAACTCCTGTGCAAAATTTCGTTCTTCTAAACCCAACGGCTTAGGCTGTACGTTGTCTGCCAGTCAGTCAGTCAGTGTTAGAGATTTATTAAGTACCTAGATATTGTCGAATTTGATTGATTTATCCAAATACACCTGATGTAATATTATTTCATATAATTTGAATAATGTTTAAATAATTTTTTTTTTGCAAAAAATAATATATACGGTACAGAAAGTAAAGGCTCGAGGGCAACAATTCACATGAGGGATTAAAAGTCATATTTTAGCCCCTTGGTCTATAAATTATATCTACTATCTTTTGTTAACCAATAATCGACTTTTTTTACTAAAAAAAAGTAGAATTTATACAATTTTTTAATAAAATGATATATACTTTCAGTTCATTCAAAATTTAATTAAAATACACCACGAGGTGTGTCACAAAAATAATTAATTCAATGTCTTGAAACGTAGTGATGAGATTTCATATTAAATGTTTATTATATCCGTTATGTTATATTATTACTCTCCCAGTGATTGTCAAGTCACGGCAGATTTCTTTGTTTTAATATCTATCTGAATGCTAACTACAGTTTAGATTATTTCTTCTAGATATGATGTTATTTTCTCTTTTTGTTTGAGTTTGGCTCAGTTTCTTTTGAGGTCTTTTGGCATGACAAATTAACTGATGAAAAAGCCTAGAATGACTATTTTTAAGACACAATGTGTTTCGCATTTTCATTGTATTTTGATTTGGTATGACGTACAGAATTGTTTCTTTTTTGTGAATAAGACTTATCAATAATAATCAGAATTGTTTTGCGTTAAATTGATTTTGATTGAATCATTTCTATATTTGTTGTTTTGTTTAATTTTTTGTATTGTAACTTAATGATTGATCATTCAAGAAGGTGTTAAAATAAATCAACGTAAATACATACAATACATACTATATTATGAATAAATTAATGTTGGTATTTCATTTTTGTATATTATATTTCATTTATAAATATGTAGATAATTGGGTTGCTGCAAATGAAATATCGAATGATTATCTACTATCGACAATTCATACTAGCCGAACATTTATTTTGTACATCAGTGTATAAATACGTTACACTATATTCTCTTCAGATGTTAGGTATTTGCAGTGCTGAATTTACTCTAGGGCTACGCGGGGCACTGGCCCCTGGCGGCAGATTGCTAGGGGCGAAAAATTTGGAACACACATGACAATTTGGTTTTCTTTTGGTCATCACTTTATTTTTTGTTAGGAAAAAATGGCTTTGTTTTTTTTTTTTTCTTTTTTTTGTTCAACACTTATTTTTTGATAGGAAAAGGAAAAAAAATGGGGAAAGATATTAAGAAATCTTACGAAAAAAGAGGGCCGGAATTTTTCACAGTGCCCGGGGCGGCATTTAGGGTAAATCCCGCCCTGGGTATTTGTGTTTATAAATTTAACAGAACTGGACGTTTACATAGTTGTTAATATAAAAATACCTCTGTCGCAACCTCCTGCATAACATAGCGAATTTCCGTTTACAAAAATTAGTTTTCATAGAATTGTTGTCATAAGCATGTTATTATTCTATGTCATAGAATAATGGTTTAAAAACCATTTTTATGTAATTTTTCTCCTCTTTCCAATGGTGTAAAAAAACGTCGCAAAGACTTGAGAATTTGGGAAAACCGTGGCAAAAACTAATTTTTTTCACGAAAAATTCCCAAAAACCATGTTTTAGGCATCAGACGTGTCTAGCCGAGGAACTCATTCAATATTTTTAATAGATTTGAGCGTTATTTTATGGTATTCCACATTTGATATTAGTAAATAAAAAATAAAAACACTTTGCAAAAATACCACTTTTATTGAATATAAAAACTCTTATGACATATTTCGGTCAATATGACCATTCTCAAACACGTTATGAAGAAGGAATTATACGACAGTCCAAAAAAGGAGTATAATATTTTAAGAGTTCATATATGTATGTATGTCAGTTTTTTTATTCCCCTATACTTCTAAATGCCTGACCTGATTTAGATATTTAGGATTTCGTTCAATTCTTTACGTTATTTTGGGTGATACTGACTAGATAACGTCGTAAAAAAATAAACGGGGTGGGCAGACAAGCATTGCCACTAAAATATATGAATAAACGCCTGAACCGATTTAGATGTGTATAGTATTGTTAGAATTCTTACGTAACCCTGGGTAAAAGAGGGTAGATGATATCTTAAAAAAACATTAGAGTGGGCAGAGAGGCGTTACCATTAAATATCAGTGAATTTTTATCGCAATCGGGGGCCTACAAAGACATGCTCCTCTAAAGTTGCCTTTTCAGATCACTTTTTATCACAGCAGTCGTTTTTTTTTTAATTCTTGAATTATTTCATTATTATTATTACATTTAGATACGGTTCTCTAAAAATTTCGAGTAAATAAAGCTAGTCTCTGAATATTTTCGACAAAATAAATTCAATAAACTGACTGAAATTGCTTTCTGAAAACATGTACTCACATAATTTCAATTCGAAAACGTATATAATGGCTGAGACGATGTAACAGTGTCGATAAGTACCGTTATCGATATTATTTTTAATATTACCTTTACATTTTTATTACTTCCAATACGCGTTTCTATCGATATCATTTTCCATTGCTACATATATGTAATGTACTCATGAAACATCGAACGAACTTACTGACTGACTTCGACATTGTATAAAGATTCAATAACCTTCCCGTAATATCATCATCATCATGCGTATAACCGGGAATGAAAACTGGCTTCCTTCCCCCGACAGAAGGAAGTCGAACATTGAAACATTTTATCACATATATATATATAGTAATATAGACGACCAACCCTTATGTGTTATCTATACAATCTGTGTATATGGAGTGTTTATAAAAAATAGGATCAAATTACATCTTGGTGTTTCAAGGTATTCGAATGAGTTTTTCCATCCAAAATATTTTGAGAAATGTATGTCAGAAAGTACATTACCATAGTATAAAATTACGTAATGAAAATTTTATTCTTTTTGATGTATCAGTTCGTATTAGACGGTCATATCAGTTCTCAGTTCAGTTTCAGTTTCCGTTCTCGTGTCATTTCAGTTCGGAAGAAGGTTTGTTTTTACACGGTTCAGTTCTCACGGTTCTCAGTCGTTTCAGTTCTTTGTATAATTTGAGTTGCCCTACACAAAGTGCTTCGCTTTAAAAGTCTTCAACTTATATTCTTATACTAGTTTAAAAGTGGCAATATAATAATTCATGGATGAAGACTGTTTCATTGCAATAGCGTTAGCTTTGGTGCTGAAGAAAGAGCGGAAGAAAAGAAGCCAGTGGAGTAAAGCTTGACTTCTTAAAAGAAATTCATTGTCGTATATAAATTTAATGAAGGAACTTCGCGGATACATATCTCCTATTCCTTCCTGATTTTCATTCTCGCCGTCCATGGTATTAACACTTGTTACAGTCGGCTGTTGGTCGCTGACGAACGAAAGGAGATCATAATACCATAGTGATGGTTTGTATACTTTCCCTTGTTCCTGCTCCACTTCTTTCACTGTCCTTAACTTTCTTAAGTTCTTTAATTGTTGTAAGTTGAGCGTAGGCTATTTATTTTAGATTTTACCACAGCGATTTACAATTGTATTCTTTATATTTCTTTAATGGAAGAGTGTAGGCAGCTTCCCTAATATTTACATTGTGGTAACGTACAGCTGTCTTATTCCATCAACACGGTAAGGTTTTATAACTTTTAATAAATTCGACAAGAAGATCGTGATCCTTGTTGGACATAGAGACAGTTGCCTATATAAAATGTGTACTTTGTCAGATTTTCAAGAAAACTGACGTGAGCGAACGGATTGACGTATGACGTGCTTGTTTACACATAGGAATTTTAAGAACTGAAATCGAACAAATAGGTCTATCCATCCTGTTAGTTTTCAGTCTCTTTCTCCGTCTCTCTCTCCGTTTCAGTTTTCTTTTCAAATTTTAGTTTTTATACGTAGGAAAAACTGACAGTTTGACTGAAACTGAAACTGAACTGAGAACTGATATGACCGTCTAAAAGGCCCTTAACAGTTATGAGTGTGAATTATGAGTGATTTGAAAAAATGAATGGTATATAATTCGAATTATTTTCTAGAACCTAATAATATTGTTGCGCAAATATAAACTAAATATCCAAAAAATATATTCCTCCATCAACATTCAAAAAGAACATCCGTACAAATATCATTCAATAACAATACATGCAATTAGATTATTCAAATCTACCTTTATCTTCTACAGTTGTTTTTTCTTAATTTACACTGTATTTCACTGTGTATTGCAGATACTGCATGCATATTATATTCTATTGACAAGCCAGTGTAGTTAGACATTGACAATCACCATAATAAACAATTATGACGTCATCAGTACTAATTAATATTATTATACGCAATAATATTCATAATAAAACTCAATTTTTTTCCCGAAAAAAGTGCAAAATTTTGAAAAATAAATGCTATTGGTTTTATTTTCAAATACGTATGTATACAAATTATGCCTCATTGTCCTATTTACTGAATAGTAGACAACACATTATGTTCGTCATATCACACCCTACTACGTGCTTCAATGAAGTTGCCTATAAACTCGATTTCAGTATCAATTCACTGTGTATACCTTTGCACGGTACCATTCCGATTTTGACCTCTAAATATTTTAAACCTTTTGAATTTCATTTTCCCAAAACAACCGGTATACCTGATTGTGGTTGTAATAATATATCCCAACGAGTAAATTCAAACATTCAAACCCTCATATTATTAAATGTCATCAAAAAGAGTTTCTATTTGTTATTATTCTAGATAAGGGTATATTTTCAACCAATCAGTGAATGTGTTATAAAAACAAGTGTTTTAAAGAGTTCCACTAATGGTTTGTATGGTGGAGGTATACCAATGTACTCAGTGTTGATACCTAACCAGCAGCAAACATTTTAACAGTACAAACAACAGTACAATGTAATCTCACACACTTTAAAATTTTAATTAAAATTTTAAAGTGAAGTTTACGAATGCGTAATGTTACGAACAAATGATAAAATGTTATAATGAGAGAATTTTGTTTGTTTGTATGTAAATTATCTTACAAATTAGCGTCAATTTATAATTTCACTGTCAGGGAAACCAAAATAACTCACGTACTTTTGATGAATATTTTTCATATTTTATAAATAATTAAATATTTTTGTAGAAATATTTCTTCGTAGGGGGGTTATTTTTTCTTTTTTTTTTTTTTTTGACGGTTCTTTCAAAATTTGTCATATGAATGTACAAGAAAACAACATTCTTGTGTTAAAATTTGAAGTTTTGAAGTCGATTGGAGCAAAACTACATATTATGGAGTTTGTCTACGTCTCTCTGACCCAATATAGAGCTGCAGCAAACAGCTGTCCGACACATACGCAGCGGGAGTATCTGGCAGCTGCCACTATTTGCCTGAAAGCTCTTTACTTTATGGAGCTTGCATCGATGATTTTATGTAAGTAAACAAAAAAACACTGGCTTATTGATGTTTAACTTTTGATTTTCTATAGTGTATAAAAGCGTTTTCTCCCACTAAACAAGTCGGTGAAAAATTTCAAATACTCTTAAAATTTGAGCGAAGTAAGACTACTAACAAGTAAGATGTCGACATTTAACAGAATTACATGGTAGCGCCGTAGCTACCGTTACTCCGATTTCGATGAAATCCGTAGGGGAATCTAGGCACCAAATTGCATAATTTAAAAAAATCTATTCAAACAAATCGAGTAGTTTCGGAATTATGGCACTTGGTGCGATCTGTACACAGACGGACCGACAGACAGATACGAACCCAAAATTGCTCAGGAAAATTATTTTGGGGGGAAAAATTTTTATATTTTAAAAGTGATCATAAGGTTTCCGCTACTTTAGTAGTCTTGGAAGCAAAATATTTAGACACTGACTTTTTCATTTATTTATTTATTTTTTTTTTTATTTACAATCACCAATCAATTGAACGTACACTATGCGAGATATGTACATATACTTTTATTTTTTTATCTACAAAATCTAGTTATTTTAGATTCATTTATCAAATTGTCAGTATGTTTTGTACATCAGTAACATTACTCTAGTACGAATACCGTTAAGTTTAATGTTAGATATTCGTTTTGAATTTAATTATGATAACATGAATGCCATAAATCTAACAGTTTTGTTTTTGTATTAATGCCCCTGTCGAAATGGATGAGAAAGCAAATTTTATCGAAAAGTTTTTGCATACCTATCTGCCTACGTAAGAGTAAAATGAATAATGAACTGTGTTTAAGTTAGGTAAAATATATTATTTCGTTTTTACACTTGATTAAGCTAATATTTAATATTGGCTTTAAGTTATATGAAGTGAAAATGTTACATATAGATTTTTTTATGTTTTCAACTGAAAATGTTTACTCTGGTATGAAAATTGAATGTCAAATAAATAGTAGTATTTTATTTTTATTTTCATTGAATATGTGTTACAAAAAGTAATAAAAGTAGGAGCAATATTTGAATTTTTATTTTCTTTGTCGAAAATATTAGGTTTGACTCCTTTCCTCTAAGACGTTTTTCCTTCTATTCAGATGTGTTAAATATCCTAGCCGTTGGTTTTTTCTTATGACGAAAATTAGTGAAAGTTCTGCGTGATAGGTTTTTAAACTTAGCAGAGCTTTTAAATTAGTAAATTTTTGCAATGAAATTTAAAACACGGAAATTTTGCATATAATTTTTGAAAATCTTTATTTTTTGTTCTGTGTATTTACGAATCGAAAGCCACTGAACACGAGTTATGGAAGTTTTAGAGTTCATATACCAAAGTTTGACTCAAATCCCTTCGGACGCTGCGGGACGCTTCCCTTTTCAGATAATATGAGAGATGCGTAGTTTTACAATGAAATAATTTTTAGTTATCAGTTATCACAATCGAAAAACTACTAAATTTTCTAGTGAAATACGGAAATCGTATTTAGTTGCCGTAATTAAAAAAAATACAGCTTCTAGTGACTAAAAAATTGTCAGAGCAACAAAAAATTCAACTACAATCGTAGGTATGGATATACAAACAAAATAATTTTTGAATAGGGGAGTGGGGGGGGGGCAAAATGGGGTACTTAAGAAACCGTTATGATTCTAAAGACTGAAATATGCTGAATCTTATTATTTTCAGTCGTAATTAAAGCAAAATAATCAAATTTCGAGCTGTCGTAAGAAAAAGAAAATTTTTTGGGGGCAAGATGGGGTACCCCTTAATAATGTAAGATTACAAATATATTCAGAAGAAAACGAAGCTACTAAATAATAATATTTTTTTAGGAGTAATTTACATCAAACGAATCACCATTTATATTAATAGTGGATGAAGAGGCGAAAAATAATTATTTTTTTAATAATTCTTACTACATAAAGTTATATTATCAATATTTTTCTATTTAAACATTCAAAATAATTATTATCAAATGATAATCAAAAGATAACCAAATAATTATCAAATGAAAAACCATTTGGTTTTCAATATTATCAAATTTGAAAATATAAAAATTTTTACCAAATTTTTGCCCCCTACCCCGTTTTGCCCCCCCCCCCCCCTATACCTATATTATTGTTACAGACACGAAATGACAATGTACTAATATTTTATTGGAAATGTAATTGAAACATTAGGCAAGCAACTACCAAATGATTTTGTTGCAATTACTAAAATAAAAATTCGTACCAGACAGCCAGCCAGCTTGACAGACAGTCTTTGGTTTTGGTTTCCTTTCTTCTTTTTTTAACGTATTTATTTAATTTTTTTATCTCTTTTAAGTATTTAAAATTAGACTGCAATTGGAACATCTACGATTCGAACCTTAGCAACATCTGTGGTTTCATTAAATATTTATCGTTTTCATCGGTTGTGCCATAGGACCATCAATAGTGTCTAGTCTTGATGGTATACCATACTATAATTACTCGTATTATGAAAAACAAATTTTTTATGTTTCGTTTCCTTCAAAAACTGACAAAATAATTTTTTATAAGTTTTGTTATATAGAAATTAAAATAGGTAAATCAGATAGATTGCTAAAATCATCAATTTGATGGCTAAATAAAAATTAAATGTTTCGAGAAGAAAATGATTGATTGAACAATATGATTACCGTAACTGATTTTAAAGTTTAATTTTTTTTTCAAAATATTTTATTGCATTATCAAATATTTTTTGTAGCATTAACAATAGTGTACTAGTTAGAGAAACTATCAATCTTTTGTTGTAAACATATAGTATCAGTTAATAAATTTTTTATTCGAACCTTTTTAGTTATCACAACTAATTTTCTTTTGTTTGGATGACTTTATTTATAGTACTGTGAATTATGAAAAGTTGTGACAGCAACTATTTCAAATTAACTAAAAACTTTTAGTAACAGTTTAAATTACTTTAAATTACTTTTAGGCAAGAAATTTGAGAAAAAATATAAAACTCAAGTGTAATACGGTAAGATAATTTAACGAATAAAATAAATTAGTATATAATTCATATTATTATTTAATACATTGTTACCATGGTTCGGAAATCATTTAAATTTACCAGTAGGAATTTTTGTTTCGTTTTTATCGTGCTTACCTCCAGTGATATGACCAATGAAATGTCTTGTACCATTTTTTTCGCTGTAAAAATTTGTCCTAACTTTTTTTCCATGGTAAAAGTGAAAAAACTACAATTTTTTTATGGGACTTGATACACGTGAGTTAAATTATCTATATTATATGACGTATGCTTTATATTTTGTCCATAAATTAACATTGATAAAAATTGCAGAATTTAAGAAAATTATAAAGGTTTCTTATTGTCAACAACCTTCATTTTTGCGTAAGAAATGTATGTAGGTACTTGGAATTTTTAGAAAAAAAAAAAAATGAAGGAACTTAATCATGAGTTTAGCTCACGTTTAACTGATTTTTTTCATTTCAAAAATACTTTCATTTTTTAATTTTTTTTTGATAGATCACGTTTATTTAATCAAATAATAACGATAAACCTACATTATAAACAAAAGAATTTCAATAATACAATAGAGTAATAAACGATTCTTTGAAACGGAATAAAGTTGTAAAATTGAATGCAAATATGAAGAAAAAAAAATCAGGTTGCAAATGGATATTTGGAAGCAGATAATTATTTTTCCAATTTTTGGAAGAAATTTTTTTGTAAATTGGGGTTTATCTACGACCTATGTAAGACCACACCAACCACTGTGTCATCCAATCGCCCGCTCTTTCCCTTCCATACCACCTCTGATAGGAAAACGATCGAAAGTCAGTGAACAACAGAAACCGATACAACAACAACGCATACATGTAAAGATTTTGCAACAATTCAAATGTTGAAAAGAACCGAATAATGCCACAACATATAGATTTTCAAACATAGAAATGTTATTAATACTTTCAGTCCCACGGCTTTCCGGCATTCGAAAATAATCAAAATAACCGCAGAGACCGATCGCGATCAATGATTGATTGATTACGCATTATGTATGTGTGCGATGTTACCACACCGATGTGTATATACTCAACTCACACAAACACCAACACACACTACTCTCTTGGTTTCTATAAAAAAATTTTAAAATAAACAATATAAAAACTAATAAAAGTATATGTTTGTTTTTTTTATTTTTTTTTTTTTATTTTTACCCTTTTATTTTCTAAACTTTCTGTAATTCTCTAATTGATTTTAATGTGTTTGAATGTCAAATATATGTATGTACGTATCACATATATGTACATGTTAAATTATTTTATGTATTTGCTTATATAAAGTTTCTTTAAAAATATTGTCGGCTCCCGGGGAATTTTACTGTGAAGGTGCTCGGGCCTCCTAGTATTAAGATATTTCTAAAGTTGCTATGAGAGTCATAAAAACATTTTATGAATTTTGCTAGTTTTTGTCCGGGGCTTCGCTCGCATGATATTCGAAATTATTACATCAAGTTGACATTCCTTTTACTAACAGTATGCAATGTTCGAATGACGTCAATGGGTGATAAACTTAAATAGCAACTGAATCTGACGGACATAATTAAGACGAAACACTATATTGTTCTATCTGTGAGGCATCGTGTATTGAATCGAGCCAAATGGGCACCAAGTCGACACGACCACACACAACTGGCAACGATGAATCCTAATAATGGGAGCTCATATAGGAAAACTGAAATGGGAATAATCCGTGCCATCTTAAATCTTATCTGTTATGCAAATAAAACGGTGTAAAGTGTGTGTTTATACTATGAATTAGCTAACATTTATTTTTTGCACGATCGTGTATTTTCATGCATTTACCGATGCTGTTGACAATGCTGGTAAGTTACATTTCCCGAACATTTGTTTATATCCATGGAAACCAAAAAATAACAGTGCGGTAAGTGAAATAGATGCGTGGTAAGTAAATAGGAGTGTGGTAAGTTAAATTAGCTCAAAAATGATTGTATTTATTTATTTATATTGAAATTAAAAGTACAATTTGAACAATTAGGAAAATAAACCCATTAATAATATGAAAATTTTCACTAGTTTGCACATTATTATTATTATTATTGGCATCAGTCTTCTTATTTTATTGACATTTCAAAAGGTCGTTCAATCATTAAGATTTTCTGTGGCTTTCATAATCTTCCTTTCATTTTACGAGAATAAATTTGCAGTCAAAAATAAAATGCTTCATAAATTTCATTATTCTCACTAATAATATAGTTTAACAAACTATTTTCCTCAATTTTTTTTAATAGAAAATTCAAAAAAAAATATTCACGCCAGTGAAATATTGACACTTAATTTTTTATTTACAAATATAGTTGTCAATTGTCACTACAAAGATTCATATTAGTTGTTATGAATATTTATAATATTTATTCATGGCATTCTATGTCATAACATAGAAATATAAATTTCATCTATATTATCTGAATTTTATTTTTTATTTAACACATTTTTAATCTTTAATTATTTTAAATCGATCGTGCAAAAAATATTATACAATACACGATGCGTTAAGTGCATTTACTGATCTCGAAAATTGCAAAAACTCGACCCTGCGGGTCTCGTTTTCGCAACATTTTCTCGATCAGTAAAAGCAACTTACCGAACTTATATTGTAAAATACTATAGTAATTATGTATATGTTAAAAATATTTCATTCTGTGATTTTTGAAAACAGTTTTAATAATCACATACTCATATTCTATAACACAAAATCTGCCAATAAAAAATTCAGAATGGTATCGAAATTATACCTATACAAACTACTACACATCATCAAATCGTCTTAGAATACCGAGAAGTACTATGCGCCTCCGTCAGTATAATGTATATTTTCAGAAAATATCTAGTTTCAAAAACATATATTAAATATCAGTATATATAGATTCAACTTGGCACTCTGGAAAAGCCTTATTACTCACTCCTACCATAGAAAAGCCTAAGGGCCGGATTTACTCTAAGTGTCACTCTGGGCACCGTGAAAAATGCCGCCCCTGACAAAAAATTGCAACAACTTTTCCCTAAAAAAAAAAACATTTCTTAATAACGTTTTAACTTTTTCATACAAAAAATAAGTTACGACCCAAAAAAATTGTGTTCTAAATTTTACCGTCCTCCTAGAAATTTGCCGCCCTAGGCACTAGCCCCGCGTGGCCCTAGTGTAAATCCAACACAGCCCATGGACTTTAGACCGTATAAAGTTCGACCATTTATATATAATTTTTAATAATAGATTTTCACATAATTTTCTTATTATCATGTTTATGCAAGCGAATAAAATGTGACAAACATATGTTTTATAAAACATTAAATTATTCACCTTCGTTAGAAATGTTTAAATATTAAAGTTTTCTTGTGGAATTTATTTTCAATGGAACGTTATGTTGGTAAAGCTTGAAATTTTAATACTACTTGCAGTAATGTTATTTGATTGTATAGCTTATTTGATTATTTTACTCGTTGTTAATGATAAAGATTAAAAAGAAAAAATAGTGAATAATTTAATTTCCAATAATCGTATATACGTTACACTGTGAGACTGTGACATAGTAACACACGAAATTCAATATAAGAACGGGTAGAAATAAGCATTTCCTTGGAAGCAGTAGTAATACTATATGTAGTACCTATAGTGCAAACTGCAGAGTTGTAAAGTTGACTAAAAAAATTTTCTCCTTACTCTGTATTCTTATCCATTTCTTTTGGCTTTTCACGTCGTAACCCCAAAAAATTATGTTTCGGGCATTGAACGTGTCCGGCTGAAGAACTCATCCAGGTATTTAGCACTTCCACCGTTTTCACTAGATTTCGTTAGTCTCTGGTGCAATTCTTACCAAGATGCTGTGAACTGCAAATGTTCTCGGATTTTCTTTTTTTCGAAACTAACTACAGAGTGACTCCCGTTTGGACGGTTCGTGATTACACCATACAATATTTACCTATATTTCTAAATCTTTCGGCGCACACCTGGAATTTCTTTCGGCTCATCCATTGACAATAATGAAGCATTTTCTTCCTCTGATATACAAAGAACCTTGAAGAAACTAACTACATATTATAAACTTTATTATAAATTTTAACCCCTGACATTATCCCGCCAATTTGTAATGTTATTTACTATAATAACACGATCCGTATTGTTCTTGGCTTTGATATTCACTTGTAATTTGTAGATTGTTTCTTAAATTACATCGTGTAGGAGTACCTAACAAATGTAAAGTATATTTTTTTTTATTTAGAAATGACGTCATTATCATCTCTTTTCAATTTATGATGCTAGCTGTCCTTTAAAAAATTTATACGATACTGATCCTTAAAATAGTACATAAATTAAGTTGATATTCATTTTTTATATTCCTCTCTTATTCCAGTTGTCAAATTATATAAGATTTCACTTACGGATTTATGTATACCGACTGAAAGTAAGAAAGAAATAACATATCATTTAGTTAGGTACTATTAAATAATTTTTAACAAGCAAACCAAAAAAAGGATGTATTATTCTTATTTGAACCATCCATTTCAATTCATATTTTTATGATACCTTACTGTGGTACCTTACCACCGAGGTATCATAAAAATATGAATTGAAATGGATGGTTCATAAAAAAAAATAATAACACATCCTTTTTTTGAATTTCTTGTTAAAGAATATTAAATAGTACCCATAGATAAAGTACACCAGAATTTTATTTCTGAAAGATAGCTAACTTCAATACATTTTTTGACTCTCTATTACCCCTCTATGGCACTGAGAACGGGGTCACGGTGTATAGATGTCATCGTTGTCGTAATCATCATGCGTAGTACACGTGAGAAGAACGGAGATGTCACTATAATAATTTTTAATTATCTTTAGCCTTATCCGATAATGTAGGTTACTACTAGTAAGTTAATCCACTAAAATTCTCCTAATTGCATTTTATTTTAATCAGTTTTTCAAGTTTAAAACTCATACAATAATTATAAACTCATATATTTGTTTAAAAACTCAAGTAAATTTATTTTTATTCAAAATTATACATTAATCAAATATTTCGTAAAAGAATATCACTATCACTGATTCTAATTTCTGACAAGTGTGCTCCCATTTTTCTGCAACAGATAAAATATATTCTAATTTTCTAATTAATTTACTGCGATAATAAAATAAGTAATTATTTTCAAATAAAAATAAAGCAATAAATTTTTCAATTTCAAATATTATCGAGTGCTTGTGAAACACTACTACGTATGACAGACTTTTGTCTGCATTTTAAACACACGTAGTATTCATATGTTCACTTATCGTTCAGCTAAACTGAAACTTTAAGCACTCGACTTCCTTGGTTAACATAACCAAAAACCACATGTGTAAATTAAAAATCACAAAGTGATTGAAAAAATTATCCGGATCGGCCGGGAATCGAACCCAGGATCTCCTGGTAACTAGCCAGGTGTGCTTTCCGTTACACCACCGGTCCTTTGCTCGGTAGGCGTCCGATACAGACAACATTCAACCACCTATGTGTATGTACTCTCTATATAAGAGCAAACCTAACTAAATGATATGTTATCTCTTTCTTACTTTCAGTAGGTATACGCAAATCCATAAGTAAAATCTTATATATGTAATTTGACAACTGAAATAAGAGAGAAATAGAAAAAAAGAAAATCAATTTATGTACTATATTAAGGATCAGTATCGTATAATTTTTTTAAAGGACAGCTAGCGTCATAAATTGAAAAGAGATGATAATGACGTCATTTATAAACTAAAAAAATATACTATAATTACATACAGATTAAAATTGTATTTGATTAAAAACATTCACTTGTCCGCTGGGCGACCGATTGTCCGCCGCGCCGATGCAACTGGAGAATGTATAATATTCACTTGCATGTAGCAATGATATGTATACCAATTATATGTAATGTACCAATTGTACCAGATTACAGCATCATCATTTATCACAAGTTGTAAATAAACAATAAAAAAAATTGTTAACATGGCTTATGGAGAGATGAGTTGTAGCGATGAGAACGGCGAAATGGGTGATGATGATGAAGCAACGTTAAGAAATTATTGAATCGAAGAGAAAGTTCTTTGGAAAGAATTGAAAATAAATTTTATACACAATGTACGCGTCTATGTGTGTACAAGTTTTGTATCGATATGGTAATAATGAGAGATAGTGACTTTTTTTCTTAGTAGAACATTTAAAATATTGTTTCAATAGACAAGATTGTCTATTAACCTTTTAAGCTATTTTATAGCGAGCGAATAGTTAAGATTCGATTTTTAAATTTCCGTCCGTCATTCATAGACCGTCTTCCGTTCGTATTGACACTGTCTCAGTTGTAAAGTTCAAACTTTATATTATAAATACCAAAGCAAGTTTGTTTGTTTGTTGATTTGTTTGTCTGGCTTTCACGGCTCAACTACTTAATCAGTCGCAGGCCCGACGAGAGGGGGGGGGGAGTAGTCGGGGTTGCAGCCCAGGGGCCCGGGCTTGAGGAGAGAACCCGTAGCTATTAACAAAGAGCCCTCGAAAAAAAAGTTGAGAGTTTTTTTTTATGCTTACCACTTATTTTTTGGGAGAAAATTTTAAAAAGATGTGGTTTATTCCCAGGGCCCGTCATTCCTCTCCACGCCCCTGACCAGTCGATTTAGAACTTTGCGCAGAAATAACTGAAGCAAAAAGATCGTAGGACATCAACAATAATCATTAGCTATCTATCTGTTAAAGTAGCTTTTATCTAATTTTTAGTGACAATTTAACTTTAATATCATGTGTATTATGTCCTATAAGAATATTGTAGTTTTTTCCAATTTTGTCGTGAAAAAAGGTTAGAACAAATATTTGTGGTGAAAAAAATGGTGGGAAACTTTTCATTGGTCACTTCACTGTAGGTAAACGCTGTAAAAATGAGACAGAAGTTCTTATTAGTAAAATTAACTGATTTCAAATTTATAGTAATGAAATATTAAATTAGTATACGAAATACACTAATTTATTTTATTCGTTAAATTGTCTTACCGTATTACACTCATATTTCATATTTTTTCTGAATAAATTTGTGTTTATATTTATGTATAACGAGAAGAACGATCAATTAGCAGAAATACGACACCGCGTATTTTGAAAATATACCCGAAGTCAGAGCTTGTGACGTCACTGACCGATCTAGGATCGGGTATAGTTTACAAAACAGAAACTAACAAAATGACTCTGTAAAATATACCTCATTTCAGAGCCAAAATCGGGTATATTTTCAAGTACAAGAATACTACTATGAGAATTTGAATATATACCCGACAATAAATTAGTGTAATCTTATACAGTTACTAATAAGGTATATTTTCAAACTTATTTCAACTGTAATTTTACTCGATCTTCATAAAAAAAAAAATATGCACATATGATTTAAAACAAGACTTACTGTGTTGCAAATAAAAAAAACCGTTACAATTTTTTGAAATAATTTTTAGCTTCTTCTTATCTTAATTCTTAATTGTTAGCGTGTGAGTTAAACGTGCAAAATTTGTTTAAAATTAAATAATGATTAATAAAACAGATTTAGAAGGGTTTTTTACAAAAGCGTATGAATATGGACAATATTATTTGAATTCGAATCCGCTGAAAAATATTTGGTGCAATAAAGGTAGTATAATCTGGTAACTTAAACTTGGATTGAAAAAATCGAAATTTTTTTCTTTTTGTTTTGTTTAATTCGAAAATACAATATATTGAGAATATACTGTGAAAATTTTAGACCAAAATTCAACGAAAACAAACAAAACAAAACGAAAAATTTTTGAATCCGTTGCTATTTTATGAAAAAAATGTAAAAAAAAAAACTATGCATAACGATAGCTACAATTATGTACTTTAATAATTTTTTTTCTTCTTTTAATTTGAAATGAATCATCATTGCAATATCGTTGCTATAATTTGCAATTTTTTTAGGTGCATTAGCATTATTAAGTTTGCAAATATTTAATATTATTCTATACAATTTTATATGAACAAATGCACACTCATTAAAATCTTTTTAATTCGACCCTCATATAGGATTCACTCACATTTGCAAAAAAAATTTGCAAAAATTGTCAATTTTTTGCGGCGTCACAGTGCTGTTTTTCCTTAACTACCTGAATAAACCATTTGTTTACCAATAAATTGAAAGTGGGTATGTTTTTCATACTATTCTTATTAAATATTGAGTTTGAAAATATACCCGAGCTCAGCGCTTTTAATGGGTATATTTTCAAGTATCGAACTATGCTTATTAAACATTGAATGTATACCCGAGTTCAGATACATTGAGCTCTGAATACGGGTATATTTTCCAAATACGCTACGACACCATACCTGCAGTATTTTCGGTTTGGAAATTCTTCGAGTTCGCAAAAAATTTTCGAACATCTGTAATGATAAACATTGCAATTAAAGTTCATCGTTATTAATTCAACTTGATGTCATAATTTCAAATATCACCAGAACGAAACCATGGGTTAGAAAGCTAGTAATCTTTATATATAAGAATATTTCATACAAACCGAAGAGAAACTCTTTAGGTTATATAGAGTTACATAATTCTTGTTGACTCTAAAATACTTCCAGGTATATTAGAATGCATTCATCTAGATATCTATACATATAATAAAATTGTAACGAGACCATTTCTGTACATGGAATATTTTTGGAAAATTGTACTGGTACTGTAAATAGTTATCGATGTAGATACCAAAACAGCGATTTTTAGAATTTTTGTCTGTTTGTCTGTCTGTTCACTCACCACGCAAAAACTATTGGACGGAATTTAATGAAATTTGGTGTGATGGTAACTTATTACCTGGGTCAACATCTAAAACACTTTTTACTCCGGGAAAATTTCTCATTCCCACGGGAAAATGGAAATACCATTCTGAGCATGTGGCAAAAACTATTGGATCGATTTTAATAAAATTTGGTGTGATGATAACTTATTACCTAGGGCAATATTTAAGATACTTTCTACTCCGGAAAAATGCCTCATTCCCACGGGAAAATAGAAAAACCATTTTGTGCATGTGCACGCATTACGCAGAAACTATTGGACGGATTTTGGTGAAATTTGGTGTGGTGATAACTTATTACTTGGGTCAACATTTAAGATACCTTTTACTCCGGGAAAATGTTCCATTCACAGTGGAAAATGGAAAAACCGTTATGAGCATGTGCACATATCACGCAAAAACTATTTGACGAAATTTGGTGTGGTGATAACTTATTACTTGGGTCAACATTTAAGATACTTTTTACTCCGGGAAAAATCCTCATTCCCACGGAAAAATAGAGAAACCATTTTGAGCATGTGAATGCATTACACAAAAAATATTATTCTTTGTAAGTTCTATATGATTATTACACAATGCTTTATAATAACAATGTTTTGCGCGAACGACGTCGCGGGTACGGCTAGTTCTAGATAATCATCAATGTAACATATGCAGTAGTCTTTGTAGTGCCACCTGCTTAACTATAAACAAAATAGTAAAGCTTTGGTTTGTAACTTTGATTATAATAAATCAATATCATTACAAGTTTAATATAATATACATACTTACTATAATGATATGTTATCAACATGTACTTGGATTTAACTAAACGTTATTTAACGTCATTCGCAAATGAAACAACATTAGGCGTATAATCTGCTTTTATAGTCACTAATATAAAAATGGCTCAGAGGAATAGTTTAATTACGCTTTATTCGTTGATGACGTCAGAAAACTTTTAGTTAGATTTAAATAAATATAACTGTTTTTATGTATTCCAGCTGTTTTAAATGTCAAAACAGATTTTTAATCGTATGTTAAAAAAAAAAATCGAATCCTAACAATTTTTGGGGATCAAACTGAGCTTGAATTCGAAGTTTATTATTAGGCATACATCTACAGTAATGATTATTAATATAATATATTAACAATATCTAAGAATTATTTACATTTCCTTGTGTCAACGTACTTTCTAGGTAAATTCCTGTTTTCTCAACGCTCCCACCATGGTTAATATTTTATAGTTTCTGTAACTGTAAGCAATGTAACTTTTATAAAATTATGCTTGGTCGGTACTTTCTTAAGTATATTTTTATTCTACCTAATTTATATCCTATTTTTTAAATAAAAATTTTTTATTAAAAATAGTTGAATTTCTTAATAATTAATACAATATTTACTTACACAAATATCATATTTGTACACCAAAAAGTTCATTTATAATTTAATTTTTTTCTGAGTACGAAATATACACTTTCTAAAATTTATCTCACGTGTTTATGTGCATATTTTGCCATTGGTTTGAGGAACATATAAAGCAATCTACGTACTCGTTCTAGCATATCATACTAGATGTATCTTTTTTCTCTCTTAAGAAATACATTCCATCCATTTTGTTTCTATATCAATGGTTTCAACATATTGTTCCTGAAGGTTTTTGAAATGTATTCCTACTTTATAAGAATATAAATTCGATACCAATTAAAATTCTAATCGATCACCTTCCGGCATATTCTTTCCAATATCATATCAACACATAATTTGTTTCTACTTAATTGCGCACAATAAACAAATTGTAACAAAAATTTTCAAATTGTCGTATTTGCATATGAAATTTTGAAAGTGAATATTAATATTTTCTCTTTAATCTCAATAGAAAAAAAAATTACAGTAGAAAGTGTTATCATATCATTAATTTAAGTAATCATATTAATTATTTAACATTTTAAAGTATATTTAAATTAAATAAAAAAAAATTATTATTTTTTTCTTAACTTTTTGTTACTATTATTATCATATTTCCGTACGAAACCTGTATTTTCGTCACTCAATTAAGCAGCATTCAAAATGACAGCAACTTAACTTTGATTAGAATAACTGAACCTCTTGGAATATAAATAATCGCTGTGATTGTATATTAAACAAAATTTAAAGCTAAAGTTACAAATGAAGTAACAATTTTACACTAATCATTGGTAAAATCGTAAAACAAAATGCTCCTGTCCCCACATCCTACGTAACATAGTGAATTTCCCTTTTTGGCAGTCAAAAATCTTTGACGTAAAACTTAATCAGTACATATTTACTAACAAAAATTAATTACAGTAGACTCTCGTTAATTCAAACCTACGATAATTCGAAACTCTATATAATTCAAAGGTATCACGAGTTCCCTACAAAATCTCTTTGTATTTCGAACTAAAACAATACATTTTTATACACTTGGTAATTCGAACGAAAAAATCATCGCTGCGAAACAAAACGATGCGTTAATTCGAACTCATCGATGTCAAACATTCGACAATTCAAAGTTGCAGAGAGAAAGAGACAGAAAGATTGTAAGTACATTTTTGAGACAAGTTCAAGTTCATTCATCGCAAATGCTTAAAAAATTAAAATTGTTACCTGCGATAATTCGAACCTCTCTATAATTCGTAATATTTTAAGAGTCCCTCGAGTTTCGAATTAACGAGAGTCGACTGTAGTTCTGTAGTTTGAATTTCGAGATTCATTTTCTTACACCCTGTATAAACCTGTATAGACAAAAATTAAACAAACTAAATTCAGTTTTTTAATTTTTCTCCAAAACTAGTTTATAGTTACAAGGAATAATGGTTCAAAAAGCTTTCTTATGTGAGTTTTTGCTGCCCCATTACGATGGTGTTATAAGAATTTCAAAAAAAAACTATTGGATTTTGAAAATCCGTTTTAATTTTTCTCGAAAATCAATTTACTGAGTACAATGATTCGACAACTCATGTAATTTTTGTGCTCTTTCAGATTTAAAATATGAATACCCACGAAATAACGTGAGAAGAAATAATTGAAGACATGAGTGGATGAAGGTGTTATGTAACATTTTTTTTCAAAAGGTCATTTTTTACAAAATATTGGAATATCCTATATGCTGAAGTATTTATTATATTTATATTACAATTTGGTTTCATTACGCCTAATAGTTTTGTAGAAATTTAATAATAATAAACACATGCTTTTGCATGGGAAGTATATGCAAATAAAGCGTTTCAAACGCTTCTATTGTAAGATTATAAAAAAAATGTTACATAACACCTTCACCTACTCATGTCTTCAATTATGTATCTCAAAGAGATCTAGAGAAAAATAAGCTTGATCTGATAAAAGCATCGTCTGCGCAATTTAGAGCCAAAATTATTCTTGTCAGTGTTGATGCATGTGTTTAATAGTTACTTAAAAAATCAATGACATTTCCAACAGATGCTTTGATAGCAATTAATATTTTATTCATCAATTAATTTTGAAAATTGATCACTTAAAAATTAAAATCGTTTATTGCAAAAACAGTTATCTTGATTTCTTTCAAACGGTCAACACGTTTTTTAGTTTGAATTTAGAGACACATACCTATTCATTTTCTTTTTATTTTAAATATTAGGATCATTAATTTTATTCATATGAATTTCTAATGATTAATTTATAATATGAAACTAAATAGTTCTGGTCTAAACTTTCTTGTCTGAGAAACACTTAAGTCGTCAGATAGAAAAGTTTTTATAATTTCTTTACTTATCTGATTTTTAGAGATGCTCTCTCGTATTAAAAAGTGAAGATGACAATTTTTTCACGTACCACTTCGTGGAAAAGTTTTTAAAATAAATTTGAAATTCATTCTACCATTTCTCATTTTTAGACTTCTTACCAGAAAATTTTTAGTTACCACTATCGAAAAGCTACTAGATTTTTTAGTGAAATAAATAATAAATTTAGGTACTTATTGTGACTGTAAGTAAAAAAAATAATGCTCTTAGTAACTAAAAAAAAATTGTTAGAGTAACAAATAATTCAACTGTTATCGTATAGTTTAGATCAATGTTTTTCAACTTGGGGGTCACGATCTCCTGGGGGGTCGTGAAGCCTTTTTATCATAAGAGGGTCGCAGTTACTTTAAAAATAAAACCACCTAGTTCAATATACCTATACAATATTTAATTTACAACAATATTTTTTTTGGGATATATAAATTTTACGAAGAATTTTTTCAACCTTCTCCCAAATTGCGTGGACTAGCTTTATAGAAGGATGGACATAATGAAACCAATATCTTCTATTTCATAGCTTTTCTTTATTAAAATTGCCAAAATATTTTCGATATGTTTAATATCATCTTCAGTGGCAGAAATTATCTAAATTTCAGATTGTCATTCTTGGATAACAACCAACCATACCAACAATCCATTAGAACGATTTAACTAGTTTTTTTGCATTTCACATGGAAATTTGTCAATCGAAAAAATTTTTTATAAAATAATTACTTTAATTTAAAACAATTAAAAAAGTCAAACATATTTAAAATGTAAAATCAAAAAAATTTCAAGAGAATTTTTTTTTTTTTTTTTTTTTAAATTATCACAGTTTGTACAATGTACTCCTCAAGTACATTGTTATTGGTATGGTAGCACAGTGATCAACTCTTTTTTTTTCATTTCAAATTTTTTTGATTTTACATTTTAAATATGTTTGACTTTTTTAATTGTTTTAAATTAAAGTAATTATTTTATAAAAAATTTTTTCGATTGACAAATTTCCATGTGAAATACAAAAAAACTAGTTAAATCGTTCTAATGGATTGTTGGTATGGTTGGTTGTTATCCAAGAATGACAATCTGAAATTTAGATAATTTCTGCCACTGAAGATGATATTAAACATATCGAAAATATTTTGGCAATTTTAATAAAGAAAAGCTATGAAATAGAAGATATTGGTTTCATTATGTCCATCCTTCTATAAAGCTAGTCCACGCAATTTGGGAGAAGGTTGAAAAAATTCTTCGTGAATATTTAATTTAATTGATGGCTACATTAATATGATAGTTTCATACTTTCGCGCGATAAAATTTCAAAATTGCGGCTTTTTTTCAATAACAGTAAATCCGAATTTTAAATAATATCGTCGCCATATAGACACTTTTTCTGTGTTTTTTTTTTTTTTTTTTTATTACTCTCATTGGAATTTGAAATTGACAGTTGTGCATATCCACTATCACCATATCCAAAAATTTATCCATTTTTATTAATTACAATGAGCACAGAATTTTGAATATTAGACAATAAAAGACAGTGAGCAACTACTAGACAAACAACAAGGCAGTTCAATAAATTTAAACAGTAACACGAGTTCATAATTCAAAGAATTCAAATGGATTACGCTCGGAAGTGTTAAACGGCGCGTGCACGTATCACTTTTTACGCCACGCGCGCGTTCAAAAGCTACTATAAGTCGTCAACTTCGATGTTGATCTAAAAATATGCCTGTTTCAAGTCCTTAATTACGTATTTAATCGATACTTAACTATGAAAATAATCAATAATGATGAACGGATTCGATATTTGTAACATAAAAAAATAAAAGTTAGTAATAGCGGAGGGTAGGGGTCGCGAAATTTTTTTCCATATTAAGGGGATCGCGCCATGAAAAATGTTGAAAAACACTGGTTTAGATATACAAATAAAATAATTTTAGTAAATATAATTTTATTATTGGTACAGACACTAAAATATAACAAGGTACAAGTAACTATAATATGCTTTTATTAATACGATCAAAACATTAAACATAAATTATTTTAACAAATGATTTTGTTGTAGTATCTAAAATATTGTGTTGAGTTCTATATAGAGGCAATACTTGAGTACTACATTGGTATTTTTTTTTTCGTTCTAGTACTACATATTTAAAATTAAATTGCTGTTGGAACAATTACGATTCGAACTAGCAAGCAACATCTGCTGTGCTTCATTAAATATTTTGCTATTTTACCCGTTGCGTCATTATTCTTAAATTTAATATACTTACTGTAATTAACTGTTATTATGTTTCTATTTTCTTCAAGAATGGACCGAACAACTTTTTGTAGGTTTTGGAAAAGTTGCTAAAATCATCAACTTGATGAATAGAAAAAAATTAAATGTTTTGAGAAAAAAGTGACTAATTGAATGATTGAACACTGTGGATGCAATGACGTCATATTTATAAACTGATTTTAAGGTTTCAATTTTTCTTTTTTAATATTTTTTGTTGCATTTTTGTTGTACTACAGTAACTATCAATTTTCGATCGTAAACATAGTGTCAGTTATTAAATTTTTTTAGTGGAATCTCTTATTACAATTAATTTTTACTTGTTTGGGTGACTTTAATTATAGTACCGTGAATTATAAAAATCGTTAGAGCAACTATTTTAAGTTAACTAAAATTCCTTTAGTCTTTTAATAAAATAAAAATTGTTAAGTATTATACACCCAGAACGCATGCTGACGGTTAAAATTACAAAATTTTATTTAACCTGTTTTAATAGATCATTTTAAAATTTTCATAATACCTATAAAGAAATTATAAGTGAATCTAATAACTCTACGTAAGTGAGAGTTTTAAATGAATATATGTATTTATAAAACTAGTTTGTATTTTTACCTAGTCGAAGCAAAAAATAAAAACTCTTGGAATTAACCATTGACTAAGATTATTAATATATTCCTTTAATCTAACTTGACTATCTGTGGTAAATATAATCGATTTGTAATTAAGAATAACAAAGCTAATTGGTATTTTATTAACATATTCCTCGTTAATAAATATAATTTACATTAATGATATGTTGATATTGTGTATAATATCTAGTCTATTAATATGTAATTTATTGTGAGAAATATATATTTAATTATTTTGAATTTTTTTATTCCATTCGCTGCAAAAATAGTTTTATTTTCCAATTTCCTTTCGATGACAACGTTTAAGTTTCCTGTTATTTAATTTAATGAGCTGCTGCTGTTTTTTTCGAGTACGTGTTTTGTTTTTTTAATTAGCGTCATTAGAGAAGTGAAATAAGATTATGTAGTGAAAAATATAACGACTACTTAGATGTTATATAAAAATGCAGTTTTTTTTTATATGTAAAGTTCTATTGTGACGTAATAAATAATTTTTTTGCAACTCCTGGGTTAAAATATTTATTTCTGTGCTTAATTGCAAGGAATAAAATGGTAATTTTAATTATTTTTTCTCACCAAAAATCACATGATGATTGAAAAATTAAGACCGAATCGACTGGGACACGAACTCAGAATTCTTGGTAAACCGCCAAACGCCTTACCATTACGCCATCGATCTCTGTTCGAGACCCAACCAATCCAGTACATTATATTTATTCAATTTATTTAGTTTGTTTCCGAATTAGTACACTTAACCCATTGCGATCCACAGTATTATACATAACTAATTTGCCGTATCTTTTTTTATCGAACATGCTCCACTTTTACGGAGTGAAAACAGCCTTTAAAGTTGGGATTAAATCGTAAATGTTTATCGAGATATCTCGAAAACTATGAAAGATAGAAGAAAACTTTAAATTGACGAAATCCTACACTTTGGAAGACTTATCCAAACTGGGATTCAGTTCACATGAGAGGCTGGAGGGGTGGAAATGGCGGCAAAGTTTCTTAGTGGTTCAATATGTCAAATTTTTACCATTATGGATGGAAAAAGCACAAAAAATAGGGAATACTCTGGATGCATCTCCTTGTGAGTTGTGTTACCTTTCAAAACATGTACAACATTTCATCTTAAATGTTTTCTTCTATAGACACCCTCTATTTTGTAGTAAAATGTTTTGTTCTAATTTTAAATTTATAATTGGTAAATTGCTTTGCTATTTGTAAGCTTATCATAAAATTGCGTTCAATACAACATAATTACGTCAGAAGTATGTCATATCACAAAATATAAACATACCTTGAATTAGTTACCTGTTTCAAATAGTTAATAAGTGTGCTTAAATGCATGTAATATTTAAACTATTATTATATAATTGTATATTAGTATAAAGGTTGCACCACAAAAAAAAATTCTCGAAATTTTCAAATAAAAAAACGTAAGTATATACCGTAGGTATATTTAGGGTACGAAATATGACACGACACTGCATTGTCATCTGGATTATTGAATGTTAGTGTTTATTAGGGTTTTAAATGCAGCCAATCTTCTGCTTTTAAACAGAACAACCTATATAACTATAATTATACTTACCGTAATGACTGATTAAAACCAAAGAGGTATAATAATTTTAAAAGATAATAATTTAATAAAATTTACTCAATAATTTTTATAATATACTAACTAACATGTGGTCAATGAACATAGAATTTTCTATCAGTTGCAGTATAATTTTAAATTTTACAAATCTTAACCATAATAATAGAGTTACTACAGTTGTTTAAGAATTGAATTTCAGATAAGGTAAAAATAATTATAGTTTTTAAATTAACTTCAATATTTTTGCAACTGCATTTGAAAAGAAATACAGGTTGTTTAAAGTGGAATTGTCTCGCATAACTCTTTACAAAAATACTTGAACAATGGAGGACTAGTAGAAATCAAAGATATTCCACGAACAAGGGAAACGTCGCACAGCGTCTGAATGGATTTCAGTCTTTGGTATATGCACATTAGACCTTGTTATAGTTCGTGTCTAGCGATTTTTAATTTTTTAATTCGCCAATGCACACAGCGAGAAACAGAGACGTAACTAGAATGTTTGCACTCTGAAGCGATTTGGATTCAAACGTCCACGCCATAAAAATCCATTTTCCCCCAAAAATGTAATAAACAAGCAAACAAAAAAACGCCTGTTTTCTATTCAAAATTTTTTTTCGTTGTGAGTTAAAAAAATATTATCTTTTTCTTCTTGTGTCCATATTTTCCTGTGTTATGCCCTTTTTTGCTATGCGCGCTGGAGCGGCTGCTCCACTTACTCTATTGTAGTTACGCCTCTGGCATGTATAAATTCTTAAGCCCGGTTCAGACGCAGCCAGTTGTTTAGTAGAGTATAGTAATTTAGTCAAGTGTTATACAGTCATGTATAACACTTGACTAAATTCAGACAACATGTCATACTGTTCATACAGGGCAAGTAATTTAGTAGAGTTTGTTGAAATGCTGCGAGTCAAAACAATCGTTCACATACAACTAGTATTTAGTTTAGTCGATTAGTATAAAGTCGAGTGCTTGAGTCTTTAAATTTCTTTCTTTCCTGAGAATATGTCGATCTTATATTTTTAATTTTTTACGATTTTTTTTTTAACAAAACCTATTCCCACTGTTTCTTGAATTTCAAGTATGCTGCTAAATTTGTTTATTTTTGTAATTTTCATTTTCCACATTTCACAGACATTTATTTGTATTTAACATATTCGGCAACGAATTTAAGAGCAGGGCCGGATCTAGGGGGCAGCAGGAGCACATACCCCGGGCGCCAAAACTGCAAATTCAAGGCCGCCAAATTGTTGAATTTGAAGTTAAAAAGAAATATTTCTTTTATCATTTGACGGAAAGACAGGGGCGTCGATTTTGGCACCGTACACCGGGCATCACTTAGCGTAGGTCCGGCCCTGTTTAAGAGTGGTGCCTTCTGACCATCTTGCTATTTTAATTAATTACATAATTAATTTGTTATTATTTCAATAAGAAATCTATAAAAGATTAAATTAAAATTATTAAATACAATTATATTTATTTCTATAAAATATTTTACATTTTTTTTTACGAAAAACCGAAACTGACAAATAAAATAATAATCCAAATAACTAAAATACCCCTGTCGCAGCATTCTGCATAACATAGCGAATTTCCGTTTATAAAAATTAGTTTTTCTCGGAAACTAGTTGACATAGAAAAAAAGTTTAAAGACCTTTTTTATGCAATTTTTTCTTCTCTTTTAAATGGTGTAAAAAAATTTCGCAAATATTTTTGAATAAGTGGAAATTTTGGCAAAAAACTAATTTTTTCCAAGAACAAAAGCCATGTTCCTGGCATCCGACATGTCTGGCTGAAGAACTCATCCAAGATTTTTGGATTTCCAACGTTGTCACCAAATTTCGTAAAGCTAGCGGTTTTTCCTGAAGAGCTATCGTGCTAATACATATATACATACATACATATATATATATATATATATATATATATATATATATATATATATATATATATATATATATATATATAAATTTTAGTGAATATTATTTTTGGGTTCTAGGGGCCCCAAAACAAATTTCTGCCATAGTGCCGGGCTTAAGTCGTGTCATGAGACCTACTGTAATAGCTGAATTTCCAGAATTCTTTCTGGAAATTCGCTAAAACATCAACAATGACTACAATAATTATGTATAAACAACTTGTGTATTTCTGTCCACACGTGTTTAGTTAGCGTACGAGTTGACTGAAAATAGAGTGGGAGAAGACTACTCGACTATAAAAATAGAATAGAGTTCTATTTACTAAACTCTACCGCTCGCTCGACCAAGTCAGTTTACTTGACTAAAATGAATGTGTTCAAACTGGGCGAGTACTAAATTACTCGACCACTCGACTAAACTATTGGCTGCGTCTGAACCGGGCTTTAAACATATACTATTCCAGAGTTTTCCGTTTATGATCGCAACGCATTACTAATTTTTGGCAAGATTTAATTGAAGACAGAAACGAGCGCTAGAAAAATACCTAAAAAGTTCACAAAGACTCAATGTATTTAAACGATTGTAAAAAGAGCACGGTTCCTGCGTATGTATGCCCCTTCTTGAAAGATGTTTTTGTATTCAGATGTGGTAAGTATCTTACTAGTTGGTTGTTTCTAGTGTGCAAATTGTCAAATACATTACTGTTTCAATTACTGCATATTTCTGAATATCTATATCCAAAAGTTAGCTTGCGCTGCAGGACGCTTTCCTTGTAAGATATATTACAGCCACAGATTCTAAAACCCATTCTGTGTTTTCATATTGCCAGTCAATTGGCAGTAATTTCCTCTTATTTCCATTTAACACGGGGTCTCCACTAGACACAATTGATGTCAAGACATGTCTTAACATAATTTATGTCGTAACATATAATCAATAGTGGGAACTTCTTATGTCTTGACATATTTAATTACTAAAAATTGTAAATCGTATTATTATTTGTGAAAAAATATTTTCAACGCTGTAACATTAAATCTATGTTTGCAAAAACTAGAGAATTTAGAAAATAAAAAAAAGAAAAATAATTTAAAAAAATCTTCCAAGTGTTGGGTTAATTCATCGATTCGCAATCTTGAAAATCTCAAACGTCAAATTTGGTAACTTAAAAAATGCATCACTGCTTGCATGAGGCAGAGTCAAAAGTTCAAAAACGCATCAGACGCATCACAACGAAAAATCAAAAGTTCATTTTTGCATTTGATGCGTTAAAACAATGCATCAAGAAATTTGGTGATGCTATTTAATTTATAATTTAAACTATTTGAATACATCTTGTACTCAAAATAGGTATGTAATATTTTTTATTCAAATAATTTCAATATTTTCAATTTCAAGTAAGCTCAAGTTGAAATTCAAAGATAATATACATATACAAGGACTGTATTGCTATATTATCTAGAGTCTAGCTGTAGCCAAATCAGAGGCTAAATGATGTCAATATCCCATTGAAAAACATCTAATGTGCATCAAATTCAAGAGAGCATCAGCAGCGCATCATGTAGTATTAGACGCATCAGAAAAATCATGATGTTGCATCGATGCGGTAAAGTTTACATTTTTGAAGTTACCCTTTATGTCTGAAAATATGTCCGAGCTGATGTTATAACATATATGTCAAGACATATATGTTATAACATAAAATATGTTATAACATTTAGCGTCTCCACAAGACATTTTTATGTCACGACATAAGTTTTAACATAATATATGTCTAGTGGAGACGCGGTGTTTAAATATTCAATATTAACACGTGGTTTAAAATTTTAGGAAATAAAAAAATTAGCCAATAATCAATTGCAATTTTATAACATTTTACATTTTAAAAAGTAAATAATTATATAAATTTGCATAGATCCCTATGTTTTGTAATATAATTATTTTACTATTTAACTTCATTACAAATTTTATTCATATGAAATCAGTGATTTCTAAAATGTCTGCATACTGCGTACAATTCAATTTTAATAACCGCTTTGTAAGCTTTCGTTAGTTGGTGAAAATTGGTAGTTGTTCATCTAGTATGCTTATTCTGATTTATCATATGATTTCATTTTGGCTATATGTATACACTTACTAGTCTTGCAAGTGCTATCAAAATATTCACAGTTGTTTACCTATATACTATTGATAAATAGAACACATTGCAAAAAAATACCATTTTTATTTTAAAACCCATATGTTTCGGTCAGATTGATCATTACCGAACAAGCGAAATTATACCTAAGGCATCCTAAAAATGGTATGATAGATGAGAAAAATAGTATGCATATATGCCTTATGCATAAATTATATAAGTAAAACGTGAATTGTTAATGTAATTTTACTTGTTTGATATTGATGATGTTGATCGAAACATGTTATAAAGTTTTAAAATAAAAGTGATATGTTTTTTTTTTTGCAAATTAAAATAGTTTATTTATTAATAGCAAATATGAAAAATACTATAAAGTAACATTCAAACCTATTATTTAAATTTTTCATGTAATTTACAAAGTTATTTCTAATATTTATATCCATATTTAAACATTTAACACAATAATGTCTTAACATTTAATAGGCCAAAAAATTAAATGACAGTATATGTGCTGCCTTGCAAGAATTAGTTAATGAATAAAATGAAAATTAACCAAAATCATCATGGTGGGCACACCGAGAATAATTTTTAAAACGTACAAAACTCTGTCACCCTTTGGCTGTGTATTCCTTGCCATATTATGGTAACAAGAAAAAAAAATTAAAAACACTGTTTTATTAATGTTCATCTGTACATATAATAAAATTGTAACGAGACCATTTCTCTCCATGGAATATTTTTTGAAAATTGTACTGGTACTGTAAATAGTTATCGATGTAGATACCAAAACAGCGATTTTTAGAATTTTTGTCTGTCTGTTCACGCATCACGCAAAAACTATTGGACGGATTTTAATGAAATTTGGTGTGATGATAACTTATTACCTGGGTCAACATCTAAAATACTTTTTACTCTGGGAAAATGCCTCATTCACACAGGAAAATAGAAAAACCATTTTGTGCATGTGCACGTATTACGCAAAAACTATGGACGGATTTTAATGAAATTTGGTGTGGTGATAACTTATTACCTAGGGCAACATTTAAGATACTTTTTACTCTGGGAAAATGCCTCATTCCCACGGGAAAATAGAAAAACCATTTTGTGCATGTGCAGGTATTACGCAAAAACTATTGGATGGTTTTGATGAAATTTGGTGTGATGATAACCTATTACTTTACTTGGGTCAACATTTAAGATACTTTTTAGTCTGGGAAAATTCCTCATTCCCACGGGAAAATAGGAAAACCATTTTGAGCATGTGCCTGTTTTACACAAAAATTATTTTTCTTTGCAAGTTCTGTACAATTATTACACTTACATACTTCTCATTATGTTTATAACAATGCTTTGCGCGAACGACGTCGCGTGTACGGCTAGTTAATTATAAAGTCAGAAATAAACCAAATACATTTTGGTAAATGCATATTTCACAATTAACAATAAAACAAAATTAATTTATCAAATTTAAAAAAAAAATCGTAATTACTAATTATGTATGCAATTTTTTTAAACACATGCCATAAACATTATCGCAACCAGCAATTAACACTTTTTATAATTTTTCTATTTCATTTCAAAATTACTTAAACTTTTTTTTTTTATTTATATATACAAGGTGTTAGTGAATAAGTGCGAAAGATTTTAACATGTGATTGCTGAGGTTCTTTTATGTAGAAAAGTTCATATATACTTAGGTCCGAAAACGTTCAGTTTCCAAGATACCGAGTAGACGGGCTACTAGATAGCCCATACCGGTTTTGTGGTAAGAACAATAACTGGAAATTATTTTTATTTTGAAAATGGCTACATGAGCGACAAAATACTAAGACGTCTTTTTTGTCAACAATTTATGGAACATTTGAAAAAACATTTTCGAATTGGAACAAATCATTCGCGTGTCTTTTTCTTCTTCAAAAATATGTAATCATATGGCCGTACGGACGCCAATGGTTTGAGTAGAAATATTTTCTCTACTTCAGAATATGGGTATTTATCTTGTCATATCTTATTCCAAATTTTGTGACAATATCTCAAAACAATTTTGAAATATTTAAGAAAATATTAAATAAGACGAGAAACTGAACAGCCTGTATCTTGGAAACTAAGCGTTTTCGGATCTGGGTTTATATGAGCTTTTTTACATAAAAGAACCTCAGTAATCACCTGTTAAAATCTTTAGCACTTATTCAATAACACCTTGTATATACTTACTGGCCATTCAGACACTTGAATATCTGCGCCATTCTGTGTCAAAATTATTTGTGTTAAGCCAAACTGTTTAGGTATATTTCTTAATTTCTTATATATGATTTATTTAGTTTTCATATATTTTGTTACAGTTCGTAGGACGCGACTGGTACAGTCTTATGGGGCAATGTGTGTCTCGTAAGGGGGCGCACGCGTTGGCTCGATCATCAGCGTCAAGGTCACCGCCAACATTGCGTCGCGCAACCTCCACACGTTCAACAACCGCCGCCATGCATCATAAAAATTCAAATTCGAATCGTAATAACAACAATAAAATGGCTGTTTATTCATCATTACGGATACCATCGGTATGTATTTCAACATTTTGTTCAAAAACATTTATTTTGTTTGTATGTAAAGGTGCGGATCCACCAAACGCGCAAACTGTTTGCAAATGTTTGTAAATGTTTGCGAACACAAATTTTTTTTGGTGGAGACGAGCGTTACGAATGTTTGCAATTGTTTGCTAATGTTTGTCAGTGTTCCGACTAAAGTCGGTAGATCAAAGGGAATTCGTTGTTTGGTGCGTTTTGTGTTTTTCTAGTGGAGACGGTTGTGATATGCAGTGTTGTGCTTAATCTAGATAACGTTATCTGAAATTTTATCTAGATAACGTTTTCGTTATCTATTATCTTTTATCTAGATATTTTCAAAAGAATCTTTTATCTAACCTTTTTATTAAGCGAAGGAAAAAGATAAGATAAAAACAATTTATAAATCTTTATTTTTTCTGGAAAACAAAAGAATGAAGCTAAATTCACTATTTTTCTATGTTTATTTACTTAGTCGACCATAAAATTCAGATAAATTTTAGCTTTCTTAAGAATTACAAAAATGTTTAAAAGCAATTATGTATTTAATTTTAAACAGAATTCTTGTTGTCAGGAATCATTACTGTCATTAGTTGGAATTTTCGCCGTTAGTTGAAATAACATTTAGTCGTGCCATATGAAATGTCGTATTCCGACCACCTGATCTACCATGTAATTCAAAGAAGTATCGACGTTTTTTTAAGCATTAGAGAAAGGTTTAGAAGCAATTTTCGTATTTTAAATGGAATTCTTGTAGTTAGGAATCATTTCGGCCATTAGTTGGAATAACATTTAATCGTGTAATACGAAGTGTCGTTCCCCGACCACTTGTCAATCATGTAATTCAGATAAATATCGACACTTTTTAAGCACTTTTTTAAACAAAAAAATCTTGTACTCTATTGTGCTAGATGTATGCTATCATGGATCGTAAATAAAATAACTAAATATCAAAACATGCGATTTTTATCACCAAAAATGTTTCTTTAACATTTTTGTAATTTTTACATCTTTCTGGGGACCGGTGAAGTACTTTCTCAGCCCGGCACCGGTCCACGGACCGGTGCTTGAGAAACACTGACTTAATGCATTATTTCTGTAAATATTATCTTATCTGTTATCTAAAATTTTATCTAGATAATGACTAAATTATCTTTATCTAGATATTTTAAATTATGTTATCTATTATCTGTTATCTAGATAATAAAATTCGTTATCTTGCCCAACACTGGTGATATGAAATACATACGAACAACAAACATATATCCATATGTATAATTATTATTTTTGGTTTTATGTTATTTTGTTGTAAATATAACAAGATAATTTTGTGTTTTAAAAAGGATTACTGTAATTTTAAATTAATAAACGAATAAAAATAACATGGATTGAGATAATGAAAAATTTCTACAATTAACCAAATTTTATAAATCAAAATATAAAACTACGTGGAACAGCTACAAATATTCGCACACGGATTATCGTTTGTAACTGTTTATTCAGTGGAGACAGTGTGTTCGCAAACAGTTAAAAACAGTTGCAAACATTTGCAAACAACTACAAACATTTGAAGTAAATGTTTTTTCGGTGGATCTGCACCTTAAGACATATATAGGACAGTTTCTACAACGCATACTTTTATGTTTTCACATTTGAATATAGGTATATGTCATTTGGGGAAAGAAGTTTATTGAAATCCTTTTATTAATTAAGCAAAATTCATTTATTAAATTTATATTATTTTTAATATTTCATTTCAGTTCACACGTAGTTTCTTTATCGTAATTCTATGAATATTGTATAATCGGTTAGTGGTTCAACAAAAGGCTAAACATTTCATGAATTTTGAATAATTTTACTTGTTTGAAAAGCTCATTCTGATTAAAAGTGTCAAATACAAAGTATCATTTTACAACATAATCACACGGAAAAAATGCTATTTTAGCGTCGTTTGGAAACTTAAAAAAGGATCTGCGCTTTTGACTCTGCCTCAATTTTATTTCAGCTTTTATAAAGTGAACACTAAAAGCCAAGACACACGTACCACGCGACGACCAATTTTTTGTCGTTGTCGTGTGGTTGTACTGTCGTTCGTGTGTTTTAGACAACCACTTACGAGCCACTTTTTAGTAGCCGACTGACGTATAATCACTGTTGGACAACATCAACCCCATAAATATTGAGCGATATTCTAAAGGATGCTCATGCTCATGCTCATGCTCATGCTCATGCTCATGCTCATGCTCATGCTTATGCTCATGCTGATGCTCATGCTCATGCTCATGCTCATACTCATACTCATACTCTACTTGCTCATACTTACATTGCTTCATTTGCTTACAATAATTTTCGTATACCTTTTCCAACAATTTTTGGGATGACTTTTCGAGAGGGTGTTATTAGTGACCATAAACTTTCAAGATGTTAAATTATTTTATTGCTTACAACAAATACCACCCTATGTTCACTCCAATTGTATTTAAATTTGTTACCTGTTTCACAAGCAACGGTTTCTTTTTGCATTCATATAGATAAGTAGGTAACATGCTGCGAACAATACTGCTGATTATTGCCGTACTTGAAAAGTCATCTCATTTAAATATTGAAAAACTATACTTACGTACATAAATTATATACCTACATTTTTTCAGTCTCCGTTGAAATGTATTCACAATTATTGTCAATAGTTTTATGAAGGGTCATATTTTGTTATATTTTTTACAACTTGGACTAGTGAAGGTACATATTTGTACAGATTAATTTCTTTTATTTAATAAAAACATGTAAATTTTTAAGAAATTGTTCTAAATAGATATTTATGATAATTGTTATTTTCTTATTTTTAATATGAATTTATATAAATATAAAATCCTTATATAGAGTCTATGTCAGACTAAACTTTTTTAGTTAGTTAGACTAAAGTTATATAATATTATGATAATAATTATTCATTCAATCATTTGTTGAAAGGTCTATCATTATGTGTGTGGAAATATTTGGATAACTAGTAACTTTTCCTATAAATTAAAATATATCAAAGAATGGACAGATTTTTATTTTGTCTGTATTAATTATTTTGAGTTTAAGAAATATTACCCTAATTTTTAAAGTTTTATTTTTGTAAACTATTGCATTAATTTGGACATCGAAATTTGTATGTTTGACTGTATTGCATATTTGTATGAAATTTTTCTAATGCATAATCGTCGATTGTTTACTATCGAAAAATTTTCCAATGTTATTTATGGAAAAGCTTGTTAATTTTAAATAAAACAAGGAACCGATAGGTTAATTGATTGTTAAAATTTTATGTTACTGATGGGACTAAAATTATGTGCAAGCTTAGTTTTTAAAATTAAACATTTACAGATGGATGGTTTACATGATTTAGTAGCAAAACAGTAATTTTCATTATAATCAATAAGTACCAATTCCTTATATTGCATAGAATGTAAAAATGTACAGTATGAGAAAACGGTTAGAAATTACTATCCTCCACTCTTAGCGTCAAAAGTATCGCTCAGAGAAATCTTGAACATAGAGAATACTTGATTTTTAAAAAAATTTTTACAGTAATAGTAAATATATCTTTGTCATTAATTAAAAATGTTATAAAGGGGTGGAAAAACCATATAAAAATTTAAATAGAAAATGTGTTTTTAAGCCTACCTGCCAAGTTACAGGTATATTATCATTCATCACTATATGGTCCACGCACTTTCTCACTAAACTTCCTCAAAGACCGGCAGTTTTTTAAAGAATTTAAAAAAATTTATATATATTATATCTAATTTCACGAAATGATTCAACATTTGTATAACTGTAAACATTCACATTTTTAATAAAAATAATATCAATTAACTAAAAAAAAATTTTTAAAGAATATTAGTACACTTATGTAATAAAACATACAAATTTCGATGTCCAAATTAATGCAATATTTTACAAAAATAAAACTTTAAAAATTAGGGTAATATTTCTTAAACTCAAAATAATTAATACAGATAAAATAAAAATCTGTCCATGCTTTGATATATTTTAATTTATAGGAAAAGTTACTAGTTATCCAAATATTTCCACACACATAATGATAGACCTTTCAACAAATGATTGAATGAATAATTATTATCATAATATTATATAACTTTAGTCTAACTAACTAAAAAAGTTTAGTCTGACATAGACTCTATATAAGGATTTTATTATGTCACCGAAGGATGACATATTAATATCGGTCTGTTTTATAGTGGGGGAAAATAATTATAGAGTTGTACATGCATATCAATAAACGCAAGAGAGCTGTATTCTCACTGTATCATAGAGTTGTACATATATTGAATAAACGCAAGAGGGTATTCTCACTGTACTTAAAAAACGAGCCAAAAAATCAGAAATTAACACTTTCACTGAGGTGACATTACTTAGTGCGTGTCAAAAATACGCACTTGACGAATTTTGTATTTATATAAATTCATATTAAAAATAAGAAAATGACAATTATCATAAATATCTATTTAGAACAATTTCTTAAAAATTTACCTGTTTTTATTAAATAAAAGAAATTAATCTGTACAAATATGTACCTTCACTAGTCCAAGTTGTAAAAAATATAACAAAAGATGACCCTTCATATAACTATTGACAATAATTGTGAATACATTTCAACGGAGACTTTGAAAAAATGTAGGTATATAATTTATGTACGTAAGTATAGTTTTTCAATATTTAAATGAGATGACTTTTCAAGTACGGAAATAATCAGCAGTATTGTTCGCAGCATGTTACCTACTTATCTGTATGAATGAAAAAAGAAACCGTTGCTTGTGAAACAGGTAACAAATTTAAATACAATTGGAGTGAACATAGGGTGGTATTTGTTGTAAGCAATAAAATAATTTAACATCTTGAAAGTTTATGGTCACTAATAACACCCTCTCGAAAAGTCATCCCAAAAATTGTTGGAAAAGGTATACGAAAATTTTTGTAAGCAAATGAAGCAAAGTAAGTATGAGCAAGTAGAGTATGAGTATGAGTATGAGCATGAGCATGAGCATGAGCATGAGCATGAGCATGAGCATGAGCATGAGCATGAGCATGAGTATGAGCATGAGCATGAGCATGAGCATCCTTTAGAATATCGCTCATTGTCTGTTATATACAGTGTAGTACTGGTACGTATGTATCTGTCGCTTATAAGTCGTCCACTAGTCGCAAGTTTTAGCCACTAATAGCGACAATTAACGACAATAGACCACACATTGCGACAGTGTCCGACTACGACGACAAGTTGTAGTCCGTGTGTCTTGAAATTTATGTTTCCATAAGAAAACTACATGTGTACATACTAGTAATGTCGAGCCGAGGAGCAGTTAGTCGATTAATCGACTAAAGTTATTTTTCAGACAAAATTAGTCATTAGTCAAAAATATCGGGCATAGTATAGTCGATTAATCGACTAAATTTTTAGTCGAATTCCCGAATAGGGTAACCTATACTTAACTCTTTCACAAATGACGTTTTCTTTTGAATTTAATTATTGACTTTTAATTTTTTTTTTTTTTAAGAAAAAGAAAAACATGAGATATCACAATGTATTATTCACATAAAAGTGAAAAGTCATACAAATAGCTATTTTTTTTTTTTTTTTTTTTTTTTTTGAAGTCCATTAAACAATACAGAAAAATTAGTCGTTTTTAGTCATTTTAAAAAAATTAATCAATTTAGTCATTTAGTCGAGGGTAATATGGTCGACTAAAAATGACTAAATGTAAACAAAATTAGTCGACTAAATCGATTAATCGATTAATTATCCGACATCACTAGTACATACCCGGCCACAGAGCAGCCACTGTTTTGTCGCTGTCGCGTGGTACATGTGTCTTGGCTCTAAGTTTTCCTCTCCTACACTCCACCTTAATAATGCGTGGTAAAACAATATATAGTTCAGCGAGCATGAGCACGATGATTTCATCGCCAAGTGACTCTATTTTAGGGGTCTCTTGATACACACTTCATCCTGACTCTGTAAAGTACAATAACTAAATATCAAAATTGGTGATATCACAATGAGAAAATAAAATTATTACTTTAAAAAAAAATTTTTCAGTTTTGATCTTTTAAAACTTGCTTTTTGTAGTGACACTAAAAACTTTTTGGTAAAAATGGACACCACAAGTTTTGTTCCGTAAAATGTCCGTATTTCGAATCTCACCTGTACAAATAATATTGAATTCACTTGACTCTAATGAAACTTGTACTCCACCGTTCCATCAAAGTGCACTTATATTATTCCTACATAATTGCAATTGATGTATATATAGGACCGTATTTTACATAATAAGTAAATTCACCGCTTAACCTAATGTTTACACAACACAAACAGCCAGGTAAAGCCGGTTCTACACGATGCTACGATCAGCTTCCAACATTGGACGTTTGATGATTCGTCGCATCGTGTGGCCGTTGTTCGAACCCACGAGCGTCCAATGCCGAGCATCGAACGTTCGCATTTGGCCATGTTCTAGCCGATGTCGGTATTCTTGCACCGAGTCAAAAGGATGCTTCCAACGTTTGAAGGACAATGTTCGTTCAACGGCTACACGATAGAGATGTGCTCGTGAGTACATTTTTACTCACGATCGCGCACAGTCACGAATTAGGTTTTGTACTCACGCCCAATCACGAACGAGAAAATTTATTTCTTTTCACACTCACGCACGATCACGAACAAAAAAATTTAATACTGTCACACTCACGCACGCTTACGAATTAAACATAAAAACTTTTAAATATAATCGTTTGAATTTTGAGTAAAAATCACTAGCGTTTTAACAGTCAGTAAAAATTATATCCTCACGATAAAATCAGAAATACGGTTAGCCCGGTTCACTGAGATTAATACTGATGCAAGTTACATGCTATTTATTTTTTTCTGGAAAGTGAGAAAATTTTCAAAATTTTTCATCTGGTGACTTATTGTTTAATTTTTGTTCTTATTGTAGGTACTGTATTTGTATATAAATATGATATTTCGCACAACCACACTAAATAATATATGTAGTACCCATAAATACATACATAAATAATAAAATCGAAAAAAAAATAATAATGACAATAAACAACTTAAAATGTTGAAAAAGATAATATTTCCTTAAAATTAACCCATGTGTTCTTTATATTATTCCTTCATAGAATGATAGATCATACAATTGAAAGCTGTAAAACTGACCTTGTAATATTTTCAAATATACCCATTGACTGAGACCGAATATATGAACTGCTAACTGCAGAAAGGAAACGAGTCCAAAATTTTTAAATTTTTTTTGTTGTTTTAAATTCAAGATGGTGTATAGACTTGTACTCTATCTGCAGTAAACGCATAAATGAACTACTTACTATGGCCATAACAGATGATAGAAAAGTTCCCTTTCTGTTGTAAATCATCCGTCTATACATCATCTTTAGTTTGACACAAAAAACGCATTTGAAAAATTTTGGACTTGTTCCCTTTCTGCAGTTAGCAGTTCATATGTAGACAGGCCAATTTTAAGAATTTAAGGAATTATTTAAAAACGGAAGAAATAATCAGAACAACATCATAAACACAGTTGGACATTTCTAAATTGTAAATCATTTTGTATACACTCCAAGTATCTCGGTAAAAACTGGAATTTGTTAGTACAAAGGGTTATTGAATTTCTACCTACTTGTACTCATAAAATTTTTATAATATAGAAGGTTTTTTTTGTAGTTAAAAAATCAAATTGGTTTAGTTAATATTCCCTAAAATTGAAAAAAATTATTTTCAAAAATAATTTTATTCATGGTCTTTAACTTTTCGTGACTCACGAATTATTCACGGTAAGAAATTAAATGTCACGATTACGCCCACTCACGCACGATCATAAAAAATTGTTCACGATCACGATGGGTCACGCGTGAATTCACGTGTTTGGCACATCTCTACTACACGACTCGTTCCTGTGAAGAGAGACAACATCAGTGTATAACATTAGAGATAACATCAGACAGATGACATCCTCGTCCACTGAATAAACGTTTGTAACAACACATCGTCATATGTATTGGATCAAGCATTCGATTCACCGTGTAGCAGAAACATTTGCAGCATCAACTGTCGAACTTACTTGCATCCAACGTTCGATCGAACGTTGGAAGAAACGTTCGTAGCATCGTGTAGAACCGGCTTAAGACTTTTACATATAAACTATTAACAACAATATTAACGTAAAGTGCACTATAGCACACAATTCACACATAATATACCTTGATGAAGATAACCGTAGATGAACGTAAGCAGCAAAAGAGTTGTTCTTTTCAAGTGGCTTTTGAAAATACAAAAAACAAAATAAACGTTATAAAAGATGAAAATGTATTTAAATCAGTCGGCTACAATACGGAGGTAAACTCAGGGTTTTAGTTTATCTGGATGTATTAAAAGGTACAGTTAGATTCATCGAAATACTCGAAATAAGTTAAGAATTTAGGAAATTCCGTAAATTTCATATTGAAACATTTAAGTGTGCCATAAACATGAGAAAGGAGTAAACTATTTAATTTACGTTATGGAAAAATATGAAAGAATACTTTGAAAGGGCATAAAAAAAATATTATTTCCGCCGTTTATCCGTTTATACGTACCGTTCCTTCTAATCCTGATATTGGTCTTAATTTGGCACTTTTTTGTCAATTACAATTTTGTATAAAATATTTTGTGTATGTCGAAAACATATTATGCCGGTGTAGCTTACAATTAGTTGAATAGCCGCTGTTTCATAAGGATCTGTGGTCTATTCAAAATTACCAAATCGTTTCCATATTATACTACACGAATTTGTGCAATGTAAAAGTATCGAAATGCAATAAATTGTTATTTTATTGTACGAAATTTGTTTAAAGGACCGAGTTTCGCTTCTAATCGAGTCGGTCCTGCTTTCCACTGTTAATTCAAATTTGACACCCTTAAGGATAAGGTAAATATACTATTAATTGTAAAAAGGCTAAAAAATGATTTAAACAATGTAAATAACTGCTGCGTAACTATAAACTCGGAAAACTTCGTTTTACTTGTAAGAACACAAAAAACACGTTAAATCATTTTCTTGTAAGCACATAACTAAAAACAGACATTTAAGAAGTATTGACTGACATTCTCTCTCGAAACATTATAAATTATTGTCTCAAGTACACGTGCACCCATAACCGACACCCATTTTCATCGCTGCTTTTAACCTTTGACATTTACAAATTTTCCAATTATACTTCCATCCTCCTGACATATAATTGTCAGTGATGTGTATCATTTACTACACAGATAAACTCTTAGAAACTATAATATTGTGTGAAGCGCGCAAGGAATACTATTACATTTCTCATTAGGAATGTAACTATACAAATTTATTAATTTAATTGTTTCCGGTAACATCATCTGGAGTGAACAATTATAGTTTAAAGAAACATTAGTAAATTACAAAGTTTGAAATTAAAATTTTCTTACACGAATAAAAAGCAGACACGTGTAGATATAGAGTTGTACAAAACTAAAGTAGGTACTTGGGGCTACCACCAAAAAGTACAGTAGATTCTTGGTTTATTTTACGTGGTTTTAATTATACGTTATTAATTCTTTGACGTCATAAAATCAAACGCGATTTCTTCACTGTTAGGTTTCTTTTTCTTATCGTATTATATCAGATTTACAAGAAGATGCACTCAGAGTGAAATTCGCAGTTTTTATGAAACTTTACTGGTATGTAGAATAGGTAAAAATAAGGGACCCGTATTTTTCTTTATCGGCCATCTTTTACTTTTACGGGGAGAAACCAGCCCCTATAGTCGGGGGTTCAAAGCGTATTTCTTAAGATATTTTAATTGACGAAATGTTCCTCTTTAAAAGACCTATTCATCGGTATAGGTTAAACCAGGCCTAAACAATTAGGTTCATAAAAGGGGCTGAAGGAGTGAAAATGGAAGTAAATTTTCTTGTACAGCCTGAGTGGTTCAATGTATCAAATTTTAATATAATAGGAAGAGCACCAAAAATTAGGGGAAACGGCTTTTTGCGTTTTTCCAAAATACGTGTGGTATCCAAAACATATAAGGAAGAAAAAACTAGGGTAGATTGTATTGCATTATTATTGATTGCGAATACCTTCTATATTTTTTTTTTTTGTTTTTATGTTTATTTCATCATGAAAATGTAAATTTTTACTTTCCGATAATGATTAATGTATTTTTCAGTACTTACTTAATTGGTAATTTAGCCGTGTGTGTAGGTATATGGTTACCAATATTCTACATTTTTTATACCTATTTTTGGGAAAGTTCTCTGGTCTGCCTGTGCTAATGAAACCTGTGACCCTGGTTTAACCTATACAGGTGAATAGGAAAGAATAATATTTCGTCAATTTTAAGTTTTCCTCTGTCTCTTATAGTTGTCGAGGTATCTTAAGAAATACGATTTGAACACCCAACTTTAAGGGCTGGTTTTACCCCGTAAACGTGGAAGATGGCCGATAAAAAAAATACGTGTCTCTTATTTTTGTCTGTTCTACGCATTAGCGAAGTTTCATCAAAATTGCAAATTTCATTCTGGATGCATCTACTTGTTAGTACTGCCGGAGTTTTATCCACTTTTTAAAATTAAAAAAGATTTAATTTTTCATGTATACCTACATGATCAACATACGATGTTATACAAGTGCCAGAGAGTATGTTTGAATATTTATTAGATTGATCAATAAATTGAATGAAACTGCGAACAATGTTTATAACTTAGTGTCTATAAGTTGAGTAACGCCTGTATTATCATAAAAAATACGCTTCGCGTGGCACTTATTAAAATTTCGACAAAACATTATATATTAGACTTTTCTATTCATTCAGGCAGTACTATTTCTAATTACTCTTTGAGCATTAAATACGGGTATAGATAGATACTACTAACTTTCCAGCGCTTATCAACAGTATTACACATTAACTTAACCTGTATGTACATAATATGCATTTAAACATATCTAAGTATGCATTTGTATGTAACGCGGTCTCATTAAAATTGTTAAACCGTGTAGAATAATTAAATTTAAGATCGTTCTAGCTTATGTAATGAACAATTGAATAACGTTATCGCGAGCTTAGTGTTACACTGTTCAATGACGACTTTTTAAAATCTCGAGAAAAATGAGTTTGAAGTTTTGACATATTTTAAAATGTAATTTATATAATATGAATTAATTTTAATTTCCAAAGAAGCAGGTATAAACAAATTACAGTAACTATATCAAAATATTATGTGAAACAATAACAAATTGAACCAAAAAATTCTTTGTGAAACATAGAACTTTTAATAAAATTATTTATACTCTTAGGAGATAGAATTTTGATGTTTTGTTGATTTCTACTGTTCTTTAAGGAATTTTGATTAAATTTAAATTTATATAGATAGACAATGAAATGAAGAACTCAAATATGTGAAAAAGTGCAAATCTCAAAAAAGCCACATAGAACAGTGTAACACTAGGCTCGGGGTTTGTTGAGAAAAACATATTACGTCACGTGGTATTTATCCATGGATATATGGGTAATTTCCTGTGAGTTAAATTGAATAAACGGCTAGCTAAAAGAACATTTTTTACTGTACATAATTTACCTACACCTGCAATTAGTGTGCTTAAAATACACGGAGAGAAAAATCATATAATTTTTGTAGATAAAATTTCAGAAAAATTTCCATGCTCTCTTATAATGCGTGCGCGATCGACGACCAAATATAATATATAATATTACGGAAAGAACATTCTATCCTTTAAATTTTCTATGATTAATTATAATTTTTATATTTTCACCGTACAAAATTGAATATGTTCGCCTTTTACACGTCGATTGTAGTGCTGAGCACAGTAATTTTTCTATGAATTTTCTCTTCGTGTAGGGTATTGATTCAGTATTTATTTGACGCACGATCGTGTATTTTCTTGTACTTACTGGTACTGTTGACAAAACCGAACGTTTGTTTATGTCATATTAATAAATTTGAGCGTTACTTTATGGTATTCCATATTTGTAAATAATAAACAAATATTTTACTTCGCAAAAATACCACTTTTAAAAGTTTGTTTATATCCATAGTATGTAATCAGTAAATAACAGTGCGGTAAGTAGATAATAGAGCGGGAAGTAAAATTAGCTTAAAAATTATTACAATTACATATTTGTTTGTACTGAAATTGAAAATACAATTTAAAGAATCATAAAATTTAATTAATTAATATTAGATTTTTTACTACTTTGCAGAACATTGTCATTATTATTGTTGTCACTTAATTTGTCCTCATATTTTATTAATATTTCAAAGGGTTGTCCAGTCATTTATTAAAAATTTTGGATGCGATCTTTCTATCATTTTTCTGGAATCAATTTACAGCCAGTCGCCAGTTTCAGTATTCTCACTGTTATCATAGTTTCACAAATTATTTTCCTCAATTTTCCTCAAGTAAAAAAAAAAAATTAACGCGAATTGCTGACACTTATTTATGATGTTTAATTACAAATGTAGTTGTCAATTATCGCTACATAGATTTGTAGATAAAAATTTATTATATTTATTCATGGAAATCTATGTGACAATATATAAATCTAAATTTCGTGTACATTATACAAATTTCGTTTTTTTGTTCAATGTACTTATTATTTAATTAACTTAAATTGATCGTGCAAAAAACATTATACAATACCTAAATCGTTAAGTGCCTTTGCTGATCGAGGCATCCATAAGGGTCGAATTTTTGCAATTTTCGAAATCAGCAAAGACAGCTTACGGAACCTATATCGTAAAATATTATTCTGGAAAGTTTCCTTAATGTTTTAAAGTTTTAGTTACTCCTAAAGAAGTTCGTTATAATTCGGACAAATTAACTCTTTTAAGCGACTCCTACACGCTCAGTAATATTGTACAAATTTCTTTTACTAAACTGTCTGGAGAAAACTTCAATAAATTCCACAAGTAGATTGTACAGTACACTGAGAAAAAAATACAGTAATTTTTACTGAAATTTCTGGTAAAAAATTACTGAGCTCTCTGGTAATGCGGACATAAGTGACAAGCTAAGCAAAAAGTACGATAATTTATAGTAAAAATTGTAAATTACCCTATAGCTCAGTAAAAATTACCGTATTATTTATAAATAAGGTTTTTTTTTTAATTTATTAATAAATAATTGAATTAAAATAGTTTAAAAGGATATTGATAGAAGGGTAAGCATTAAAATCAAATTATTAATATAGAAAAAATTTTTTGTGGTTTTTTATTATTTATGGAAAAAAATATATAAATTTTTTATTTGACATATTACATGATAAAAGTTTTTAACAATAAGCACATTACAATAATTTGTATAAAAACATATTTCAATTAACATATCAATACATATAAAAAAACATACAAGAATTAAAATAAAAACTAAACAAAAATTCATGAAACACAACAAACAAACACTTTATAAACATCCAGTCATGATGGTTGCTATTGAACAACTGAACGAAACGAAACAACGCAACGGCCGGAGAATCCTGCTTAGTTGCTAGGCCTGTAACTCGTGTTGGTCGTGTTAGACAATGCTCGGTGCGCTTGCGTGCTTGTTTTATTTATTCTCATGTCTGTGTGATGCTTGGTATGCAATGATATGTGAGAGGGATGAAATGCACAGCGACTCAGTAAAAATTATTCAATGTCCAGTATAATTTTACAAAAAATTAAGTAAATTTTCCCGGTGTCCACATGAAATTTTACTAGCCCATCGAATTTTACGCAGCTGTATAGGAAAAATTCTTAAGGTGTACAGGAAAAATTCTTAAGGTGTACAGCAAAAATTTTCAAATGAATCGTAAAAAATAATGTTTGAAACGCATTTTTTATATTTTTGCTTAATAATTTCCTACGGACTGGTGTCACTTAAGACTCGTTTACCGGAGGCAGCTCAGTAATTTTTACTGGAATTTTTTCTCTGTGTATTATTGAACGTGTAAGGGCCGCTTTATTTCGTTTGTAAAAATATTATTTCCACAATGAGTACACTTTATACAGTTACCTTCGGAATTTTCACTAATTTCTATTTTCCTTAAAACCATTTTATGAGACAATTCAGTAACTTTAAACCAAATTGTATATGACACGCTTACAATTTTATCTTCTTTTCATACAATAAATGTCCAACATTCATTGTATAGATACTGTAGATTAACTCAAACCATATATTTATGTAGTGATAATAAATTCAAAACACGACACTTTTTAACAAGTGTAAGTATTTAGAAAGAATACTGTATTTGTCCATTGTTGAATATTCATTATTTGTCCCTACAGTCATTCACAAAAAAACCATAACACTTATGAAAAAAATTACTCGAAGTATTTGTGAAAAAATCTGTGTTTTTGTGTTACAAAAAGAATTATATAACAATAATATTAATTTGACAATTTTGTATAGGTTCTTCCGTAAAAATTTGATTCAGTTGTCTTTCTATTGGAGTCCCATTTATTTTCTGCCTTACTGTATTTTCTGCCTTACTGTACTAAATGGTAGGAATTAATACATAGAGCAAGGTTAACAACAAATCTATTTTTTACGTCGTACGTTTTAATGTTTGGAGAGAAACAAGTTCTTAATATGCTCAAGTGTTTATTCCAGAACAGTTAGTTACAAAATAGTTAAATGAAGTTTTGAAGAGTTTTATTAATTCAAATAACACTCATCTATCAAAGAAAAACAAACTGGTGGTACCAGCGAACAAATTATTCATATTTACTTATTGATGATTTCATCTACAGTTTACAAAATTTATCATGATTGTCATTAATTAGACATGACATCAGAAGTCTTCATCAATGTAAATACCTAAGAGTAGGTATGCATACGTTTGATAAACATTGCATTGTACTACTCAATGTCTATTAATTTAATAGGAATAACTGATTCCACTAACAGTTGTATAAATAAGGAATAAAGAAATTGTTATTTGGTATACGCAAATAAATCATATTTAGCACAAAATTTGCTTTGATTATGTAGTGACAGTTCGTTTCCGAATGAATTCCAATCTCAAGAAAAATACATCGAAATATCGAATATAAAAAATACGTATAGAAATATTTTTGGCACAATCGTATATGTATTTTCATATATTTAAGTAAGACTAGTAAGAGTAGTAAGTTACATTTCCCGAACGCTTGTTTACGCAGAAGCGGCGCAAAGGGTGAGCGAAGCGGACGACCGCCTATAGCCTCGCGCCTTTGGAGGCCTCGCGGCGGAACCTCACATGTGAAGAAAGCTGGCAAAACTTGATTAAGAACGGTGTCGGGTTGCTGAGTTGTTTTTTCTTTTGTTCGCTAACTAATTTTTAGAGAGGTAAGTTGTTGCTATTGGTAAGGCTAGTAAGTTACATTTTCCAAACGTTTGTGTACCGGTTTACGTATATATACTTACAAGGAGCATCACGGGGGTGTACCCCTCCGATTTTGTTTATTCTTTGATATGTTGTAGAACATCGAAAAATAAGAGACACGTATTTTTTTAGCGGCTTGAAAACGGTTTTGAAGTGGTGAAATCACCCTTCAAAAATTGGGGTAAAAATTTAATTTGTCAAATATCTTGAAAACGGTAAGAGATAGAGCAAAAGTTTAAATTGGCGATATTGCTCCTTTTTAAAGAGCTATCTATTGATATGCAACTTGTTTAAATTACTTCGACAGGGGTGGTTGGGGCTTAAAATTTAGGGGTTAACTTTGCGAAAAAAGGGTAAAAAATACAATATATTAAAATTTTGTTTACAGTTTTCAAATCTACGTGAAAAAATCTAATTGACCTGTTTTTGCTCAATTTCATAATATTAAGTTTAGGGGTAGGTAACCAGAGGGTGAGTGTGTTGACATAATCATACTATTTGAGTAATTCAGGAACTTCTTCGTGGAAAATAGCTTAAAACAATTATATCAACGTAAAAATGATCGAAGTCAAAATTCAGTTTGATCAGAAAAGAATAACTCAGTTTCAGAAAAGGGCGGAATCGTTCTCTTATGCCATGCCGTATCAGACTGAGGAGTGGACGACCAAACTTTCTTGTATTTGTTTGTATTTGTTAGTATTCTGCAAGAGTAAAATTTTCATTGAATCGATAAATACACACTTTGGTATATAGCCACTTCTTCGACTATATCATACTTAGTTTATTTATCACCTTTATAAATGTATCTATGGTCCATTTCAGTTAAATTTAACCATGCTTCAACACTTATGAACTGAAATAATTTCCGTTTCCTTGGCTTTATCTTTTTCATTATTACACTTATGTAAATTTTAAAATTGCGATTTGTTTTTAGAAATGAATAGAAGATAAAAGATTGTTTCTTTTTTCAATATAAGAATTATTTAATTTTTTAACTATGACTCATGATCAATTGTATTTAAAATAGGGTATAGTTTGCTCTTTAAATTAATCCTCTAAACTATGCAAATGTCTTTATCACCGTTTATTTGTAAATGTACCGTTAGACGGTATCACGGCTAAAAAAAAATAAATTGATCAACAACACTATTAAGTAGCTTTATTTACATTTTTGTTTACGTTATCTAATGTTTTTTTCCACAGTCTCATTTTTAAATTCACGTGTATTTTAGTCATGAAATGAATATTTTAAATCGTTTGAATAGGAGAATAATATAACGATGACTGTCAGAGGTATCATCAGTTTCAGAAAAAAAGTAACTAAATTAAACATAAATAACTATTGTTGTAATTTTGGTGGTTAAAGAACAAACGTAATAACATTTATGTTAAATTAAATTTCAGTCTGAAAGTTTGGAACACTGTCATGGATCTTTACATTCACATTGGTTTATATATATTTAAGGGAAGGTTTACTTGAGAGTCCTTAAAAATTATGTACTTTTCTGTTTTTTTTTTTTTTTTTCTCAAGAACGGAAGTAAATATTAATTTCAAATTTTGTACACATATTTATTAAGTATTAGTCTATACAACAAAAATTTTTCAAGGAAAAATATAAAAAATTGTCCATTTTATGGATAGTGCAGTGTGACGATCCGAAAATCCGATTCCTTGTTGGTTGACACAATAGCGCCGGTAATAAACCACTGAAATCCCAAAAAAAAGATTTATAAAATATATGAACAGTACCGGCACCTATACCTATAATATCAATAAATTGCTGAAAGAAAAGAAAAAATGGCGGAAGTGTGAACTTTTGATTACGATTTTTGTCTTATTTTTCGTTCTTTAAATTAAAATAAAAGAAATAAAAAGTATTGAAAGTGTATCGGACTTAGGTATAGGTGCCGGAGAATTGAATTATCTTTAAAATAAAAAATTTAAAAAAAGGATCCATCGGGTCGTTTTTGAGTTATCGTGTCAACCAGTTCCAAAAATGTGGTTCCGAGATATTATAAAATATATATAAAGAAAAGTATTTTTAAAATTTTATATTTAATACTCATTACTGCGTGAACTACGTTTTTTGAGTTATTTTGTTTTTATAGAAAGCTGGATTCGGTTAATGTGCAAAAATGTTTCTCTTAAATTATTTTCAGCAAAATCACTTTGGGAACATACTCTACACATAATTTGCTATTAATTTCGGCAAAAGAAAAAATCGATTTTTTGATCAAATCTCAAGTAAACCTTCCCTTAAATTACTTTCAGCAAAATCACTTTGGGAACACATATTCTACATATAATTAGCTACCAAGTTCTGCAAAAAAAAAAAATCGTTTTTTTTTTTTAACCACTCTCAAGTAAACCTCCCCTTAACGTAAATCTAACAATTATTTAGACACTTGTTAATTAAAAACGCCCACATAGTTTCTTAGGATACTGTGAAATACATTGGAAGAATTAAAAGAGCTGCAATTGAATGTATAATAAAAGTATTGAACTACTGATATTTGCGTGGAGCAAGCAGACGGAAATAATTCGTAAATTTTGCCAAACGAAGTTCTATTTCCTTTGATACTTCCTTTGCTTTATTTTATGTGCTATCAAATAAAATCGAAATAGTAAGTTATCCAAGAGAGTAAAGTTTGACTAACAATTAATAGTTTGAAGCTTTTCAAGTCTCCACCATGTTTTTAAATCCACTTTCGATATTATAATACTTGCACAGACGAAAACTAGATATAATTGCAGAATAGGGATGGCAAAATCGATTCCGATTCTACTCGAGAATCGATTCTTCTCGTAAAAGGATCGATTATTGAGAATCGACTTTGACTTTTCAAAATCGATAAAGAATCAATTCTTAATATTGTAACCGTGTCAATTGTTTAAAATTGTCAAATTGTGTTCGAAGTTCGATTCCTGGTATAAAAAATTCCCGTGCATTTAGACATGTGCATTAATAAATCGCGCAAACACACAGTCAAAAATGTAAATATGGAACGTCTACAAGACTCCAAATAGATGTCAAATAATTTAAATTTTTGCTAGTTCGTATTCGCGCGGTTTAGTAGTACACAGGGCAAGAGTCTAGTCCGTCATTCGTCGTTCGTCTAGTCATATAAGATAAAAGGGCTACAACAACGCCTTGTGAGCGTTTATTTCGTAGTCGATTAAGACCTGATCAGTTGAATATGCTGTTATTTTTAAGATTAGTGCCAGAAAATGTATGGTTTTCTAAAACTAATTGATAATTTTTCCTTCAAAATTTACTTAATTTATTATTAATTAGAAAAAAAGGAATATATTTATAATTTATACTATGTCTCATTGCAGTATTTCATATATAAAATATTTCATTTAAAAAATTCATCAATAGCCAATTTACTAGTAATTAATTTTAAACCTTGTTAAAGCAGCTTAATATGTAAAAAAAATTAAACGTAAGGAATCGATTAAAATCGATTCTTTTAATCGATTAATCGATTCTCAAAATCGTAAAAAATTAGAATCGAAATCGAGAATCGATTCTTTGAGAAAAGTTTCCATCCCTATTGCAGAAACGTCTCATTTCTTCTGGAACATAACATACATTCACTCTAAAATACACGTATGCATATTATACTAATGAAATTAAACAAATACGTTTGTATGCTTGTACGGAATACCATAAATGGCTGTTTTGACGACATGAATTTCCTGCATCCTCTATACGTCTCTGTCGCCGGTTTTATCTGGCTATTGTTCACGAAGTTGTCACCATTACTGTAGACATAGAAAATGAACAAAAAGCTATAGAGACACTTGTAAAATTGTAGTGGTACGTGCAATTGTCGTCTACAATTTTGTTTTTTTGAATGTGAAAACTTCCCAACAATACACACAAGTTTTGTTAGAAAAAATAATAACAAAAAACTACCAGAAGTATATTTTTGTAAAATAAAGTTCTTAATATTTTGTGTGGATTTAACTTTTGTTATGAATTTTCTTTCTACTGAAGTTGTGAATATACCAACTTTGCACATAATATCTTGAAGGTCTCTTGCATTCTTGTATTGACGAAGTGTTGCGTAACATGGTCATCAGTTCAAGGTTGAAATGTGTTGTTGCACTGGACATAGAGCACGCGTGGACAACACTGAGGTCATTTTATGGTCAACGCAAACAACATTTTGCAATTTTTCTGTTATGTAATAAAAATTAACGGAAGTTTTGTATTTTCTTTTTTAAAAATTAAATTCTGTTACTTTTTTTCGAAAAAGAGAAATATCTTACTTCATTTAACTTGTGTAAATTATTAAGATTTAGGATTTTTAATAGTTTTCAGATACGAGAATTTAAGAATTTCTGTATATTTGTTCAAAAATTATCCAGGAAGTCGAGAACAACAAAAATTAATTTTTTTTTACTTTTGCTCTCGCTTTTAAGCCAATTAGGAATCAAAATTTATAGATTATCACCAACCAAAATTTAATTAAAATTAAAAAGCGTTGCTAGGTAATAAATTACTTACTTAAAATAATAAATAAACTCACACTTGTAGATTTGATTTGCCCACAGTATACCTGATGTAATATTATTTCACACAATTTAAATGACATTTAAATAATTTTTTTTATAGATTTAAATTATCCAAAATTGCAAAAAATAATATATACACCACGGGACTAGAGTGTTTCTTTTGATACCTCGTGTGAACTGTTGCCCTCGGGTTTTATTGGTCCCCTGACAACAAACTTTACACTCGGGATCAACAGTTATATTTTAGTCCTGTAGTGTATACATGGTATTTTCTGCCCTTAATAAAAATTGTGATTAGTTTAATCCAAAATAAATATTTAAACTAAATTAATTAACTTTCCGCATCGAAATTATAATTGCTCTATTAATTAATTAGTGAATTTGGCAATTTTGATATTCTTTAATTACACGGTTACTGGTTGTACATCTACTTATTAAGTTTCTAACACTGACTGACTGACTCACAGACAACGCAAAGCCTAAACTGTTGGGTTTAGAAGCATGAAATTTTGCACAGGAGTTCTCTATATGTAATGTAGGTAAGCACTAAGAAAGGATTTTTGAAAATTCATTACCTAAGTGGGTTAAATACGGTATGAAAATTTGTATGGAAATTCGTCATTTTTGAAGTAAGATATACAAAAATATGTTACTGTGACTATTAAAGTAAATAATATATAATTAAAATTAGTCAGATTTTTTAACAGTACGTTATGGAAAGGAAATTTTTGTATGATGTCCTCCTTTAGAAAGAAAATATAATTTATATATATTTGCATACCTAGAAAAAAATCGAAAACTATAGTTATGTAATGTAATAATATAACAAGTGGTTCTTCAAAAGCAATTTTTTTTTAAATTACAGTTTTACCTCCTGAAGTGTTGTCGATGGGAGATCCCATAGGGTGCACGGCAAATTATTATAATACCCAAAAAATTCCAATGAAAAAGACCATTCCGTTTAAAAATTTCAAAGAATCAATTTTTGCAATTTTACGATGTATACAGGAACCGCGGAACAACTTGGGTTGTAGTGACGATATGTATAAATTCATTGTTTCTTCTCTAAGAATATTTTATCGAACCGAGAGCGTATCGAAAGCGGCACTATCGTATGATTGAATCGTACTGTTTTTTCAACTTTTAATAATTAAATTTTTCATTCTTTTAGCGAACTTCCGTTCTGGAAATGCACGTATTACAGCAGCTTTTATGGTAAGACCTAAGTCCGGGACTATGGTACTTCTACTTCACTAATTGCATAAGATAAGCTTTTAAAACATTGTACTAAGTGAACTAGCTTTTAAGAAAAATTAAGAAATTTGCTGAATTTTTTTACAATTAATGTTTCATCGTTTTAGCAATTCTTTTCTAGGTAAAACAAGTGCTAGTTAGTTATATTCAATATGTATGTATCTGTTATAATAACAATAGCTCTGTCTCATCTTTTTAAATTAAAATTAGTCAGATTTTTTAACAGTACGTTATGGAAAGGAAATTTTTGTATGATGTCCTCCTTTAGAAAGAAAATATAATTTATATATATTTGCATACCTAGAAAAAAATCGAAAACTATAGTTATGTAATGTAATAATATGTTGTTAAATGGATATATGCTACACTATATGAGATTTGTTAGGGTCCTGAGGACCCAAAAGCGCCAAAAATTAACTACTGAACTGATTTTGAAAATTGTTTCAGTGTTAGAAAGCTAAACTTTTTTAAATGGATACAGGTCTTAGATGAGATCCGTCAGTGCCTAATATTTGAAAATTCGCTGTGTTATGCAGATGCTGCGACAGGGGTATTTTTTCCTAAGGTCTTCAAATTATATTTAGATATTTTAAATATGGCGTGTACGTTTCTCTAATTGGATGAAATTAAACAACTGAGCTGACTGAACGCAACCAATGTAACCACTTATTTGAGTAGATTTTTGTACAGATTTAGACCCAGTGTTTATCACAGCCTTATTATTCTATCATCAAACAAATTTAATTCTTGTATTTGTTTGAACTACAAACATGTACAGATAATATCTTGATAAATACAATCAACACGGATAACAACAATCCTCCTATTTATATTGTTATCTACAAGTTAATAAATATCTTTTATTTTTTCCGTCAATTCCCTTTTCTTTCGATATTTTTAAGAAGATAATAATCAGGAAAATACGCATATACAATATAATAAAATTATACCTTTCACAATATTAAAGAATACACAGTAACATACATACGTATATATGGTCCATTTCAGATAAATTTAACCATGCTTCGTCACTTTGAATTTAAATAATTTCCGTTTTCTTGGCTTTATCTCTTTCATTATTGCATTTACGTAAATTTTAAATTTGCAGTTTGTTTTTAGAAAAGAATAAATAGAAGATTGATTTGTTTCGAAAATAATAATTATTAAATTTTTTAACGAAAACACATGATCAATTGTATTTGAAATGAGGTATATGTATTGTTTTATTTAAAAATAAAAAAGCAAATAAATTTACTTGTTATCTTGAATCGCTGCCGGTTAATTGGTCTATAAATTCATATTGAACGTTATTTATTAGTGTGTAATTGTAGCATACATACAACACTGAACACATTCTTTGTTATTTTAATCTAATGTAAAGCAAAATTCCATTCAAAATTGCCATCAATTTATTAATGTATATTACCTGGTAGAATACGGCGTTCAAGTCAATGTTTCAAATAAAGCAAAGAATCTAATGATACCTCGTAATTAACTTGAAATTACCAACTAGCTCATAACACCTACATTGTAAAAATTGTTGATAGCTTGTACTTCTACTGTATTTGAATCCTACTTTTTTATTTTTATCAAGACATACTCTTATGGTCAGTGTCGCCCGAAGAAATAACGGACGCTCTACAGGCGTAAGTTCGCCCTCCCCCTCCCAGAGCAATGTACGAAGCTAAAATTTATATCGGTATATATTTGCAATATGTACTTGGTAATTTATCAAGAGATATTTTTTACTGATTGATTTAAAACTAATTGTTGATTTGATATTAACAGCCGGTAAATATACACATTTTTTCCAGTAAAAAAACACATTTTTTTCTATGCTTTTAGAAATAGAAGATTGTGAAAGAAATGATCATCAAAATTTATTTTTTCATTACAATTTATTTATCTAGTAGTTATTTAGGATGTCAACAAAACGTCCTATTTCTAATTAGGGCCGCCGAGTTCCGTCTTCAAGCCCGAGCACCGAGGCTACAAACCCGGCTGCGCACCTCTTGTAGAGCCTGTTTTTAATAACCCTAAGTCAACTAAATTTAGTCTGTAAAATTACATTTAATTTAAAATTAATTGTAGTATTTCGGGAAAAATTTGCAGACACGGCGAAAGGGTGCGGTAGTCAGAGTTGCAGCCCCGGGGCCCGGGCTTGAAGAGGGGGCCCGCAACTATCACTAGCAAGCCCGGCAGAAAGTAAAAAAAGCTTTTTTTGCTCGTCACTTTTTTGGGTAAAATTATTTTTTAGATATGTATTTCTCCACGGGGCCCTTTTTTTCCACGGTCTTGAAAACTATTTTGAATACTTTGTTAATGGAAAAATAAAGAGAAAAAAGTTTTCTAAATAGATATAATTCCCATCTTTCTTTGTTGCTCACGGAAAATATATTAGATATTTACTTTTTAGTGAAAACAATAACAATAAAGTGCTAAAAAAATATAAAAAACACAAGCAATTAAATACTTATAATTACAAATAAATAAATAAATAAATAAATAAAAAGTTTGGGGGACAGGTCTACCCACACTGTCAACTTCCCATTGGGTGTCCTTAAAGACTAGAGACTACTGTACATAAATAATTCTTTTTTCATTTCAGTCGACTCCTCCCCTGGGCCCCCGATAGAGGGTTTCGCCTTTTGTACCTAAGGGTGGGGGCTCCACGCTTATCAAACAAATGATAACATATGGTAAAAAATCCATATAATCTATATTATCTTAAGAAAGTTAAATCCGTTTTTTTACCACAAAAAGCAAACCGCTAATCAGAATTTGCTGAAAACTTTATCCGGTCTGTATTTTTCATTACGCATCTAATGAAATTAGTCCGGAGTTGATATCATCATTTGTTCTCGAGATATGCGAGGCGAAAAAAAATTCACTAACGAACGAACAAACGAACGAACGAATGAACAAACGAATGAACAAACGAACGAACAAACGAACGAACGAACGAACTAACGAACAACACACAGACATCACGCTAAAAGCGATGGATTCGGATTCTAGTGACCTTTAAACGTAGAGATATGTCAAAATTAGTGATTCGTAAAATCGGACCCATTACAATAACTTCCAATGGGAAGTTAATAAATAAAATGTTAAAAATTATATTACTATTGACCCCGAGTTGGTTATGTGGGTAGTGTCTCCGGTCTTGTCTAGTAGATCGTGAGTTCGAAACCGACCGGGGGAGATTCTTCATTTCCAGCATTACCATACCTCACATTTTAATTATCAGTAACCATTCTCCCATCATCAAAAACAATAGTACTATCTAAAAATGATGCATATCACCTTAGTTGTGGCGCATCTAAACAATAAAAAAAAAAAAAAAAAAAATATTACTATTATGTTATCCATCTATGACGTCATATGCAGAGAATGTGTTACCAACCAATCACCGTCCGCGGTAGCATCACATACATTAGCAGCAATGTGAACAGCCATTAAAGTGTTAAGAGTAAGAGTAATCGGTACAAATAATACAGCTTCTGTTTAATTTGATGATGGTGACAGCGCTGGGAAACACAACTTTTTCTTATTACTAAACATATCTTACAACTTTTACATACATTTGTTGTATCACATTTTTGGAAGAGACTAAGATTGTTGAGATGATTTTTTAATAATTACGTATTTTACTAATTAAAACTCTTTTGCAATGATATCAAATAATTACTAGTAAAAGACAATACCAAGGAAATGGAACTACATATATTTAACCTCGTAGACTTTGAACTAAGACTAACTGTTATTAGATTTTGTATCGAAGTTCACTTTGTGTACATGTTTAATTGACCGTTTAATAATTTATCATTAACTTTATTAACAGGCTATTTGTATAGTTGCATAGCTGGTACGTAATATTTACATTATTATTTCTCTACAATTAGTTAACAATTACGTACATAGATATTAATTATTAATAAGTTATTCCCGTCCATTAGTTCGAAATAAACTCGCCGATGGCCATCATAAAGTACATATTTACTAATTAAACAAAGTTACTAATTGGTCCAGAGAAGAGTTAGTATGGTTTGCTGTGGGTAAATGACAACTCTTATTAAAATCAGTCAACAGATGTCTACCTAGTGTTTCTTTATGATCGAATTAAAATGGAACGTGACAAGCCATGTTTAACTTATGATATATAAATATCTTTTCCACCGGAGATAATTTCCGACAATTTTCAAATGACGATTATGACGTTCGTGACAGATGATCTACTATGTCGGAGAGTGAAATTATTCCAAACCAAAGGGTTTCACATCCGTTATCAGGCAACAGTGTACGACAGACTGCTCGCATCATAATTGTTGTAACTTTATCTGTTCAATACCGTATTACAATTTTTATTTCCTTATGATGTGGGTGGTGGACAAGGGAACTGGTATAAGGGCTAGGATTTGATAGGTTTGTGTCTGCAGGCATTTTCTTAAGGAATTATGAAAAGAAACTGTAGAAAATCTTCACGGGCATAGCTGGCCGTGAGTTTCGAACCCTCGACCTACCGCTTCACAAGTGTCGGTGCTTAAGCACGCTCGGCCACTCCGCTGGTATCACTTAAAGAAGTTACTGATGGACTATATTGAGAACGATCGGTTCAGGTTATTAATGTAACGATAATGACTCCAGTTACCATTATCAAATAAAGAAAACAACTATTCGCTTCGAATGCCAGCATTAGACTGACTTTTATTTTATTATTTTAGTTGCTAGAAAAACTCAATCAATAGAAATAATTTTTAACTTTTTTATTTTACAAGGCAAGCTATTTGCCAATTAATTAAAATTTTTACAATTAGAAAATTTACATTTTCACGACAATCTTGTGCCGATACAAGGTACACTCGATATATTCTCCAAATTTGATCCCCCATCTGATATCCATCAATTTCGACCGATATAGCACAATCTCCAAGGTAATTTCAAACAATAGATGCGAAATAAATTCTTCTTTTGTTGCGACGTTCAATTTCTATTGCCAACGCAACGTCGTAATTTCCAAAAATATTGATCGATATATTCACACATTTTAGTACTGAAATAAAAACGATAGTATTTCAATACAGTTACCCAATAATAGTAATAAAATTGATTTTACTCAGAATGGCTTGAATATCGTACACTAAATTTAACATTTATTCAGTGATTTATTTAATTCCAATATATTTATTTATCGATAATGAATGTAGGTATCTTAATTGTTCATTTTTTCCGAAATTGAAAAATAAAACAAAAATGCCCTTTCATTTTACGAGAAAGTTTGTGATACAAAACAAAGCAGTACAAGTTTATTGCCTTGATTTTTATTAGAACAAGACACGATTTTAAGTGGGCTAAATGTATTGTGTATAGATTAAACTAAAAAAAATTGAGGTATTAATATTGCAAAATTATTTAGAAGGAAATTTGTAATTATCAGTCAATTGATTGAAATGAATTCAAGGTTTTTGTATTCAAAAGTTTGTTAGAGGTGGTTTGACTTTTGGAATTTAGGTGTGAAATATAGAGTTGAATTTAAAATTCTTTCGTTTAGTTTTTTCTAAATATTTTATCGAAATATCACACAAAGTTCTTATGCAAAAATCTTATGCAAAAGAATGAACAAAAATTTTGACTAGTATTTCACCCATACAGTCCCACTCCCAGAATTGAAGAAAATTTTTAGTATATTATCTACTGTTTTTTTCCTTGAGGGAGGATATCACTGTAACAACTGAAAAAAGTCTTTTTTTGACATTTCTTTTTTGGATGGAAGAAAAGGTATACGTACTAAGAACACACTATTCAAGGATATTTTTAGGCGTATATTAAAGTATAAAAAAAAATACAATTGATACATATTGCTAAATGATTTTTTATAAGCAAGACAGTGATTGCGTGTTTTCTTGGTCCGGAATTGTAAGTTTTACTTCAAATACTCGCCAATGTCACAAAGATCAATACTTTTAAAATCGCCTACATATTTTATTATTAGTTATAACCAGTGTTGGGCAAGATAACGAATTTTATTATCTAGATAACAGATAATAGATAACATAATTTAAAATATCTAGATAAAGATAACAGATAATTTAACCATTATCTAGATACAATTTTAGATAACAGATAAGATAATATTTACAGAAATAATGCATTAGGTCAGTGTTTCTGTGTAAATTACAATAAATTACAAAAATGTTAAAGAAACGTTTTTTTTCTACTAGAATAATTTTAAGAATAATTTCTAGCTACAAGAATTCCATTTAAAATACGAAAATTGCTTCTAAACATTTCTCTAATGCTTAAAAAAATGTCGATACTTCTTTGAATTACATGGTAGACCAAGTGGTCGGAGTACGACATTTCATATTACACGATGAAATGTTATTCCAACTAATGACAGCAATAATTCCAGACAATAAGAATTCTGTTTAAAATTAAATAATTACTTTTAAATATTTTTATAATTCTTAAGAAAGTGTCAATCTGAATTACATTGTCGACCAAATGAATACATATAGGGAAACAGTGAATTTAGCTTCAATTTTCTATTTTTCAGAAAAAATAAAGATGTATTTTTATTTTTATTATCTTATCTTTTTCCTTCGCTTAATAAAAAGATAAGATAAAAGATAACTTATTTTGAAAATATCTAGATAAAAGATATAGATAACGAAAACGTTATCTAGATAAAATTTCAGATAACGTTATCTAGATAAGCACAACACTGGCTTATAACAAAGTGCATTAAGAGAATATTTGCAATAAAATTTTTTAATTCACTACTTCACTATGGAACGTTCAAAAACGAAAATAAACTTATTCAGACAATAAATCAAATGGTCGTTTTGCGAATTATTTGATAATTAATTATTATAAATGCCATGAAATTATGTAGTACAAATTTTTTTTTATTAAAGGTAACACATTAGCATCTCATAAATTACAATATAGAATCGATTAAATGGAAACTGTTATTTTTTTAACGATATGTTGGTGTTAAAAGCTTTCAAACAATGGGCTATATACATGTTATAGCGAAATTAAATTTTCAGCACTTGTTAAGTGGAGAGCCAGCAACCTTTTTTTTCGTAAAAAGCTAGTTTTAGTTAATTTTATAAGAATAATATTTACGGAGCCGTAAATTAGTACCTATATTATCTGCCACTCCCACTATAAGATTCCAACAAGTTTAATAATTAATTGTTCCCTCTTGTATTTATACAAAAATATGAACTTATTTTCAATTTTCTTGTACAGTAATATATATAAATATCTTAGCAAGTATCTAATTACATGTACACGTAAACAGGTAATAAAATGATCTGACCAGGATTTTAATAACCCTAGAATCATACGTTGGTCTACGAGTCAAGTTAATAATACATCGGCGTCGTTTCGACGAATGGACTTTTTACAGGGAGTTTTAGAGTTTATTTGCAAAAAAAAATTTTTTTTACATAACAATACTACAAAAGCGTACAAAATATTTAAAAAAATTGGATTTGGAAAAATTTCTTAATGTAAATATTTATTAATTTTTTTAATCTTTTTATCAAAGCATATTTTCATTATAAAAATTAAAAAATATATAAATACATCAATTGTAATAATTAATTTATGAACTATTATGAATCAGTGGACACGTGTGACTTTACAGCATGTGACATTTCTCAGTCATAAATATTCCTATAGATTTGTAAATTTTCTAAAATTTGTTAGTAATTTTTCGAATAAGATCTCAAAAAATAATAAAAATTAAAATATTTTCCACAAAATAAATTGTTAATCTTTTATTAAGTCATTCGAAACGCATTCTTTAGTTTTCGATTCAATATATTCAAACTTCAGTATTATGTCGTCTCTATAAGTCAAACAGCTGTAATCATCTTTCACATTATCATAATCATTGAATAAATTAATTATAACATCCATATCTTTAATAAATTTTAGAAAAATTAGGAAAACTTTTATATGTGGAGTACAAAATCTTTAAAAAAAAATATAGGTTAATCATACATCGTCTTCCTTTTGACGCACACTATTTCAGTATAAAAAAAACGACAATAGCTATAAACAAAATTTATATGTCTTATGTGTTATAATAACAAATAAATTAGATAACAGAAGTTTCACAGCGAGCAGGTACCGACAAGTCATAGTATTGGAGCAGGTAGCGAAGTTCGTTCGTCGTTTTGTTGACGAGTACGTATGATTCTAGGGTTAAATGAACAGCTTCACAAATTATTGGTCAATGAACCAATATAGTACGAATGACTGGCATTCGATGAATGTAATTTTTTTTAATGCTTTTAAATAGACACGCAGATTTTTACACGGTGATTTTTATTGCAACATACATTGTATTGTAAAATTTATCTGTATACATTACAAATATTACATACACATAAAATTACATCCGTTAAATATTACATAATTTTATATATGCATTTATGGTGTATCCATCCATTCATTTTTTTTTATTTTAAATAACAAATTATCTTAATTTGAATATTCTGTTTTGTTTTTTTATAGTACACGCTTGGTAAACTGGTGTATGAGTCATTTTTTACAGTAAGTTACTTTGAACGAATTTGGGGGAAAATAAAATAAATTCAATATGGAAACTAGAGGATCATTTTGTGTCGAAATAAGATTGAATTAAGGGATTATATGTATGTATGTACTTTTTGTCGGAAACATGGTTTTTTTATTTCATTTTCTTTGAGTAAATTATATCAAGAATATTTCTACAAAATTTCATAAAAATTGGAGCATTATTTAAAAAGTTAAGTGAATTTAACGAAAGTAACTTTGAGTACAATTTCTACGGTCCCTGTTACATCACGTAACTGCCGTGTTGCATAAAATTATATTGTGTACGCCTCAGTGTATCTGGAATTGGCCCTACAATGGGGAATTTGACTAATTTTGGGAAATTATTTTAAAACACACATATTTATGTATTATGCATGTATACGTTTTTAATTTTTAAAAATAATGCCGAAAATCGTTAGAAAAAGTTAATTTAATATTTGTTTTTAAAATTTGCCCGAAAACGTTTACTAGCTGTCAGTTACGTCACATTCTCTAGATAGCAACAGGTGTCCGGCAACTAAGAAAAAAAAACGTTTATTTTTCCTGTAACTAGGAAAAGAAATTGTTGATTTTTTAAAAAAAAATTAATTAAATTTTGATTAATTCCCATAGTTATGTTTGCTAACCGGAAATTAAGTAGCGACACTAGTGGTGATAGTGTTGAAATATAAGAGAAAGCAACGTCACAGCCCGTTTGTGCTTACGTGGAATTTAGCTAAAAAAATTAATTTTTTCAATTAAATTTTTTTAAATCAAATAATGATAGTTAAGATGAATTAGTATAATAAATTGCTGTCTTTTATTATAAATTTTCATTAAAATTTGTTTTAATTGCTTTTCTTTGATACTGTCAAATACCCCATTGATGATTCTATTTGATTTAAAAAATACGCGTATGTTGAAAGAAAATGACTTAAATCTTAATATCATAATATAGCATTGAGATTTCGTAGTTGTAAATCTGTTAGCAAAAATTTTAAAATTTTTAATAAATTTTGGTGTTCTAACACTTTCTTTTGTGCATATTTATAAAAAAGTTGGTGAGTAGTAAGTCCGAAAAAGTTGCCCGATTAAATAATAAAATAACTAAATCAACTTTCAGAATTTAAAGATTAGTGTCTCCAAGTTGTATAAAAACTTAACGAATTCCTATTCAAAATTGCAACTAAAGCTGATGAATTTCAGTTTTCGATTTTGAGTTTTGTATAAGTTCACATTAGTACTAATATGGAATTTCTACGATGGAGGAATGTACGATACAGAATAAGTACCGACTTCGGACAATTCATTTTCACCAAATAAACTATCTGAAACTGATTGCCGAAACACAAGAAACAAAACGTTTTCGTTAGAAAGTTTTGTTTCAAATTTGTTTTTCGACCATTGAAATCTTAGTACTCTTTTTGATGGCGTCGGTCAGTTTGGTGGAACTCCAGTGTCAGAGTTATCTACTGTAAAAGGATAAAATTTTCTCTGCAGTAAGCTTTTGTTCGCCTAGCAATAAAAATCTAGTCTACAACGAGCTAGTAAAATTCGTGGCGATACATACTAGTTATGATTGACCAAAGTCCAACAAAAATTAAGGAAACGTACCTACGTATACCGCCGTTGTTAATACACTAGAATAATTAAATTTCAGTTAAGAAAGAGCAGGAAAAAATTAAAGTGTATCCTAACAAACTCAGTTAACCTGATTCTCCTAACACAATTAATCTCAAAATAACCTAATTTGAGCGCTACCTAATTTTTGCAATTTATTTTGTAAGATTGGCAAGAGATCAGACCAGACAAGAGACTAAGTAAAACTTGACTTTGATCCCGTAAAGATACTAACTATATCGTGTTGTGATTACCTAACTTCTTTTAAATATATTTCCCATGCAGATGATATCGAGACCATTTTATCTAACTTTGAGTATAATTGTTTTCAAATATATAGGTAATACATAGAAGGTATTGTACGCAGTATTTTTAGAATTGATAGCAATTTACAAAAGGAAAGGAGAAATTTCGTTTTTTCTATTATTAGATTATTTGCATAGACATTTAAATATAATGATATCGTAGATTATGTACACGTTGGCGTCTATTAGCGAATTTCGAAAACTCGAAATTCAGCTATTACAGTAGGTGTCATGACGCAATCTGAGTCCGGGACTATGGCAGAAATCTGTTTTGAGGTCCCTAGAATACGAAAATGATATTCACTAAAATTTATATATATATATATATATATATATATATATATATATATGTGTCGCCACGATAACTCTCGAACGAAACGTCTAATGCTTATGAAATTTTGTGTGCGGACTGGATTCTGAATTCGCTCGGCTAAGTTCGTTAGCCAGACACGTCGGATGCCCAGAAGTAGGTTTTCTGGCCATTTTTTATCATTCGATCCTATCATAAGGCAGTTCAATTTTTACATCGTTGAAAAGGAAAAAAAAAATTATGAAGAAAATATTCTTATAATTTTCTTTCTATTTTAAGTATTTTTCGAGAAAATGTAAATTTTCACTTTTATTCTTTCTTTGTTAGTCTAATAAGTAATTTATATTTATATCTCAGTTCTTTATTAAGTATAAAAATATTTCACTTTTTTATTAAAGAATTTTGTGAGAACAAGTGAAAACTATTCACATATATTTGATATAACACACATACATGTATAGAGTTTTGTTTCTCATTTATTGCATTATAATTAGCATGGTTCTATCCCATGTTAAAAAATGTAAATTAAACAGATTTTCTAAGCTAATGTAATGAAGAATTTTTTTTTTTTTTATTGAATTTTTAAGTAAACAAGAAATTGAAGATTATGTTATGATATAATATTATTAAATATATGAAACAAAACAAAGTATGTATAATGTACATATGTATGCACGGAAAAATATTTTGAATCGATTTTGAAAATTTTTTCACTAATAATTAATAATGTTAAAGAATTAAACCATTTCAAATGTATTTAAGGTATTTTATGTGAGGTCAAGGTTTTCGGGACCTAAAACGGCCAGAAATTAATTAACCAATCGATTTTAAAAATTTTTTCACAGTTAGTAAGTTAAAGTATTTGAATTAATTAAATAAATGATGTCCGCAAGAAGCGTACGGACTGCCATAGATTATATGAGATCCTTAGAACCCTTTTCTTACTGTTAGAGTACTAGACTTGTATGAGTTTCGCCAGGATTTACTGATCCCATAATTGTAAAAAATAAACTAAACGACCAATTTTAAAAATTTCTTCACTGTTACAGAGCTAAACTATTTTAGATAGATTTAGAATACATTATGTAAGGTCCGCCAGGGTCCACAGGACCCAAAAGTGTCAAAAATAAACTAACTGACCGATTTTGAAAATTTTTTCACTGTTACAGAGCTAAACTATTTTAGATAAATATCGATTACGTTATGTAAGGTCCGCCTCGGTCCATAGGACCCAAAAGTGTCAAAAATAAACTGCCTGATCGATTTTGAAAATTTTTTCACTGTTACAGAGCTAAACTGTTTTAGATAAATATAGATTCCGTTATGTAAGGTCTGCCAAGGTCCATAGGATCCAGAAGTGTCAAAAATAAACTAACTGACCGATTTTGAAAATTTTTTCACTGTTACAGAGCTAAACTATTTTAGATAAATATAAATTACGTTATGTAAGGTCCACCAAGGTCCATAGAACCCAAAAGTGTCAAAAATAAACTAACTGACCGATTTTGAAAATTTTTTCACTGTCACAGAGCTAAACTATTTTAGCTAATATAGATTACGTTATATAAGGTCTGCCAGGGTCCATGGGATCCAAAAGTGTCAAAAATAAACTAACCGACCGATTTTGAAAATTTTTTCACTGTTACAGAGCTAAACTATTTTAGATAAATATAGATTACGTTATGTAAGGTCTGCCAAGGTCCATGGATCCAAAAGTGTCAAAAATAAACTAACCGACCGATTTTGAAAATTTTTTCACTGTTGGGGAACTAACTATTTTAGATAGACATACATTACGTTATTTAGGGTCCGCCAGGGTCCATGGGACCCAAAAGTGGTAAAAATAAACTAACCGACCGATTTTGAAAATTTTTTCACTCTTACAGAGCTAAACTATTTTAGATAAATATAGATTACGTTATGTAAAGTCTGCCAGGGTCCATCGGATCCAAAAGCGTCAAAAATAAACTAGCCGACCGATTTTTAAAATTTTTTCACTGTTGGGGAGCTAAGCTATTTTAGATACATATAGATTACGTTATGTAAGGTCTGAAATGTCAGTAGGACCTAAAAGTGTCAAAAATAAAATAACTGACCGATTTTGAAACCCTTTTACTATTACCAAGGTAAACTATTTTAGATAGGTACAGGTTGTGTTATCTGAGATCCACAACTGTCCTGCGGATGCAAATGCGGCGTAGAATGCTACACAACGGGTTTTGAATATATATATATATATATATATATATATATATATATATATATATATATATATATATATATATATATATATATATATATATATATATATATTACATAAAGTCCGCCTAGAATATACGGTCGAGCTGATTTTTTAATGAGGTCCACCGGGATCTTGCAGATCCGAAAACGCCAGTAATAAGCTATCGAACCGATGCTAAAAAATTTCTCACTGCTAGAGAATTAAATTATTTTAGATGGATACAACTATGCTGCACAAAATTCGTTCGGGTTCTTGGGTCCCCAAAACTACCAAAACTAATTACCCAGCTGATTTTAAAAATTCTTTTACTCTTAGAAAGCTAAACTATTTTAAATAGGTACAGGTCTTAGATGAGATCCGCCAGTGCCCAAGATTTGGAAATTCGCTATGTTATGCAGATGTTTTTATTATAAAATCGATGAAAAATTCAAATCAATTCATTATTTAAATTTTTTACACATTCGAAATTCAAATACGGAATTACTTTTGACTTTTACGAATATTTACGTTCATTTCATTACTAAAGGTGATATCAGTACAAATGATAAAGAGAGCATATATCAGTTTTTAAAAGCATGAAAGAACATATAATAGGGTAAAATGTATTTCTATTTCAGTCTTACAACTATTCTTTCGAATAATTAGTGTCCGAAGCTCTAAATTATGGGTAACTTCAAAAATGTAAACTTTACCGCATCGATGCAGCATCATGACTTTTCTGATGCGTCTAATACTATATGATGCACTGCTCATGCTCTCTTGAAATTTGACGCATATTAGATGTTTTTGAACGGGATATTTGGCATCATTTAGCCACTGATTTGGCTATAGATAAAACAGATAATGTAGCATGATAGACTATAGATAATATAGCAATACAGTCCTTGTATAGGTATATTATCTTTGAATTTCAACTTGAACTTACTTGAAATTGAAAATATTGAAATTATTTGAACAAAAAATATTACATATCTATTTTGAGTGCAATATGTATTCAAATAGTTTAAACAATTTTAATCAAAGGTAAATACGTTCATCTTTTCAACAATTTGTTTTTCGGAATTATTCCTGTTGGTGTTAATACCTACATAATATGGCAAGTAGTTATAATTCTATATTATACACATGACATGCATCTTGGACACGCATCACCAAATTTCTTGATGCATTGTTTTGACGCATCAAATGCAAAAATGAACTTTTGATTTTTCGTTGTGATGCGTCTGATGCATTTTTGAACTTTTGACTCTGCCTCATGCAAGCAGTGATGCATTTTTGAAGTTAGCCTATGTTTTGTAAAAATAATTTACAATATTAAAAAAGCGTCAATTGTATCAAATCAAATTGAAAATTTTCAATCATAAATAAAGAAAAGAATATAGATAAAAAAATAAATGCAATAGAAATTGTTTTAGAATAAAAATTGAAACATCAGTAACAAAACACTACAACAAACAAATAAAAAATATAAAAAAAAAGAATGCTTTTTGATTGAAATTGAAAAGAGGCGCGGTAATAAATTGATAGAAAGTCAATAAAACAAAATTATAATCATTAATAATAGCAACTGTCGGACAATGCTGTTAGTAGTCACCAACCAGTGTAATGCATGGGGTTGACGCTGTGAAGGAGTGGCAGCGAATGACTTCTTCACGAGTATTATACTACTATCATTATTATAGTTGGATGTCTGCGTTTTATTCAATTTTTTTTTTTATTTTTCTAGAGAATTACACTGAAAAATATTTGTTAAGATTTTATTTAATTAATCAAATGGATGAAGAAATTGGTTACTGTCTAATAACATTGAACTAGTTTACAGAAAGTGTGGAGCTCTGACATCTCATAGAGGGAGTGAATTTGCGATTTCAGAACAAACCAGCCTAGTACTTGTAGATCAAAGAACTCTTTTGCCTCCTCAATCTCTCAAAGCAAAAGAACTACCATTATCAGTAGTTAAGTCATTATGAGAGGAGAAGCGTTGTAATGACTTAAGTTTGTCTTGTCAACGGAATTCGAATTAGTAACATTAGTTTTACGTGTAGTGTTTTAGGCACTAGTACTTGTCGACTGGTAGGTCAAGGACCAGATGAATATAAGCCTAGTTTCTTTGAGAAAACGGCTACAGACCTGCATCTTCTACTTTTTTTGTCCTCTACTCAGATCTAAATATATAAAATAAAGTATACCAACAACAGTGATGTGAGTGACGTCTGTTATAGGTGAAAAGTCTTAAGAACCGACATTAAAGGCCGTGCTTATTATTATTATTAAGTAAATGTTTTATTAAAAAAATCTTGCGGCAACAACTTTTAGATTAGTCTCTATTTTTGCCGGCGCTCCCACCATGTTTCACATAATTTATATTTGGCCGGAATATAGTAATCACATAATTCTATTGTGCCTTACAAAGTTTAACCATTTTAAACACCCATAGTGAGAAAGATTTATATATACGTGGAAATAGATATGACCCAATGTTTTTCTGGGCAACGAGGAAAGTTCTTTTACTTTTTTTGATAAAATCGCTTAGGTTGATGGGCAGTAGCGATCTGTTATCCAATTACAAACTTTCATTTACTATAATATGAAGCAATTTTACTTAAATTGTGTAAAAAAAATATAATTGTCTTTCCGTGTGAACTATTCGCATGAGTTTAATTTTAGTCTCACTGCAATTATTATGCTATAGTTATTTTTCTATATACGTATATATATATATTAATCATAGAAATCCATCAAATTTTTTTTTTAGAGTGTATTTCACTATCATCTGTATTTTATTACGGACAATCATAATATCAAATAGGATTCTGCGTAGCAGCGGCACAAAAAAAGAAGACCATTTTTTATTCTGTCCGAAGCAGCAAATATTTCGCTGTTTTATATGTATTATATGCTTAATAAATCACAGTCACGTACAGTAAGTGTTAAAATTTATAGGACACAGTTGAATTGAAAAGATAACAGTTGTTGAAATTTCTTTTAACCCACATAAAATTATAGGTGCACCTATACTGTTTAGAAGCAGGTATAACTTCACCTATAGTTTATACTGGACAAAAATAATGATTTAATTTTATTACTGTGGATACATAAAGAACAGAATCACACTGATTATTAGTTTTCATAGTGGTGACTACAAAAACATGTTTATAGTTTTTTTTTTTTTTTGTCATATTATCTTATGTATACAGGGCCGCCCGAGACACTGTAAAAAATGCCGCCCCTGCTTTTTCGTAAAACAAAAATTTTAAAAAAAATTCTTAATAACTTTCCCACTTTTTCCCCTTTTTATATCAAAATATCCCTGTTCACGAAATTTCTTAAAAATAAGATGTTTCGTTCTTGAGTTATCGTGCGGACACATTTATATATATGTTTACTAAGTGTCCGCACGATAACTCGAGAACGAAACATCTAATTTTTAAGAAATTTCGTGAAAACATTTACGGTTTTTTGGACATTTTTCGTAAAAAAAATTTGGCGAAATGAGGCGGAAAAATTACATAAAGAAGGTTTTTTATTTACAATTACTCTATATCAACTAGTTTCCGAGAAAAACGTAGTTTTGTAAATGGAAATTCGCTATGTTATGCAGGATGCTGCGACAGGGGTATTTTTAGATAATAAAGAAAAGAAAAAACATGAAAAAACAAAACAGCGGTGGGCGAATCATAACCACCAGCGCCGGAGGGGGGCCAAACGGAGCCATCGTGGAAGAGGTTATCGTCGGCATGCTAATGCCAAAAATATTAATTATATCACTGTAACGAAGGGCGGGAAAATTTATTTATAAAAAGTGAAATAAAATAAAATTAGGTAAATTAAATTAAAAATAAATTTTTTTTATTTGATTCCAAATTAATATTATCCATAAAATCTATATTGGCGGCACAAAGATTACGCGAGGGCCTCTAGTTTTTTAAACTAGAAGCTGTATCAAATAAAAATTTTTGTATACGTATAATAATTTTTGTATTACCAATAGAAATATGTATTATACAAATTATGTTCGAATTACTAGATTTTATATCACAAATTAAATTTTTACTTGATAGTAATTCTAATTTTAACACCAGAGGCGCGAATGAAAATCTTTGCGTCGCCAATTAATAATAGAATTAAGGAAAAATTTGAAACATTTGTCATAAGCACATAACCTTAAAAAAAACTTTGAAAAAACTTTGAAAATTTTGACAAATGTGGCATCCATCAATAGAGGGACACCCTATGAGTCGCCGAACAGAGTTTGAATTTTGAAAAAATTTGGTTTCATTTTTGAATTACAGATTCCCAGTTTGATATTTTTTTAAAATAAATTATATGTAAATTAAAATTGTTGTGCATCGGAATGAGCCAAATTTCAACTCATTCCAACGGCAAACTTGTGAAAGTATATTTTAAAAAAAAAAATGTTGTTCACATTACTCCACCCACCGCCGGAGGTTTTTAGAACCGCCCCGGTAGCGGATTTTCTTATTTTTTTATTTTCTCAAAAACTAGCTAACCTATAATAATAGTTCAAAAACGTTTTTTATGTGATTTTGTGATTATTGTGAATTATAGCAAATTTTAGCAAAAAACTAATTTTTTGCAATAACCAAAGCCATGTTCCTGGCATCCGTCATGTCTGGCTGAAGAACTCATCCAAGATTTTTGGATTTCCAACGTTGTCACCAAATTTCGTAAAGCTAGCGGTTTTTCCTGAAGAGCTATCGTGCTGATACATATATACATACATACATACATACATATATATATATATATATATATATATATATATATATATATATGTATATATATATATATATATATATATATATATATATATATATATATATATATATATAAATTTTAGTGAATATTATTTTTGGGTTCTAGGTACCAGTACTTTATAAATGAAATATATGAACGCATAAGAACTTGATGGGCACTGCGCATCATTATTTCTTAAAGGCATAATTATTCGTATCAACGTACCTACGTATATTAAAATTGAAATTCCTTCTCTTCACGAATCGTGTGAACATTTGCAGTTTGTTATGTTATGCTGTTTGTAAAGTAATTACATAAAATGCACTTCGTACCGTTAGATACCTTTGTATCAATCTATAATATTAAAATGATTTTTTAATGCTAAAATTAAAACAATTTATCTCCAACATAGATAAAGAAGTATTTATCTTTGCTTATCTAATTATTTCCTGTATTGATTCTTTCACTTTTTCAAAAAAAAAACCTTCGAACTCTAATTGTAAGTACTAAAATCAAGAACACATAATGTTGGAGACGTCGAAATTACTCGGGAATCCCCGCTGAATATATTAAGTAGCAGTAACGATTAAAATTGCCGCCAGTATAGGGGAAGGTAGCTTAACGCGAGTAGCTAAGATTAAAGGCCGAAAAAAGGGGCTTGTGGTTTCAATAAATAGGTAGTTTTTATATTATACCATATTGAATATTTATCGAGCTTTGAAATAAAACCTGGTTTAAGAACTTCTTGTATAGGGAGCCTAAAGCTCCTTATCTTTGCAAAAAGGCAAAATGAGCCCGGGCTCAAGTCGTGTCATGACAGTAGCTGTAATAACTGAATTTTCGATTTAAAAATTCGCTGGAAACATTAAATACAATATAACGTAAAAGCCCCTATATCCGAACGCGTTCAGTACTGGAACAGTTTTAATATTTATCGTTTTTTTTTTTTTTTTTTCAGAAATAACTTCATTAATATATAAATTATCAAAACTGTTCGAGTATTGAACGCGTTCGGGTATAGGGGCTTTTAGGCTACCGTAGATGCGGATTACTTGAGCCCTGGGGTGTAACTTGAGCCTAAAACGGAAAAAGTATTATTTTCTGTTTTGTGCTTATATTATTCAATAGTAGAAGTAAGTTAGATGTTTAGCTAATAGGTAACAGCAGTACGTTTACGGTGTTTAAGTTTAGGTAGTTCTGAAAATTGACACTAGAGGTGAGGCAAGTGTTGTTTACTCTCTGTTTGAAATTGATGTTTTGTTACGTTGCTAACTTTTGATTGTAAAAATAATTGTGATAACCTACAAAGGAAGGTACGTGTATAATTTTAAATATTTTGTTCATTACTAAACTAAATTCAGATATGTTCATATGTCAACTACATATTTCGTTACTTTCTTAAATTAAGGTTTTGATAAATAAGTAAAATAACCTTAAAATTTGGGTAACTTGAGCCCATTATAACTTTGGTGTAAAATGGCGCAAAACTGTAGAAGAAATTCCCAAAAGTTCCAAACCGTTGGACAAGTTCGTTAACCAGGCACGTCCGATGCCCAAAACATGTAATTTTTGGAAATTTTCGTGAAAAAAATTAACTTTTTTCCAAAATTTCTCCTTATTCAAAAATTTTTACACTGTTGAAACGAGAAGAAAAAATCACACAAAAAGGTCTTTAAACTATTATTCTATGTCAACTAGTTTCCGAGAAAAACTAATTCCTTGAACAAAAACCTCTAATTTTCACGGTTATCTTCGTCGAAAATGTTTTACTCAATTTCTGTCTAAAGAGAAACATCCTCCATCCTCCATCCATTTCACTTGTTTCGCCCACATAAATTCTAATATTTTCGTCATTCGATATGTAACGTAAGATTTATGTTCACCAAGACAAACAGATGGCGACCAAATGACAATAAATTTTCGTTATACAAAACAGACAAAAAATTGGGAAAATATTATTTTATATATGGACATTATTTTTTATGAAAATTGGCGACTGTGAGAAAAAAATTTGCAATAAAAAAGAGAACCATAAAATATAAACAAATTTTTACTTTCAGTAGTAAATAACCTTCGTTTTTATGTGCGTTAAAAATAGAGATCTTGCGGTAGACCCGTTTGATTAAGAATGGACTTATATGGAATGGAGTAAAATTGCTGTAACAATTAAATCTTGATTTAGTTTGTTGATTTTATTTTTATTTTAAATAACAACAACACAAATTCATATATACTTAATGGTTTCATTAATATTTACAAAAATGGAAATAGTTTAAAATCAGTTGAAAGTATGAAACTGTACTATAGAGGAAAGATGTGTCCAGGTCCGCTCCTAAGATTCACGGGACTCACGGCCAAATCAAAATTAGGAACGTCCCGTCTGTCTATATAGACTATAATATAGTGAAACTACAGCTATAAAAGAAGGGAATAATCAGAGCAATTTGAGCATATGCAGTTTTCATCTCATCTTGAAGTTTCTGGGTTTAAAGAACCCAAAAAACTAAAAATCTGGATGGAAATTTTCCGGACCCTTTGTATTGATGTACGTTGCCGTCTGAATTAATGAATATCTCCAAAGTTACTGGGACAAGAGAAATGAAACCAGACTCCAAATAATTCTATATATGTGGCAACAAAAGGGACGAAATTTTTACACACTTTGGTCAGTGGTTCTGGGGTTATCGTTATTTTCAACTTTTTTGAAAAATTGTGTTTTTTTTTTTTATTTTCTCCGGACCTTGTTTATGAAAAATCGATGAAATTTAGATGGAAAGCATAACAGAAGGTCCCATTTATTTTACGAACCAAATTTTTCTAAGCCACGTAGTTTAGGAAAAATTTCTTTTTTTTCAAAGACTCTTAGTAGCCATCCGTAAAATTTTATATTTCATTTTCTCAGATAAATAATTTCATATTTATGTGAAACACAAAATTTTCCAGGCTTGTTCTCTAGGTAGTGCTTTATTATTTTTAATGGATATTTTTTCATTTGTGATAGTAATAAAGAATTCTTTGATATTAAAAACACCTTATAATATGAACAAAAAAAAAATGTTTTTTTGATCATGTAAATTAGTATTTGCATATCTTTCTAGAGCACAACACTGCCTAAAGTATAAATTAACATATTCAAATTTTCATTTGTTAGAAAAGAATCGCCTCAAAGATAATATTTATGTCGTCAAAGAAAACTGTTTTCTTCTTTTTTTTCTGAATACGACATTAATTACTGGAGAGCTATTTAACATTTTAAAAATACTCTAATTTAAAAATTGAAAGTTTCGTATAAGAATTAAAATAGTTAACAAAGAAGAAACACAACTCTTTTCGATGATAAATTTTTTTAATAAATTATTGTGCCTTTAGTCAACGAGATAATTGGTAACAGTACCTAGTATGATTTATTTGAGGTTAGGAAATCGTGATATTTTATACAATTATTAATTAAAATTTGCTTAAATTATAGTTAATTGGTTTTTTTTCTTTTGATTTTTTATTAAGTTTTAATTTTTTTTCTTTTTTGTACGAAATGAGTTTCTTATCTGCTAATTATTATTAACGTTAGATTAGTATATGTAATGTAAAAATGAATAATTAATATGAAAAATTTAAGGTCAACAAAAAAAATTATGTGCATGTGCATTTATAAGGTAATTTTTTTTTGAGAAGGAGAATTTATTAAAAAGTTCAAAGTAACAGTTTTTTACCTAAATATATCGTATCCTGGAGTGGTCTCGGTTGCAAGAATATTTTTTTTTTTTTGCTCACCAAAAGGCTTTTAGGGATTAATCATTTATGTTCCAAGGTCAAGAGGTTTGTAATCGAACAACAGGTTTATCTTCGTTTTTTTTTTTGCTCGCCAACTTTTTTGATGCAGTATTCCGTGTAAATTGCAGAACTGAAAAAGTGTTCCGCAATCGAAAAAGTTTGGGAAACACTGCTTTAAAGTAAACTAAAGCTTCGTTTAAGCTTACCCCGCGTAAAAACAGATATAAAAACAGATCTATTGAACTCTTCTTTTAATAAAAGTTAGGTACAGTACTAATCAGTTAGGTAATTACTTACAAAACAGAGTAGTAGTTGATTCTATTCGTGTGACGAAGACAAAAATATAATATGTTATTTCTGAATTCAAGTCTGAATATGAGAATAAACTTTTTGGCACTTTCAGTAAATTAAACTGTTCGATTACAAACTAGTTTTTGAGTACGTAACTCATCATCGCATGTATCACAACTGAAGAATTCGATTAGGCCCGCAATTTACACGCCAATAAAAAATGCGTCATGAATTGTTCTTTCATGTGTGCCAAATAGAATATCAAAAAATCCTTTTATTTCTTTTAAATAAATTTGAACATATAACCATGTGAATTTGTGAACAGATGGTAATATTAGCTCTTAAGCAAATTTTCTCCTCTAAGCACCTCGGTAACAACAGGACCACACCATTTACGTAAATTCAATATCTTATATGGCGCTGTTGTGGCCGAGATATAATATGTATACTATATCCCATAAATTCAAAAATTTTCAGAAATAAAGACATTAACATTTCAAAAATTTATTCCGTCAAATAAATCTTTTTTATTGCTTTAATATTATTTTCACCAGTTAGACCATCTACGTCAAACTTTTTTTACGAAATCAAACTAAATATGAATTTAATAACATTTTCGGGTCACGCAGAATAATTTTTATTTTTGCAAACATACATTTTTACCACTCCTACACAATAAAAATTCTTCTAAAGATCTATTGAAAAGAAAAAGTGAATTTACTTTTTTTGCCATTGCTGTTAAAGAAATCGTGATTGTTCCACAATAGAAATGCATAACATTTGTCAGCCGTGGGATCACACAATTTCTTCCATTCATTTCTACAATCAAAACCAAACCTATTGTTATTATGATTGAATAAAAATACCCCTGTCGCAGCATCTGCATAACATAGCGAATTTCCAAATCTTGGGCACTGGCGGATCTCATCTAAGACCTGTACCTATTTAAAATAGTTTAGCTTTCTAAGAGTAAAAGAATTTTTAAAATCGGTTGGGTAATTAGTTTTGGTATTTTTGGGGACCCAAGAACCCGAACGAATTTTGTGCAGCATAGTTGTATCCATCTAAAATAATTTAGTTCTCTAGCAGTGAGAAATTTTTTAGCATCTTTTCGATAGCTTATTACTGGCGTTTTCGGATCTGCAAGATCCCGGTGGACCTCATTAAAAAATCAGCTCGACCGTATATTCTAGGCGGACTTTATGTAAAATATATATATATATATATATATATATATATATATATATATATATATATATATATATATATATATATATATATATATATGTATATATATATATATATATATATATATATATATATATATATATATATATTTTCAAAACCCGTTGTGTAGCATTCTACGCCGCATTTGCATCCGCAGGACAGTTGTGGATCTCAGATAACACAACCTGTACCTATCTAAAATAGTTTACCTCCGTAATAGTAAAAAGGTTTCAAAATCGGTCAGTTATTTTATTTTTGACACTTTTAGGTCCTACTGACACTTCAGACCTTACATAACGTAATCTATATGTATCTAAAATAGCTTAGCTCCCCAACAGTGAAAAAATTTTCAAAATCGGTCGGCTAGTTTATTTTTGACGCTTTTGGATCCGATGGACCCTGGCAGACTTTACATAACGTAATCTATATTTATCTAAAATAGTTTAGCTCTGTAACAGTGAAAAAATTTTCAAAATCGGTCGGTTAGTTTATTTTTACCACTTTTGGGCCCCATGGACCCTGGCGGACCCTAAATAACGTAATGTATGTCTATCTAAAATAGTTAGTTCCCCAACTGTGAAAAAATTTTCAAAATCGGTCGGTTAGTTTATTTTTGACACTTTTGGATCCCATGGACCCTGGCAGACCTTACATAACGTAATCTATATTTATCTAAAATAGTTTAGCTCTGTAACAGTGAAAAAATTTTCAAAATCGGTCAGTTAGTTTATTTTTGACACTTCTGGATCCTATGGACCCTGGCAGACCTTACATAACGTAATCTATACTTATCTAAAATAGTTTAGCTCTGTAACAGTGAAAAAATTTTCAAAATCGGTCAGTTAGTTTATTTTTGACACTTTTGGGTTCTATGGACCTTGGTGGACCTTATATAACGTAATTTATATTTATCTAAAATAGTTTAGCTCTGTAACAGTGAAAAAATTTTCAAAATCGGTCAGTTAGTTTATTTTTGACACTTCTGGATCCTATGGACCCTGGCAGACCTTACATAACGGAATCTATATTTATCTAAAACAGTTTAGCTCTGTAACAGCGAAAAAATTTTCAAAATAGATCAGGCAGTTTATTTTTGACACTTTTGGGTCCTATGGACCCAGGCGGACCTTACATAACGTAATCGATATTTATCTAAAATAGTTTAGCTCTGTAACAGTGAAAAAATTTTCAAAATCGGTCAGTTAGTTTATTTTTGACACTTTTGGGTCCTGTGGACCCTGACGGACCTTACATAATGTATTCTAAATCTATCTAAAATAGTTTAGCTCTGTAACAGCGAAGAAATTTTTAAAATTGGTCGTTTAGTTTATTTTTTACAATTATGGGATCAGTAAATCCTGGCGAAACTCATACAAGTCTAGTACTCTAACAGTAAGAAAAGGGTTCTAAGGATCTCATATAACTTATGGCAGTCCGTAAGCTTCTTGCGGACATCATTTAATTAATTAATTCAAATACTTTAACTTACTAACTGTGAAAAATTTTTTAAAATCGATTGGTTAATTAATTTCTGGCCTTTTTAGGTCCCGAAAACCTTGACCTCACATAAAATACCTTAAATCCATTTGAAATGGTTTAATTTTTTAACATTATTAATTATTAGTGGAAAAATTTTCAAAATCGATTCAAAATATTTTTCCGTACATACATATGTACATTGTACAGATTTTGTTTTGTTTTATATTTAATAATATTTATATCATAACATAATCTTCAATTTCTTGTTTACTTAAAAATTCAATAAAAAAAAAAAAAAATTCTTCATTACATTAGCTTAGAAAATCTGTTTAATTTACATTTTTTAACATGGAATAGAACCATGCTAATTATAATGCAATAAATGAGAAACAAAACTCTATACATGTATGTGTGTTATATCTCATATATGTGAATAGTTTTCACTTGTTCTCACAAAATTTTTTAATAAAAAAATGAAATATTTTTATACTTATTAAAAACTGAGATATAAATATAAATTACTTATTAGACTAACAAAGAAAGAATAAAAGTGAAAATTTACATTTTCTCGAAAAATACTTAAAATAGAAAGAAAATTATAAGAATATTTTCTTCATAATTTTTTTTTTCCTTTTCAACGATGTAAAAATCGAACTGCCTTATGATAGGATCGAATGATAAAAAATGGCCAGAAAACCTACTTCTGGGCATCCGACGTGTCTGGCTAACGAACTTAGCCAAGCCAATTCAGAATCCAGTCCGCACACAAAATTTCATAAGCGTTAGACGTTTCGTTCGAGAGTTATCGCGCGGATACATATATATATATATATATATATATATATATAAATTTTAGTGAATATCATTTTCGTATTCTAGGGACCTCAAAACATATTTCTGATATGGTCCCGGGCTTAGGTCGCACCATGACACCTGGCGTAAAAGCTGAATTTCCAGTTTTGGAAATTCGCTAAAAAAAAAAACACATCTATATTCGCGTTCGTACCTGCTGCGTAAAATAAAAATATTTTTCCAACGATTTCTACAGTACAATAGCCCATAGAGTAAGAAAAATTGTTTATAATAATAAACCGAATAAACCTATAATTAAATTGAGATGTATTTTTTAATTTTTTGAAACATGCAATTGACGGTGAAAGGTGTAATGTTTGCAATCAAATAATTGACAGTATTCACGTGGAATAAAAAACACGAAAAAAAATTGAAATTTTATTGACTCAATTATAAAATCACTCCAAGAAATAATAGTTATTTGTGTAATAAGAGCGCAAAATGATACATTGTCGCTCGATTGTAAACGCGCGACGCTGCAAGGCGGAGCGTGTTATTCTCATGAGAGCGACAATGTCATTTTGTGCTCGAATTACACACAAAATATTTTCTACAATCTTATAAAAAGTATTTTTTATCTAAAAGATACTTGAAAAAATAATAATGGACGTTAATATTGACTTTAATGTTATAATTTTTGCAGCTTCAGAAATATCTGAAGGTGTACTTGAGAAATCACTGTCACTATTATATATTTCCATCATATATGTATAGATTTTTTTAAAATTTTTTATTCTTATTATTTATTAATTATAGTTATTTATTAATTTTAATTAGTATTTTGTAGTTATTTTGAAATTTAATAAAATTAATATTTCACTTGATTACCATAAAAATAATGATTTTAGAATCTGTTTATTTGTTACCATAGAAAATATAAACAACGCCTACCCGATTTGTAATTAAATATACGTTGAGCGAGCGACAAAGTATTACATTTCCGCTTTAAAGCGCCAAATAGTACTTATAGTTGCTCGGCAACGAGAGTCTTCGGCAAATACACATTTTGCACTCTCTTCACAGAGCGAAAAAGCCTTCTTTCCACTGTTGTTTGCATAGCAGGTTACTTAACGCGTCAGTATCATTTAGTCTCCATCCACACTATAGTGTCGTTGGCGATACGCTCTTGATTCAGTTTCGCTCTGCAGTAAAATCTTGTTACAATTTACAATTCTAAAGAACAGTAAGACTATTTCTTTCTTCCCTAGGATCTGCACTTGGGACAGGTCGAATATATAGAATAGCAAAGTTTTGCGTCAGCGGGCCAAATTATAAATATCAAAATATTTAATAAGGAAACAAGATCAAAATACGTTTATTTAGATAAACTCTGTCGTTTCGGTGAACAAACTATATATCTATTACAGTGGCGTTCAATCCATTGATTGCGATGTACGGATACAGCCTAACAAAAAAATTATATTCGGAAAATTAGGCACATTTTATGAACAAACTGTTTTTACAGGAAAGATGAAAATTTCACACTCAAATTACCCAAATTTTACCAATATACCTAACTCATTTAATTGTAGTTATAATTTTTAAATAGAAGAGATTGTATTTACTGACGTCATTACGTCTACCAAATTCTAAATGGCCCAAAAACCGTATTTTTGATGAAAGGAATATGAAATGTAAATGTAACAATGTAAATTATCTTCACGATTTCGAGATTTCAGAGGATCTAGTATCACGGGCTGGATTTTTGGAGTTCGAAAACTGAATTTGGCCCGCGGTCCGCACTTTTTGAATCCTTAATATAGAAGTAAACGAGGTGAAACAGAGATTTTTTGAAACACCTCCAAAAATATTAATTTCTCCATAAAAACGATTATTAAAGCACGTGGAAAAAGATACAAAACGATCTCAAAATTATTCAAAATATTCTAGCAATTCTTCACTACCCGGGAAAATTGAACACGTCAAGTTGAATGCTTGGCGTATACTTTCTTAAAATTAAATTTCTTAATCCCCATACAAAATACTCAATTGATTAAATTGAACCAGTTAATTAAAATTCCTAAGATGATCACAAATCTTCATTTGAAATTCTCAACATTATCAATACAATGACGTTCGTCCCCCTTTCCCTCAAACTTTTATATTTTCATGGCATCGAACTTTTTTGTTTAAAATTTTCTCCCTTTTGCTCCGCTTCTTTTCTATGTATTTTATCACCTTCTATTCTATTCTGCCCGATGAAATAAACATTTTTTTTTATTGTTTGCCGCAGTACCTACTATCAACACTACTACTCTGACAATAAGAGTGAGCGAGTGAGAGAACTACTGGTTCATTCATTTTTAATGATCCGTTTGTACGAATCGTCCGAGAGAAATTCGCTCGGTACAGGGAAAGGAAAAAAAATGTTGGAAATTAACTTCATTGTCAATAAAAAGGAAAAAATATAGAGGAGAGAAAAGATATGATGATATTTTATAGTGAAAAACAGACGTGAAAGATCATTTCAATGTGAAGTTACCACCTCTTTTGATGCCATCTATCTTACCCTTCCACCCACTCTATTTCTCCCCTTCACACCTCTTTTCATCGATGTTTTTAACTGACAATTTCCTTGAGAATATATATTTGTGTATTGATGGGTTTGTTTTATAATCAACTATAGTTTTTTTTTCTCTGACAAAAAAATTTTCGTCATCAATTTTGTTATTGATGTCCCGAGACAGATTCGAAAAAACTGAGATCAGTAAAGGCACTTAACGCATCGTGTATTGTATAATATTTTTTGCACGATCGATTTAAAATACTTAATTAGCCATTAACGAACAGTCAGAGCATGTTACGAAAGTTATAAACTTAAAATAAAGTGGTATTTGTAAAGTAAAAATTGTGTTAAGCGAATTTCCATTTTGGAAATTCACTTATTACATATAATATACATATATAATATTTTTATTAGATATCGGACATTTTTTCGGATCAAACAACATAGTGTTTTGTATATACAGGCAGATAGACAGATAATATCTGTGAGTTGTATATATATGTATGTTTTATCAAAATATCTATTCGGTTTTATTCACATTAATCACATCAAGTGCGATATACCTGCATAAACAAAACACGAATGCTGTTTGTTCCGAAAAATGTCCGATACCTAATCATTACTAATATTAATGATGATGATTAGTCCGTATACTCCATTGTTTATTATACATGCATGAAACTAAGGAAACATTTTTTCTTAGTGGAAAAATATCATTTTTAATAGTTGTTGCATTTTCAACCTTGATAAATTTATTTATTATTAATTACTATTTTTATTTCAAAATTATAAAAATAAAATCAACATAATAATTACTCATTATTTTCAAATTGGCTTAAATAAAATTGAACATTGACCGATAATAAATTTGACATTAATTCAAAATCAAATAATTAATATGTTGTCACCAAATTCGTAACAAATGATTGAAACAATAATTAAATTCGATTTGATTTCCCTGTTTTGATTGACAGCATGATAACAACATTATATTAGTTTTATAGATACCTACTACTAGATACCCATGCCAGAATTCACCAAATTGTATCTACATATAGTATAGTATTTGCTAAAATCAATAATTCAGTATTAGCGAATTTCGAAAACTCGAAATTCAGCTATTACAGTAGGTGTCATGACGCAATCTGAGTCCGGGGCTATGGCAGAAATCTGTTTTGAGGTCCCTAGAATACGAAAATGATATTCACTAAAATTTATATATATATATATATATATATATATATATATATATATATATATATATATATATATATATATATATATTTATGTGTTCCCACGATAACTCTCGAACGAAACGTCTAACGCTTATGAAATTTTGTGTGCGGACTGGATTCTGAATTGGCTTGGCTAAGTTCGTTAGCCAGACACGTCGGATGCCCAGAAGTAGGTTTTCTGGCCATTTTTTATCATTCGATCCTATCATAAGGCAGTTCAATTTTTACATCGTTGAAAAGGAAAAAAAAAATTATGAAGAAAATATTCTTATAATTTTCTTTCTATTTTAAGTATTTTTCGAGAAAATGTAAATTTTCACTTTTATTCTTTCTTTGTTAGTCTAATAAGTAATTTATATTTATATCTCAGTTCTTTATTAAGTATAAAAATATTTCACTTTTTTATTAAAGAATTTTGTGAGAACAAGTGAAAACTATTCACATATATGTGATATAACACACATACATGTATAGAGTTTTGTTTCTCATTTATTGCATTATAATTAGCATGGTTCTATCCCATGTTAAAAAATGTAAATTAAACAGATTTTCTAAGCTAATGTAATGAAGAATTTTTTTTTTTTTTTATTGAATTTTTAAGTAAACAAGAAATTGAAGATTATGTTATGATATAAATATTATTAAATATGCAACAAAACAAAATATGTACAATGTACATATGTATGTACGGAAAAATATTTTGAATCGATTTTGAAAATTTTTCCACTAATAATTAATAATGTTAAAAAATTAAACCATTTCAAATGGATTTAAGGTATTTTATGTGAGGTCAAGGTTTTCGGGACCTAAAAAGGCCAGAAATTAATTAACCAATCGATTTTAAAAATTTTTTTACAGTTAATAAGTTAAAGTATTTGAATTCATTAATTAAATGATGTCCGCAAGAAGCTTACGGACTGCCATAAGTTATATGAGATCCTTAGAACCCTTTTCTTACTGTTAGAGTACTAGACTGAGTTTCGCCAGGATTTACTGATCCCATAATTGTAAAAAATAAACTAAACGACCAATTTTAAAAATTTCTTCACTGTTACAGAGCTAAACTATTTTAGATAGATTTAGAATACATTATGTAAGGTCCGCCAGGGTCCACAGGACCCAAAAGTGTCAAAAATAAACTAACTGACCGATTTTGAAAATTTTTTCACTGTTACAGAGCTAAACTATTTTAGATAAATATCGATTACGTTATGTAAGTTCCGCCTCGGTCCATAGGACCCAAAAGTGTCAAAAATAAACTGCCTGATCGATTTTGAAAATTTTTTCACTGTTACAGAGCTAAACTGTTTTAGATAAATATAGATTCCGTTATGTAAGGTCTGCCAGAGTCCATAGGATCCAGAAGTGTCAAAAATAAACTAACTGACCGATTTTGAAAATTTTTTCACTGTTACAGAGCTAAACTATTTTAGATAAATATAAATTACGTTATGTAAGGTCCACCAAGGTCCATAGAACCCAAAAGTGTCAAAAAGAAACTAACTGACCGATTTTGAAAATTTTTTCACTGTTACAGAGCTAAATTATTTTAGATAAATATAGATTACGTTATGTAAGGTCTGCCAGGGTCCATGGGATCCAAAAGTGTCAAAAATAAACTAACCGACCGATTTTGAAAATTTTTTCACTGTTACAGAGCTAAACTATTTTAGATAAATATAGATTACGTTTTGTAAGGTCTGCCAGGGTCCATGGGTCCAAAAGTGTCAAAAATAAACTAAGCGACCGATTTTGAAAATTTTTTCACTGTTGGGGAACTAACTATTTTAGATAGACATACATTACGTTATTTAGGGTCCGCCAGGGTCCATGGGACCCAAAAGTGGTAAAAATAAACTAACCGACCGATTTTGAAAATTTTTTCACTCTTACAGAGCTAAACTATTTTAGATAAATATAGATTACGTTATGTAAAGTCTGCCAGGGTCCATCGGATCCAAAAGCGTCAAAAATAAACTAGCCGACCGATTTTGAAAATTTTTTCACTGTTGGGGAGCTAAGCTATTTTAGATACATATAGATTACGTTATGTAAGGTCTGAAGTGTCAGTAGGACCTAAAAGTGTCAAAAATAAAATAACTGACCGATTTTGAAACCTTTTTACTATTACCAAGGTAAAATATTTTAGATAGGTACAGGTTGTGTTATCTGAGATCCACAACTGTCCTGCGGATGCAAATGCGGCGTAGAATGCTACACAACGGGTTTTGAATATATATATATATATATATATATATATATATATATATATATATATATATATATATATATATATTACATAAAGTCCGCCTAGAATATACGGTCGAGCTGATTTTTTAATGAGGTCCACCGGGATCTTGCAGATCCGAAAACGCCAGTAATAAGCTATCGAACCGATGCTAAAAAATTTCTCACTGCTAGAGAACTAAATTATTTTAGATGGATACAACTATGCTGCACAAAATTCGTTCGGGTTCTTGGGTCCCCAAAAATACCAAAACTAATTATCCAACCGATTTTAAAAATTCTTTTACTCTTAGAAAGCTAAACTATTTTAAATAGGTACAGGTCTTAGATGAGATCCGCCAGTGCCCAAGATTTGGAAATTCGCTATGTTATGCAGATGCTGCGACAGGGGTATTATTAAGTTAATATAACAGGCAATGCTTTGATAACACGATACATTAAGAAACAGAGTTTAAATCAGGAAATGATTTAGTCGAATCAAATATATTTTTTCGATCACATTTTCAAATCGAATTTCGAAATTTTATCAGCAAAAGTAAAATCTGTATCCTCAATATAATGAATTCCTCGATGTAACGAATTTTTAAAAACCCCTTTGAACTGTGCATAACACTCGATTTAAAATACATATACCATTACATTACAAACAAATCATGTAAACCTTATTGTAACGAATTTACGATACTCTCAGAGAAAGTAATTCGCCTCTATTACATACCGAATAATATATTATTGAATTTTGTCAACATAAAACCACTTTATAGCGGATCTAACCTTTGGGTAACCTCGGTATACCATTTTCTCTTATATTTGAGACACTTCACTGTAACAAATAATTCGATATACCTAATTGAATTTTTTCAAATCCTATTGAGATTTGTTATATTGAGAAATTCGACTGTATTTCTTACAAAAAAAGTCATTTTTGTAACGTCATCAAACCTTTTATTTGGCTAGTAGTTCATCTTAGAGTCTTAATTTAAATGATGAAAACTTGATGTTCTAATATGTTTTAGTGCTAGTTTTCAACATGTTCAAATTAGTCGTGCATCAAGAGAATTGCGTGTATTCCTTTCTATATCATAGATACATTAATAAAGGCATTGTAGTTAAGATACCACATAATAGATTTTGTTAATCTTGCAATATCATAGTAAAGGTTATTGTAGAGGATAACTTTTGATGAGAGATTGAAATTGATCCTTTGAAAATTAGGAACACAAGGATTAACAATATTACATTAGGTAACTACTATATCTGTCGGAGTCTACTCTCTTATAAATGTAGGGTTGACCGGGGTAAATGTAAATTGAGGTAATTGTGAACGGCGCCTATAATTCCTAAAATAATATTAATTTTGTTAAAAATCAAATCTTAGTATGTTTTTCTGTCCTTTCTTAGTATGCTATTAAAATTTCATAACAATTCTCCAAGTATTAGTATCTTTTTTTTTTTTATTTTGAAAAAACCCTTTTTTTAAATACATTTTCGTTTTTTTAAAAGGTAAGAAATGGATAAAGGTACTTCTAAAGAAGTGGCCTGAAGCCTGAGGGGGTTCCTTATTAACTGCTAAAGAAATTGGACAATTTATTACCAATTCACAATTACCCCATGATTTTAAAGTTCCGGGGTAATTGTGAACGTCATTCACAAATGCCCCCATCCGGTCAAAAATTTCAGTAGTGTCCTTTTCAGAGTTGAAAATGTTGATGATGATGTACAATGATATTATTGTACAAGTTTCCGTTGTACAAACAACACAAAAAAAATAGATTGTTGTTTTTTGTTCATGTAAACTGAATTTACTTCCTTGTAAAAGTCTTATTTTCCTTGTTTTTGTGTGAAAATCATGTAATTTTTTGATTTTTGATTTGATAAAATGACAAAATATCATCAAAATATCATTTTTAGCTTGTAACAAATTTGTTCTTACAATTTTTGTTATTTTTATTTAACCTTGATTTTTGTACAAATTTGAGGTATGCGTAACTTGCATTAAGCAAAGAGAAATTGTGACCGCTAAAGTATGATGAAAAATTTGAAAGTGTGGTAAATATGAAGAATTTGAGTTGGTCCTTACTCTGATGTACCTCACTCCTCTTGTAATCCATTCTAAATAATTTTTCTGATGACATTCACATTTACCCCGAAATTCATAAGATTTGCAAAACCGCACCGGGGAAATGTGAATGGCTTATAAAATTTTTGTTTTTCATACGAATTTGCTTAAAATTTATGTGATGCATCCTGAATAATGTAGAATTAAAAATAAATCAACCATAATGTGATATTTGAACTTAACTCATGAAAATCCATTCACCCCAGTCAACCCTATTGATAAAAATTGACTAGTTATTCAGTGTGTTCACCAGAAAATTTTGTTACACAGCATTTTGTAACGAAGCCTTCACCATTACAGACAAAAAGGTTCTGATTCAAAAAAATTAAATTTCATGGCTCTCCTCTGGTTTTTCACGGTATAAATTCTTAACTTCTGAAGTACATTCACATTCAAAAAAATTATGAAATAAAACAAATAGTCACTAAGTTAGAAACCGTAGTTTTAATATTAAACGCGTGTTGATTTTTAGTCGAATTTTCTCCGAAAAATTAGACTTATACAGTCTATACGATAAGAGCTGCGAGAGGCGAGACCAGGGGCGCTATCCGTTTTCGGACCCGTAGAACACGATTATGTAAAAAAAAAAGATGTCTGATATATATATATATATATATATATATATATATATATATATATATATATATATATATATATATATATATATATATATATATATATATTTTCCCGCAACCTTTTAATATGTGTAGGGCCCCCCTATGGAAGTTAAGAGATGAAATTTGGTAAGTGGGGCTTATTCCGATGCACAACAATACTATCAAAGTGGGGTCAAATTTTGGGCAAATTTTTTTTCGGACCCGACCTTTAAGGGGGTGGTGGGGGGCGGAAAAGCAATAAAACTTTTCCAAACCGGTTTTAAATAATGTTTCGGTCAATTATCTACAACATATCCAAAATTCAGCTTCCTAGGATGATATGGTGGGAGTAGAGGGGGGAAAAACGATTTTCGTTGGATCTAACAGGCCCCCAGCCCCCCAGAATTAACGTAGAGGGTTGAAATTTGGTGTGTTGATAAAGTTCGTACCTAGGTTGTGCTTTTTGGAGGTTTTAATATTTTACCCCCACCCCCCTCATTTTTAAGCTACAATTTCATGCATTTTCGACGTTTTCGAAGCTTGTACCACTCGCACAGGTCACCCGAATAAACCTAGAGGGCTAAAATTTTGTATTCGGATTGAGTTAGTATCAAGGGGGTGCCTTTTGGGGGTCTCGACTTTTAACCCCTACCCCCACCATTTTTATACCCAAAAGAACATGATTTTTCTTGTTTTCTAACAGTTTCGTTCGGGTCAAAATCTCCCCTAATAAACCTAGAGGGCTGAAATTTGGTGTACAGGTTAAGCTAATAGCCACACACTGTTTATTGGAGGTTTCAACTTTTAACCCTTACCCCCACGATTTTTACGCCAATATTTCCTTAATTTTTTTGCTTGTTTTCTAACATGTCTAGAGACTCCATAAGGAAACCTAGAGGGCTGAAATTTTGTACGTGTATTCAGTTAGCATCCAGCTAGTACCTTGTAGGGACTCCGCATCACTTTTCCCCCCACTTCTCCCATTTTTACATCGGAATTGAATGCTTTTGTTAAATGTGTTTTAAAAGCATTATGTTTATTCTAAATACAAGTAGGCGAATAGTAATTTTAAAAAATTTAAAAAAAAACGCCGTGAGCAGCGGGGCCCCATCACGGTAGTCGAATTTTCCCCTTCATCTTCGGTATTGAATGTCTACAAGCGAAATGTGATTGAAAGTCTACAATCGAATTGTCATTTTGTTGGTTTCAAAACTGGTGATGAGTGTTCGGCTGATCGAGGCTTTAAAAAAAGGTTTTAAGTATTTAAGGGCTGTATCTCAGTAAATTTCAATTTTGTGCCGAAAACAGGTAGCAGAAAAAAAGCCAACACAATTCGTACGAGGACATTCCTGCCCATGTTTATCCGCTAATTGCCTTTATGTTTTAGTTTTAAAAATTAAAAAAGGACCTTAAATAGTAAACTGGAAGGCCTTTATAAAGATATTTTTTCTTTCCAAAAAAATCCAAAATTTCTATTTTATAAATACTAAAAATCCAAAATTCCTAATTTATAAATAAACAGTGACTTTAATAACATTTTTAAATTACTTAATATGTATGTATTTCATTTGTCATAAAAGTAAGTTCACTTTTTTTTAAATTTTTTAAATTTACTATTCGCCTACTTGTATTTAGAATAAACATAATGCTTTTAAAACACATTTAACAATAGCATTCAATTCCGATGTAAAAATGGGAGAAGTGGGGGGAAAAGTGATGCGGACTCCCTACAAGGTACTAGCTGGATACTAACTGAATACACGTACAAAATTTCAGCCCTCTAGGTTTCCTTATGGAGTCTCTAGACATGTTAGAAAACAAGCAAAAAAATTAAGGAAATATTGGCGTAAAAATCGTGGGGGTAAGGGTTAAAAGTTGAAACCTCCAAAAAACAGTGTCTGGCTATTAGCTTAACCTGTACACCAAATTTCAGCCCTCTAGGTTTATTTGGGGAGATTTTGACCCGAACGAAACTGTTAAAAAACAGAAATATCATGTTCTTTTGGGTATAAAAATGGTGGGGGTAGGGGTTAAAAGTCGAGACCCCCAAAAGGCACCCCCTTGATACTAACTCAATCCGAATACAAAATTTCAGCCCTCTAGGTTTATTCGGGTGACCTGTGCGAGTGGTACAAACTTCGAAAACGTCGAAAATGCATGAAATTGTAGCTTAAAAATGAGGGGGGTGGGGGTAAAATATTAAAACCTCCAAAAAGCACAACCTAGGTACGAACTTTATCAACACACCAAATTTCAACCCTCTACGTTAATTCTGGGGGGCTGGGGGCCTGTTAGATCCAGCGAAAATCGTTTTTCCCCCTCTACTCCCACCATATCATCCTAGGAAGCTGAATTTTGGATATGTTGTAGATAATTGACCGAAACATTATTTAAAACCGGTTTGGAAAAGTTTTATTGCTTTTCCGCCCCCCACCACCCCCTTAAAGGTCGGGTCCGAAAAAAAATTTGCCCAAAATTTGACCCCACTTTGATAGTATTGTTGTGCATCAGAATAAGCCCCACTTACCAAATTTCATCTCTTAACTTCCATAGGGGGGCCCTACACATATTAAAAGGTTGCGGGAAAATATATATATATATATATATATATATATATATATATATATATATATATATATATATATATATATATATATATATATATATATATATATATATCAGACATCTTTTTTTTTTACATAATCGTGTTCTACGGGTCCGAAAACGGATAGCGCCCCTGGTCTCGCCTCTCGCAGCTCTTGTCGTATAGACAGTATAAGTCTAATTTTTCGGAGAAAATTCGACTAAAAAGTGAACTTACTTTTATGACAAATGAAATACATACATATTAAGTAATTTAAAAATGTTATTAAAGTCACTGTTTATTTATAAATTAGGAATTTTGGATTTTTAGTATTTATAAAATAGAAATTTTGGATTTTTTTGGAAAGAAAAAATATCTTTATAAAGGCCTTCCAGTTTACTATTTAAGGTCCTTTTTTAATTTTTAAAACTAAAACATAAAGGCAATTAGCGGATAAACATGGGCAGGAATGTCCTCGTACGAATTGTGTTGGCTTTTTTTCTGCTACCTGTTTTCGGCACAAAATTGAAATTTACTGAGATACAGCCCTTAAATACTTAAAACCTTTTTTTAAAGCCTCGATCAGCCGAACACTCATCACCAGTTTTGAAACCAACAAAATGACAATTCGGTTGTAGACTTTCAATCACATTTCGCTTGTAGACATTCAATACCGAAGATGAAGGGGAAAATTCGACTACCGTGATGGGGCCCCGCTGCTCACGGCGTTTTTTTTTTATCAGAGTCCTCTGGTTTCATAACGGTGCAAGCTCCGTTATGAAGCGTTTTGTAACAAAATTTTTTGGCGAATACAAGAAATCGTTCTTACTTTCCTTTCTTACTTCCCCTAATGCATTGTTTACACGGGCTTAGTATACTAATCATTAGTACTCGCTACTTGTACACAGAAAATGATGTGTAAGCACACTGAAACAGTATCAACTACTAGTAAAGTTGCGAGTGTAAATAAATAGAAAATAATGCAAGTGCTATAAGGGGCACAATTGAAAAAAAAAATTGTAACCAGCGGAGTCGAGTGTGCTTAGGAACTGGCACGTGCCAACTGGTCGAAGGTATGAATCCCATGGTTAGCTATGTTCGTGAAGGTTTTCTGTAGTTTTCCTTCACAATTCCAGATGAACATCGACATGGTTTCCTTAAAGAAGTGGGCTGCAGACGGACACCTTCCAAATCCTAACCCTCTATCCACTTACCTTGTACTCCAGTCACATCATAAAATGTATAATGTCAAAGTATTGTAAAAAAGTATAAATGTGTAAATAAAACATACAAATAATTGTATCCGTTTCAAAAACGGACGTTAAACCACATTATTATCATTATTATTATTAATGGCGAATGGATACCACCCCTGCTACGATTTCAATCTTCGCGCAACATCTTGCCAGTGTGTGAACGCCTACGTTTAGTATTTTAAAACATAAGAAGTTCGGTAAATGTGAGTCTGGCTCGCGCACCGAGGGTTCCGCATAATGTCTGTGTTATATCAATATTCTATATTATACAGTCTGTTTAAATGAATGAAAGTTATATTCAAAAAAATTTATATTATATGTGTGTATTAGTGTGTATATGTATACAATACATTATCCCATCCCTATTGTAAGTTTTAGAAATCTGCCACTTAATTATCTCGAAAACCAAGCAGCATATCGAAAAAATGTATTCTTTAATTTTTATATTACTCATAATATTCTATAGAAATCTGCCTTTAATTTATGTTACCATGGTAACGGAAACCGTCTTTCGGCGTCGCCTCTATTCAAACGGTTAAAAAATACACTTCCGGTCCTTGTTTCCAAAAATTAGTTTAGAATGTATTTTTTTAGGCCAAGAAGAGTATATAAATGAAGTTTCCGTTCAGTTGTAGGTATCAGATAATATGTCTGTCTGTATCCCTGATTTTTCCTACTTTGGATCCATTTGATTAACAAATTCCGGTCCGTGTCGTCAAAAATTCGTTCAGGGGGTAATCGAAGGCATTCGATTTTTGGAACTCCAGCCAAAATTTTTCCATTTTCTAAACTATAGACTAGAAGGAATAGTGGTATCGATCATATTTTACACACATAATTTTTATCGTCACCATTGAATCACTACTGCTACTGACAATTTTATTGGTAGTATGTGTGAGCGCTTCTTATGTTTAGTGGCCAGGTATATGAATAGCGAGTACTAATAATTAGTACTTATAAAGGCCTTTCTGTGAATCAATAGAGAACCACGTATTTAGCAGTGAAATTAGACAATATTAAGTGAGCCACTGTGTATCTGTCGGATATTCATAAAAAAAAGTTTAATACAGTACATTAATTGTTCACATAAAAATTGTGCACTGCATTATATTTATGTACATAATCGTAATAATATCACCTTTATGTTATGTGAAATGTGAATGAGTCAGACCGATATACATAAAATACGTTGTGTTTGTCAATTTTAATAAAATACAGATATGTATGTATATTAGTCGAGACATTCAGACGACATCATGAGTTAGTCAATGCTCCACCCGCGCGCTTTTTATTATTAACGAATTTCCAGAATGGAATTCAGCTATTACAGCCACTGTCATGATGCGACTTGAACCCGGGACCATGGCAGAAATTTGTTTTGAAGTTCCTAAAACCGGAAATAATACTCACTAAAATTTATATAAAATTTTTAACTTGAGACAATTTTGGCAAAAAACTAATTTTTGTCACTAAAAATTACCAAATGAAACCATATTCCAGGCATCCGACATGGCTGGCTAACGAGTTTGTCCAACGGTGTGGGGCTAAATACAAATATAATACATAAATTTTAATGAATATTATTTTCTGTTTGTAGGTACCTCAAAACATATATATATATATATATATATATATATATATATATATATATATATATATATATGTGTGTGTCCGCACGATAACTCTCGAAAGAAATGTCCTACTTTTACAAAATTCGGTGAAAATGTTGGAAATCCCAAACTCTTGGATGAGTTCTTCAGCCAGACACGTCGGATGCCAGGAACATAGTTTTTGTTCTTGCAAAAAATTAGTCTTTTGCCAAAATTTCCACTTATTCAAAAATTTTTGCGAAATTGGTTTACACCATTTAAAAGAGGAGGAAAAATTACATAAAAAAGGTCTTTAAACTATTCTTCTATGTTTCCATGTTTCTATGTTTCCGAGAAAAACTTATTTTTATAAACGGAAATTCGCTATGTTATCCAGGATGCTGCGACAGGGGTATATTAGCTACTATACAAACAATATCAACTAACACTTTTTGTTCAAATAAACTAGAATCAAATACTAATTCATAAATTGATAAAATATATGTAGTTATCAATGTAATCAATGCTATCAGTTTCAATGAGTCACTATTCTGATCGGAGAACACGTAGGATTCTAAAGATTCAGACTCAGATTATCCGTAATTCGAGGTTGGTTAGTAAAGGTAGTTATTCTTAAAGTGAGGGTTGCGACTCTCACGAGAGTTACGAAAATAATTTAAAAAACTACTATTCCAGCTTTTTTAATAAATATTTTTACGTTCAATATGTGCAATTTTGATTTCATAATACGTAATACAAACAGTATAAACAGAGTGAACTAACTGTTAGCGCAATAGCTCAACATTTACCGGTGTATCAAGTATGGTCTAAGTCTGGCTGATTTCGATTGATTTTAGTTTGCATTAGTATGATTTTTTTACGAATTTTTTACCAATTTTTTACGAAATATTTAATTTTTAAACAAAAGTTTAGATATAAAGAAGGAAACTGGAATAATTTTTATTCATAAAATTGGAAAATATGCCAAACATTAGAATTTAACAAAAGTTCTAGAATATTCTATTCGAAAACTAGCAATAGAAATTAAATATCAGATGTCAGATTCAAAACAATAAGTGAAGCTCGAAGACTAATTCAGAGAAATGTCGTATAGTATTTAAATGATGTATAGTATAGAAAATATGGTGTTTAAGAGTGCAGAAAATTTACAGAATTAGGATTGAACCTCCTGTTGGCAAAATGTTTAAAGAAATATTGCGACAAACAAGTACATACGTCCTTGGATACTATCCATATATTTGTCTAAATACGAATTTGTCGCATTTTTGGTTTGAATGTCTTGCTAGCAGTAAATTCGATAAAAAAAAAATTATGATTCCATTGTGGTTCTCTGATAGTGCGGATAAGGTTCAAAATGAGTATCCGACAATTGACCACCACTTCGACCACTGCAAGAGAGCAAATTTTATCATATTTAGAAAATAAAACAAAATTATCTAGAATATGAGATTATTATCCCAGAATTTTTTAACGTACTTATACTAACTCCTCCGATAAAATTTTAGTTTACAATTTTAAATCATATCTGTATAAAACAAACCTTGAATTCAACTGAAGTAAAAAAAAAAAACTACGTAGAAAAAAGTTTACAAGTTTAACAATTTCCAATGATGCTGGTAAAAATAACTAAAAGATTCATATAAAATTTTCGGTAGATGTAAATAAATATTCAGTGAGGTTTATTTCTACTTTACCTTCATAAAAATTGTAAAAAAACTATATATTTGCATAAAAAATACATTTTAAAAAATACAGAAAAAAATCCAGGCAGGATTAAATATATGTAAATTTTTTTTTAAATATTTTTATAACTTGCTGTCTAATATTTTTTTACGTTAGGTATTGTATACAAATATTAGATACGGATATAGCTTTTAATATTATAAAAATATTAACAACAGATTTTTTGATATTTTTATTTAATTTAATCACAAGGTGTTTTAAGGCGGAGGGTGGGGGTGTAGCTTATACAGTTACGTAAATTTTACACCCTTTCCTTACTTTCCCATCTGAATATAATTTAAATGTATAAGGGTAGAAAAGAGTCCAAAATTTATATCAATTTAACTAATAACAATTTTTTAACTATCACGAAAATCACATGGAAACTTATAAATTTCCTTACCAGGTCTGTTAGACCAGTGATTTTCAACGACTGGTCTGCAGACTGGTGTCGGGCCGTGAAAGTATCTTACCGGTCCGCAAAAAGATGCGTGAATTATAATGAATTACAAAAATGGGATTTCGCTTTCTTAATTAGGAGGCAAGATTGGCACAATATGCCACAAACTTCTTTTGTGAAAAAAGAAAATAGCGCGGATAATTTGGTGGGAACATATTGTCGATCGGAAAATGACATTTCATATTACACGACCTAATGTCACTCCAGCTAATAACGGAAATTATTCTCTCTAAATGAATTGTTTCGCTCTAAAGAATGGTTTTCAGATATTTCCCTTTTTTTATATGCAATTTTTAATCACTTAATGTAGTGTATAATATTTACAAAATAAAAAGTTTCGATCAACAAAATACAATACTACTAGCCCTACTAGGTACTGAAACACTGTGTTAATTTCGTGCCGACTACCTGAAAAAATACACGTCAAGTATGTCATAAAACACACTTGAATTTACAGTGTACAGACAGTAATATTAATATTAATAAAATACAATTATATCTTAACAATTCTATCCATCCGTAATAGATATTTTGAAGCAAGTACAACATTAATTACAATTGTTCACGCATGCGTAAAATTATACTGACTATTAAAAATATTCCTATAATATCTGTACGTTAAAGCTGAACTATATATATTAAGCTTTATTCACGTCTGTGGAACAATAGATAAGTAAATTGAAAAAAATATATATTTTCAATTTAATCTTTTGTCTCCCGTTTACTATATGAATCCTTTTATGAAATTTTAAATACTACCAGCCCAGTAATATCAGTAGCAGTGAAATTTAAAACATAAATAACACATACAATAGAACCTCGCTGTTGGAGACACACACACGCATTAATTATGATATATATGTACACTGACATGAGAGTTTAATAATTCAAAATGTTAAAGCGTTTTTGTATTTAGTGTTTATTATAAATTATAAACATAACAGTGATACCAACATCGTAATAACATACAATGTATACGCTATAATCTGTATGGATCATATAAGATATGAAAATATCGAGCTTTTGAAATTTTATGTTCCACCTAATATTTATTAAACGCAAGGCCCGATACGATACGTCAAATAGTACATGACAATGCAGTCAGTTGGATTAGTCAGACATGTCGACGTTAGGCACTGTTTTTACCACCTATTTTCGATGTATGCGCTAGAAATTATTGATACGTGTAAAAAAAATGTTACAAGTCGAGTAACTATTTTGAGTGTTCTATTTTCAATTTTTAAAAAATTAAACTCTCGAAAATATTTTACAGCGCCTCCGCCATAATAGAGGATTTTTGTATAATGAATGATATAACGGAAATTTTTTATGTAACCTAGTTTTTCAGAAAATTTAAAAAACGAATGTTTAGTTTACACAATTTACATTTTGTTTTTTATATACTAAATTAAATTTTACCGATTGTACCGACAAAGTTTGTACCGACTGAAATTGTACCGACAAAGTTTCCTGATTATCAAAAACTTGTTAATAATGACTTTTTAAATATTTAAAAGAAAACAAAGCTTAAATATTTACAATAAACTTGTTAAATATTTAAAAGAAAACAAAGCTTAAAAAATTCTAAGTATCTATTATATAGTTTTTTATTTTTCTTTTTTGAACCTACATTTTTTCTTGCAGAAATCACCTAATTTTTGAAAGTAGTTGTACGGTAATATCCAAACATATTCGAACAGTGAAAAAAGTTTACGTAAATTTAACATCCAATTAGTGGTTTTTTGTTTTATATTTTTTATCCGTTACATACAAGTAATAGTTATAAGTAGAGATATACATATTCCATTGCTAAGTATTGTCTCTCAATACCGCCAGCTACCAAAATAGCAAGGAATATATTTTAACAAAAAACAGTACCCTCACTTTTGCTCAAAAATAGTACTCGGCTCTCTAAATACTGCTATTTGTATTTTCAGACGATCCAACTATTCTTTCTGTGATAAAATTATATATTTTTCGAATGGGGGTATTGGAAGAGTTCCGTTTCAATTCTTAATTGTCGACACTCTCAATGTCGCCACTTCTATTTTTAGTCGATCAAACTCTTCTTTTATAGTAAAAATATTTTTTGTGAACGGTGATATTGAGAGAGTTCCGTTCGAATTATTAATTCGTAGCAATTACTTACTGGGGACAAGAAACTGAAAAAAGGCGGTATTAAAAATCCTGTATTTCTACATTAATATTTTTGGTTTAAACGTGGAATTGTACATTTGCATATTGTCAGATTTCAGGTTAATAATTCATTTATGCCAAGAATTAAATTTTTCTCAATAACATTTCTTCTAATAATTTTGAAATTTTACATTTGAGTTTGGACAGATTTTCCTGTTTACTGTGAAAGATTTTAGATTTCTAGCATCATTTTTCATTGAAAAATAAAACTTTCCTATTTTCCATAAGAGTACATTACAGGTAATACATTTTTCTCAACGACGGACTTCCCAATCAACATAAAACTTCAGATAAAGTTTTTATATATCTAAAATCTATCAAATTTTGTGGGCTTCCATTGGGCTTTACCATTTTTTTGTAATAATTTAACCTTTTTTTAAATCATGTGTGCCATATTTTCCAAGCTACATAATACTTCACATAACATATTTATATACATACATACATACAAATATAATAGCATTTTAGCGTCGTGACGACCCCCTCGTTGTTGTATGTTTCAATGTTGGTTGATTGTATATGTTGCGGCGCCGTCGCACAACCGACGCCATACTGTACACCGTTAAACGAGACCGATCAATTCGATCGGCACGACGAAACAACCACCGCGAACCAACTTAACGGCGAATTATTACGACGTACCACTACGTAAATAGCCAGCAACATAATTGAACCATCATCACCGTTACCGTTCTAAAAATTTTCGGACAAATGCATATTTTGAATAAAAAGTAAATTCTTCGGGACCGACCGAAAGTCTTGAACAATGTCGAATTTTGTTTTTATTTTTATTCTGTGATAATGTTTTGTTTTTTTGTGATTTCCATTATGGTGTGATTCTGTTTGGTGCTTGCAAGTAAAATGATTATATTTTTTTGTATTTAGAATGTGATTTGTAAATTGCTTTACTTTTTACGACGCGCTTTCGAATGAGGAACTAAGTATAGTTATTTTAATATCAGAATAATACGTAGTCAATATATTTAATAGAAGAGGAGATTCGTGCTAATTTTTAATGTTAAATAAATATGGAGTATCAAAACTACATGTACACGACACAAACGACAAATACAAATGCGGTCACACAGGATAAGGATGGTCTGACTCGGGTATGTTTTATAAATTTTCATATTTTCCTTTAAAAATACTTATGGACATTTTGAAATTATTTTGCATTTGCATTTTTATTGAATAAGTAATTATGTAGGTACATTTTTTATTTTATTTTAAAAAGAATATGTAAATTTTTATTCTTTAATTTATTTTATGTTAGATATTCAATGACCAAGATCAAATATCATGGTCATTCTATAAGATTAATGTTGATAATTAATTTATTTGAAATGCGTGACTACTTCTTGTGAACATCATGCGAAATCTATTGCGTCCGAGGTTATCGTAATGGATGTGTAAACGCTTTAGTGTCGAAATTTTTTAATGGACGATGATAGGTTTTGTTCTGTATACAATATTTGAGCAATTATAGCTTTATTTTTATACATTTTTAGAATTTTCTGAAAAGTTTTCTTTTTGGTGACGTAACTAAAAATATTCCCCCTTCTCAAGAGAAAGGTCACCAGTTAAACTCCATAAAATATTATTATATTAATAACCTGTAAGTTTGGCGTAAATTTTAGGTTGTTCTACGATTTCTCAACTTATAGAAATAGATTATTATCAAGTAAGACCAAATCTGAACCTAATGGTTAACGGTTGACAATTTCTAAGTTGATTTTATTGATTTTTCGGAAAGCAACAAGTGATTTACATTAAATTTTTAGTCGACAGTGGTCTTTTAACCCTTGAGAACTACACTACTGTACCATAACACGATAACACATAGACTATTAGTGGGTCTCTCAACACCTATGCTTAATAAAACAAAAATTGTTTACTATAATTATACTAAAATTATGTAAACGTAATCAATATATAACCTACATTTAATCTAATACTTTTATGAACATGTACCGAGGAGCCGACAACGTTTATTTTCGGATATCGGATATTACTTATATGTTTTACTTAAATATCATTTTAAATTCAAGATACATTAAAAATGTTTTAAAAGGAGATATGAATTTACTATTGGTAAGTCTTGAAAACCCAAAAACTATTTATACAACTTTTTATTTTACAAAAGTAGCGAAGAAAGCAGTGTATTAAAAGAAGAGAGATTACACACGGTGAGAAATTTTTCAACTAATAAATTAAGAAATAATAATAATTTTAGAAAGTAACAGGGCTCGAAAGACCCATTAGTAGTACTCAAAGATTAATAATATTTTAAGACATTTTTTAAAATAAGATAGATGTTAATCTTCTACAAATTTGTGATTAAAATTAATTTACCATTTTTACAATGGTTTATTCGAAGTTAATTAACCGTCGGGTCGATCATAACCTGAATTTGTATATTTTTTCATAATTTTTAAATAGAGAAGCTGAAACTATCTAGAAACTAATACAAAAATCCCAACTCAAACGGGACCCAGTGTTAGAGCTTTCTTGGTCAGAAATCATAGGCTATTGACTATGTAGTTGAATAAGGAACTAATTCGTAACAGGTGTTTTATTGTTTCATATGTTCAATTGTACCCCAAAGATGATAAATTCACAAAGTGCTATTAAATTTAGGCGTGCGTTTTTACGAACGGCGTAAACTTATCGACGCTTACGTTTTTTAACTATAACTCAAAAACTATGCATTTGTCGTAAATACACATGATATGATTTTTTGTAGAGAATTAAATTTCCTATCGAAATGGCACTTTATGAACTCAAAAAACTTTTTTCTCAACAAAATAAGTCAAAAAAACTATTTAAAGAAAAGCTCAAATTTTTCAATTTTTCTTTTTTTTTAAATTTTTGAGTAGTACTTTTTTCTGAGTGAATTTAGGTATAGGGATTGGTTCACAAAAAAGAAAGCTGATGTAATTCCCGTCAGAATGGTGACCGATAGAACTATTTCCGATAACAGCCGGCTGAGATACAGTCGTTCAAAGTTACCTATACCTTTTTACAATTTTATTGCTTTTGACTTTTATACCATGTTATTTGTAATTTTTACACGCAAAAATTATTTTTATTGAGTACAAAAATTATTTCTGCTTTATCAGAGGTAACGATAAAATTATTTGCTAAAAATTTTGATATTCATATGATCTTTAATATTGTACTAAAGAGTACAATAAAGTAAAGAAACTTTGATATTGTACTAAATTACAGTTCTATTTTTTAAAAAAAATTAAATGCATTTATTATATTTCTCCCATAATGTTTTCAAATTCAATATCAATATCTTCAGCAACATCGTTTTGGACATCTCCTTCTGTAATTTCTGGAACATCCACATTTTCACAATTTTCTGGAACATCCGCATTTTCGCAAATAAATTCTTTGCAGCTAATTTCTAATTTTCTACAGCTGCAATTTCCGTGACAACCTTTTATACACCCGCAAGCTATTTGTTCCAGTAAATTCTGCAGTGCAGGAGGTTTTGTTGTTTTAATTGGCACTAATCCATTTTTAGATTTTTTCCAACCCCACTCAAATGGATTTAAAATATTTCCTTCCCACTGTTGAATTTGGTGGTACGTCCTTAAACCGTGGTATTTAGTGGCATCAGAAGTTGTTAGAGTTGTTGTATTGGTTAGAGCAAAATTTTGTGCTTTTTGATAATTTTTGAAAAAGTTGTAACCGAGAACTACCTAAACTGTTGGCCTTAATGCCATAAAGAGAAATTGCGATTTAATTCTATTACGTAAATTGCGGCTGTAGAAAATTATAGGAATTAGCTGCTCCATGTTCTACAAAGAATGTATGGGTCTAAATTGTGAAAATGCGGATGTTCCAGAAATGACAGAAGAGGATGTCCAAAACGATGTTGATGAAGATATTGATATTGAATTTGAAAACATTATGAGAGAAATATAATAGGTACATGTAACTTTTAAAAAAAATTAGAACTATAAATTAGTACAATATTAAAGTTTTTTTTTATACCTAAGATCATATGAATATCAAAATTTTATCGTTACCACTTTTATCGTTACCTCTGGTAAAGAGAAAATAATTTTTGTACTCAATAAAAATAATTTTTTTGTGTAAAAATTACAAATAATATGGTATAAAAATCAAAAGAAATAAAATTGTAAAAAAGTAGGTAAATTTGAACGACTGTATCTCAGCCGGTTTTTATCGAAAATATCTTGATCGGTCGCCATTCTGACGGGAATTACATCAGCTTTCTTTTTTGTGAACCAATCCCTATACCTAAATTCACTCAGAAAAAAGTACTACTCAAAAATTTAAAAAAAAAGAAAAATTGAAAAATTTGAGCTTTTTTTTAAATAATTGTTTTGACTTATTTTGTTGAGAAAAAAGCTTTTTCAGTTCATAAAGCGCCATTTCGATAGGAAATTTAATTCTCTACAAAAACTCATATTATGTGTATTTACGAAAAATGCATAGTTTTTGAGTTATAGTTAAAAAACGTAAGCGTCGATAAGTTTACGCCGTTCGTAAAAACGCACGCCTAAATTTAATAGCACTTTGTGAATTTATCATCTTTGGAGTACAACTGAACATATGAAACAATAAAACACCTGTTACAAATTAGTTCCTTTTCCCCCTGTTTTTTTGTACATAGTCAATAGCCTATCAGTTCTATGTATAACTTTTTTGATTCATTTGATTTTTAATTGATCAATCACATCTAATAAATATTTATTGATGTCAAATAATACCAGATATTTGATAAATTAACTACAATTAGTAGAAATAATCATAAGACTAGAAGATTTATATTAGGCAATTTATTATTTGATACCTATATGTCGTTATTTTATACGGGTGTAATCCGTCAATTTTATGCCATTGAGAGAAAAAATTTACCCCTTCTCCTTATTGTCACCATTAAATGAATAATTAAGTTTGTGTTTAGTTTCTGAAATTGAAAACATTGTTAAGATGGAAAAAACTAAAACCAAAGACACTGCCAATGGAGGGAGGGGGTCCACAGAGCACCTTTAGGCTCGTAACAGGCTTTGATCTAATCTTTAAAATTTGTGTTTAAATGCGTCTTATCTTAAATTCGGTACCTTACCATATTATTAACGATATATAACATTTTTAAATTTTTATAATCAACTATATTTACGAAAACACGGTCTGCGTAACTTTTCTTAATGTCAAATTAATCCGTAAAAAGAATTAAAGAAAGCAACATACATTATTTGATATAATTTCGAACTGTTAAATAATTGTCAAAAATTAAAATTAAAAGCTTTTTGATTTCATAGTTTAAATTTTTTATTTTCATAGTAAGAAGAAACACAAGAAGTTCATCATGCATGCATGTACGGTAGCGCTGTGGTTACTATTTCGTCGATTGCGATGAAATTCGTAGAAAACCATCTAGGGTCGGAACCGCACAATATCTGAAAATGTTCCGAAGTTATGCCACTTGGTGAGATCTTCGGGCGCACAAACGGGCCGGGCCGACAGACAGACACGAAACCAGAATTGTTCAGGAAGCTCTAAAACGTAAAGTGCGCGTGAAAATTTTCATTTTAGATGGGGAAAAAATTTACATAATATATCAACAGTGATCACAATGCTTCCGTTGACTTTAGTAGCCTCGGAATAGGCGACAAATTAAAAACACTATTTCAACCAAAACGTATGTTTCTGATCAAATTAAGTTTTTATGTCAAATTCACTAATAGATTACATAGTTACATTTCAAGGGAATAAAATACCTAGCAAAAAGGAATTTTTTGAATTAGTTTGTCGATAGTTTTTATTGAATTATCCAAAAATAAAGAATCGTCGCAAGTCGATACATTGGATGAGGTCGTATTAATAAAAATTTTGGCTGATAGCAAAAACGGTCATATTGGTTCGCATGGAAAATCAAGATCTTAGTTTTATAATTTTTCCGGAATGTCTAGCTGTGAATTAGAAAATTTACTAAAAACCGATCGAAAAATGATGTGTTATGGACTGCCTCTGTTGAATGTAAACCGAGAAGAGATATTTTCAAACTCAAATTACAAAACTCTTTGATGTTTACCGCTTTTAACAGAACTCAGCAGTTGTTAGAAAGTCGTGTTTACAAATTGCTTTTAAATCCTTTCCAAAGAGCTGAAATTTTCTAAAATTTGATTATTTAGTTCCAAAATTTGATTATTTAGTTCTTTAAAATTTTCTAAAATTTGATTATTTAGTTCCAAAAGTAGTAAATTTATTTATACGAGTAACATTTTATTAGGTAGAAAGTCGTGTCGATTTCGACAAAACTTTCTACTTAATAAAATGTTACTCGTATAAATAAATTTACTACTTTTGGAACTAAATAATCAAATTTTAGAAAATTTTAATATTCCAATTTAAACAATTTATGGAGTCGTTACAATATTTCATAGTGCTATTTATGCTATACGGGAATGTATGTATGTATGTATAAAAACCCTAACCTATTATCAAAACAAAAAACGATTACGTCTGATGGAAATTTTGGCTCTATTTCAATTCTTGAATTATTACATATCACATATTTCAAGGTTTAAAGTTAACTGTGTTTATGGTTGGAATCGATTTTTGTCACCACCCTTCGAACGAAATGACGTAAATATCATTTTATATTGCTTTGCAAAAACACGAGAATAAGATTTATGGAGAAGAAACGACAAAAAACATTTTTTTTTAGTCTGATTCTGTTATGTAATGTTTATATACAAATTAATCAGAATTTCATCTTACATTTTGCAAGAAAATAGTTATTTCTTGGATAAATTTTTGGTTACGCGGCGGTCCCACCATATCTAACATTTAAAATTTGTTGAACTGGCCTGTAGTACCCACCCAACTACCACTCAGTTATGCTTGATACCTTACTGAATCTTTAAATTCATCGTTTTATCGTGTGAAGCTGACTTTTTGTAAATGTACTTAAATAGAAATACTTGACTGAGATATCCTCCAGTTCAAATGTTCTTTTTTTAAGTTACTTTTAATGTGAAGTCTGGATCTTGGTATCACAAAAAATTATTTTGAAAATTTTTGACTACATCACAGCCCTCTGGCTAGAAGGGTTCAGCGTTTAAACCTCAATTGATTGTCGGAGCCAATCTTCCCCAGTTCGTGATGGCTTAAATTTCTTCCAAAAAAGGTTACTCAGCAAGGGAGAGTAGACTGAACTCTTTTCTGCAGAAATGAGAACAACACGCCTACAATTAGGTGATATACGTTAAATATATACTCTTTGTCCACTCATTGCTAATTATCTGGTTATCACGCGATTTGTCCAAGTCCAGTTCCTCAGGTTCGACCAAACAGAGATTGCCCAGTTATTCTGAAATATAATATTATATAAATTATAAGTATGTAAGGCTGTGTCTCAAATAACATTTTCAGTATTATCATTCCGTAAAGTGTAAACTGTAAAGAGAGGGGTTCAATTTATATTATTCATAAATGAATGCCACCATTTAGCCACTAGTAACTTTTCCTTGTGAAACCAAATAGTCGTCATATCTAATATCTATTTTAAAAAATACTTAACTGAAATAATTTAAAAAATTTGCATCCTATTGAATGAAGTATAATTTTTTTACAATATTTACGTATAAAAATTCCAAATCTTCCGCATTACGACCTTCGGTTATCGAAAACTGAAAAGTTGGCAAGCCTGACTACATCCCGAAAACAATGAGCACAAATATTTAGTTTTATATGTATTTATTTGGATTTAATATATACAAAACAGACGTATATTGTGGAACTGTTTAACAGGGAAATAAATACTTATTTATTATGCGAAAATGGAATCACACCAAAAATATAACAAAAGGATTTTCCTGAAGGAAACCCTATTGTCTCTTGTCTCCCTCATTTGAACCATGTCTTTTCATACTTATTACATAACTAGTAAAGAAAGTGACATTGCAATTATTCGCTGATAGTGTGATGATGAAACTGGTGGCAATTATTATTACTGAAAGTGAAATGAAAGAAAATACATGTTTGAAAATATATTAGGGAACTAATACAGATGATTCACTTTGTATTGATTAGTTTACAATGTTGCATAAGTAACACAATTTCACACATACATTAGTAATTTTTTAACGAAGTGTAATTCAGTCGTTAGTTGAATACTTTTTACTATATCGCGAGCCTACTGTTACACTGTTCTATGTCGACTTTTTTTTAAGATTTGCACTTTTTATTTGCGTTCTCCATTTCATTGTCTATCTATATAAATTTAAATTTAATCAAAATTCCTTAAAGAACGGTAGAAATCAACAAAACATCAAAGTTCCATCTCTTAAAAGTGTAAATAATTTTATTAAAAGTTCTATGTTTCACATAGAATTTGGGTGTTCTAAATTATTTTTTCGTTCAATTTGTTATTGTTTCACATATAGTATTTTGATATACTGTAATTTGTCTCTACCTGCTTCTTTGGAACTTGAAATTAATTCATATTATATAAATTACATTTTAAAATATGTCAAAACTTAAAAGTTGACATGGAACAGTGTAACACTAAACACGCAATATGGGGATAATGTCCCATTTGATTGACAGGGCACTGACATATTTCAAATTTAATTGATCAAGCTAAATTTTTTTGATCGAATATGAAGGTAAATACTCGATATTGTAGTCTATAACACTGTCCACTAAATCTATTCTAACTAGTGATGTCGAGTCGAGATACAGTTAGTCGATTAATCGACTAAAGTTGTTTTTCCGACAAAATTAGTCATTAATCGAAAATATCGAGCATAGAATAGTCGACTAATCGACTAAATTTTTAGTCTAATTCATGAATAGAGTAACCTATGCAACTATGATATTTTCTTTTGAAGTTAATTATTAACTTTTAGTTTTTCTTTAAGAAAAAGAAAGATATGACATAATCACAATCTGTTAATCATATAAAAGTAAAAAATCATACAAACAGGTTTTTTTTTTTAATTTTTCATTTTTTGAAATCCAATAAACAATACAGAAAAATTATTAAATTAGTCGTTTTTAGTCATTTAAAAAAAAATTAATCATTTTAGTCATTTAGTCGAAGGTAAAATAGTCGATTATAAATGATTAAATGTTAGCAAAATTAGTCGACTAAACCGATTAATCGATTAATTATCCGACATCACTAATTCTAACTAGGGGAGTATCAAACTTGGGAGCCACGAATCTGAGAGTGCTATACTGTATAGTAACAGTAGTTTATCCGTGATTCCTAAGTTTGATTCTCTCCTTGTAAAATATACTTTTTAATCAGTCATAAAAAATTTCTCACGTACAAGTACTTATTGTGTATTTTTTAATTTTTAATTATTCTTTTATTTCGACAAATTTTATATTTTTTAAATAAATACAAGTCACGCCTAATGATATGCTTCTTGGCAAATACGAAATCGATAATGTCAATTTAAATTGACATGATTTATTTTTACTCTTCATGACCTAAAACTCTAAAATCTTCATAAATAGTCCAGTGTTGTATCATTGAAACTAATTTGAATTTATTCTAATATGGTTTACAAATCTATGTCATAGTTTGTTAATCAGTTCATTAGGCATACATTAGGTCATTAGTACGGAATTTATTCTAAGAATACTTTATAGGTTTTCTCACTTCTATCAAACTAATAATACCAGTTCAGTGTACAGAATTTTTATTTTTATTTTTCATTGAAACGTCACGAATTAAATTTAATCGGATTATCTACTAACTGATTTTTTGCAAATACATTTTTTTTTACACAAAATTACTTTGGTCAATTGTTGTGGTAATGGATATTTAAAATAATTAGGAAAATCCTTATGCTTCCTTTTTAATCGGGATTTAGGCGGGAAACAGTTAACATTGGTTTTTTACACACATCGTTAGTTGATACTTTATTTATACATATTACAATAACATTACATTATGATTTGAGTGAAAAAATGTGGAGGGAGGGGTAAGATTTGGAAGGTACGCGTCTCTTAAAGGAATTATGTCGATATTCATTTGGAATTGTGATGGTAAACTACAGAAAACATTCAATTAGTCATGAGAGTCGAACCCATAATCCACAAACCCAAGCTCAGTATACTCAGTCACTTAGCTACTCAAATTTTCCGAATATTGCATGCATTAATAAAAGGAAACAAACTATTAGCAAACCTGTTAATGAGGTTTTTCCAATATGTCATGCAATAATTAATAATATTTTTAATTACATGAAAACTTTTCAAAATATTTTCTGTGAAGTTTTAATGTTTTAACCATTACAAAGCGTTAAAAGGGGCGTTCAAAACTCACAATCAACTTTTCAGTTCTATGAATTGATGTTTTTGATTGACCAACAAACTAGCAACTATTTTAGTATTACTTTAGTTTTGCAGAAAAGAACCACAAAAGCTTCTAGTAGACCACAGTTTGTAAAGTACTCAAATTTTATTTACTTTTCAAATTTCCAACTTTTTATACAATTTTTCTAAATTTGCCGACAGAAAAATCAAAGAAAACTACTGTATCAATAATTAATTATACAGTATATATACATCTTTCACTTTTCCGATATTGATTTTTCTGTTCCATTTGTACCCATTATATTTATTTAATAATTAAACTCTCCTCAACAATCTCATTAAAAATAATTCTTTGTCACCGTTCCCTCCGGTAATTTTTCTTTCTTCTTAGAAAATTAATTACTATATTTTATGAAAATCCCAAAAAAAAAAAAAAAAAAAATGAAACCATCTTTGTTTAAAAAATTAAAAAAATAAGTAAGCTTTTTCTCTTGTTCGTAATTACATTTTGTAGTCACATTACACAAAAAACGGGTGGGGGATGGTGGGAAGTACAGACATCCACATTGTTAGACCACCAAAGTGATTAACAACATGCAACCACCATCTACATATATACGATTCTCTGACACATAAAGAATTTGTTAACCGTAGGTATATTTATACAAACCAATAATAACTTTACAAATGAAAAACGCAGTCACCAAGTTTTTATAATAGTTATTTTCGATACGTATGCGTAAAGAGAGGTTTTCTAGTAGACTTAAATTGGGGCACGAGACTAAGGGACTGACGCATACACAACAAGATCGAGTGCGCTATGTACCCCAACTCGCCTGACGGCTCGTGGGGGGCGCACGAGATCTCGTTGTGTACACGTCAGTCCATTTAGCGAGTACCTCAGTTTAAGCTTACTGGATACCTGACTTTAAAGGTACGTATCGAACATAATTTTTAATAACGACGGCTTCTAAAGTTTAATAGAGAGAAAAAAAATTAAATTATTTCTAAACAATTTTAGAAAATAGTAGAGTTTATTTTATTTTATAATAAGGTTATACATGAAAAAAATTTTTTTTTATTAATTTGTGGACCATTTTTGTTTTTAGCGAATTTCCAAAACTGGAAATTCAGCTTTTACGCCAGGTGTCATGGTGCGACCTAAGCCCGAGACCATATCAGAAATATGTTTTTAGGTCCCTAGAATACGAAAATGATATTCACTAAAATTTATATATATATATATATATATATATATATATATATATATATATATATATATATATATATATATATATATATATATGTATCCGCGCGATAACTCTCGAACGAAGCGTTTAATGCTTATGAAATTTTGTGTGCGAATTCGATTTTCCAAATCGTTGGATGAGTTCGTTAGCCAGACACGTCGGATGCCCAGAAGTAGGTTTTCCGGGCGTTTTTTGTCAACAAAATGAGTTTTTTGCCAGAATTAAGCAATTTTTCAAATTTTTTTTTACACTAAGCCATTGTAAAAGGTAAAACGCATAAAAAATGTTTTTATACCGTTGCTCTAAATTACTTACTTTTCGAGAAAAACTAGGAAATATGTCGTTCTCCATTTCACTCGCACTCGCATTCTTTTTTTTTCTGTCTCATTTTTTGCGAGCTAAATTCGAAAAAAGCCGCTTTATAAGTAGCGTGTCATGATTTTTTTAATCCAATTTAACGATTCGGCTATATTCTATTTCTCTGTCAGTTAAATGTTTTTATAATGTATCTCTGTTCCATTTTTTTTTACAAAAAAAATCCCGACGATATCTGTTATGTGATATGATCAGAATTTAGATTATATTTACACCTTCCTAAAATTAATAAGAGTTTGCTTCAATCGTATAAAAATTACGTTAAATCATATTCAAACAATAATATTTTTACGTAATTTTTTATCCAATTGACAATACAGTTATGATTAGAATTGTATAATCAGAGCATTCTAATATTAAATAATTTTGCACATTCAATTTTTTTTTTAACAAAGAAAAATTTTTTTAAATTTTGACACATTCTTTTATGAAATTTCGATTAAGAAATATTAAAAAATTTTAAAGTGAATCATTTAAAAAGAGTTAAAAATAAATTAAAAAGGAAACATTTCTCTATTTTAACATATTTGTAAAGAAAATTTTACAGTTTACTTACAGTTTTTTGAAAAAATGTAATAACATTTTTACATACAATAAAGATTATATTTGAACGGTAGGAAATCCACAAATTTTTTTTTATTTCTTTAATTAATTATTAAATTTGGTTTTAGAAGAAAATCTTCGTCTAATTCGCTCCAAGCCGAAAGTATAGCCACTAATAAGGACATTCCACTGTTAAAATAAATGGAAAATATATTGAAATTTATTTAATGAAAGCCATTCATACACATTTTTAAAATATCCTTTTGAATTATATAACAAATAAAATCTGTGTAAAAAAATTTAATTGACGTGTTTTTTCTCAATTTGCTAATATTAAGTAAGGCTCGTTAATTAGGGAGTGATTGTGTTAAAATTTTAATATAAAATATGGTAATTTTAACCCTCTTTAAAAGAACATTTCGATTTTAACAATAAAAAAATTTTAAAAAGTGTTTTCGTTTTTCCCGGATTACCAAAAACTGTTCATAGGCATATCTGTGACTAAAGTTGCCTCCCTTTCTTAAGAAAATAAAGTATTTTTAAAATTTTGTGCAAAAGAATAAAACACAATTAACGAAAAAAAAGTACGCGTTTCCATATTTTTAAGATTTTGTAGTACAAGAAAATCCTTAAAATTCATCATATCTGTTATTGCATTTACTAGCTTTTACGCAATTTAATAAACAAAAGTCTGAAAATGGACGTAGAATCTCACTGTTATTAATTATTATGTCTTAGTCTTTTGAAAAATTATTTTTTGAACTAAAATAAGAATAGGAGGAATATAAACTTAGGGGTAAACGACAGGAGTATATAAACTTTATTTTAGATTCTACGTTTATTTTTACAGAAAATCATCAAGTACCTATTATTTCTTTTTTGAATGTATAAATACAAAAAGTTCGAAATTATTTTATATTAGAATTTCAATTTTGGTCGACCCTACGGGTTGTCCCCATTTACTCTTTTCTCGTCTCTTTTGACCCCAATTTTTCATAGAGAAGAAATTATACGATTTTTGTTAATTTTTCAAAAACCACCGATATTTTTAAATTTTTTTGGATACTGCTGATAAAGTGACCATCTTCGCGTAAATTTTTAATATATTAAAGATTAGGTACTCATAAAATAAATACAAAAAAATACGGTGTGAAGTCGGAATGCGTACCTATTCATCCTTGTCTACGGTAGCACATTTTTTATTGACATAAATATTAGAAACGCAGGAAAAGAGACCAGGAATCAACATAGAAGTGGATTATGGTACGATATATTTTCTGAAAAAAGTGCTTAGGACCAAAGTTATAGAGTTCAAAGTGATGCACTTGATGATCTTGAAGCACTTGACTCTCGTGATGCACTTGACTTTGAAGTTGACCTTGAGGTCAATTTCCAAAGTCATTTGAAAATCATTTAATATTTTTCAAAAGGAGTAGTTTACTTTTCATCCCTAAATGGTTCAAAGTATATTCGAACGAATTTCACATTCAAGATAGAAAATAAGTGATCAAGAAGTAATTTTGAAAAATACTTGCTCAATCGCAATCGGAAAAATAATAGTTAATCATATGTTGAATTGAATTCCTAATATGATAACTATAGAGTAGCAATAAAAATTTTAAAAAATTTTGAAAATTTCTAATATAACATAAAGTTAATGTTTAACTTACAATTGGAGTGATATTAAATCTTTTCTTAACTTCTAAAATTACTTACAAAAATGTTTTCTTCTAATTTTTTCTATAAATTTGCGCCTATTTTTTCATTTCGTCAGGTTTTTATTTTTTTTATTTTAGAAAAATAACGCAACAAATCAATTTTGAAGATAGATTGAGTCAATACATGAAATTACTGCTTATAGGTACAGGATATGGTCAAAGTTCGGCAATGGCTAATCATTTTCAACTGACCTTGAAAATCGATTTCAGGGTCACTATCAAGTGCATCGCTTTAAATTCTACAAATTTGGTACTCAGCCCTTTTTTCAAAAAATATGCCGTTTCAAAAATATTTAGCTATAACTGTTTTCATCTACAGAGGTTGAATGGTGTTTTCTACCCCTAAAAAGCGTATTTAGCCGAAATAAAAAAACACGTATTTAATATTTTTCGCTGTTTAATAAGTATGTTAAGTTTCATTCAAATTGGCAAGTATTAGTTGGGTAGTGTTATTTGTCAGAATGTTTTGCCGATCTAGTTTTTTCAATATTTCTTTGCTCGTTTTCAGAATTTGTATTTTAATTTCTACGGACAAATAACTCATTCTTTTCTTCGATTTTAGTAACTTTTATTTGCTGATGTTGACCATTAATTGATCGAAACATATCAAATATTTTTCAATGATTTTTTTAGCGAATGTCGAAAATTTTGAAAATTTTTTCACCGTTAGTAAGTTAAAGTATTTGAATTCATTAAGTAATTAAATGATGTCCACAAGAACCTTACGAACTACCATAAGTTATATGAGATCCCTAGGACCCGTTTTTTACTGTTAGGATAAACTTTTTACTAAAATTATTTTAGATGAATAAAGGTTATGTTGTATGATTTCCGCCAGGGTTTACTGTTCCCATTATTGTAAAAAATAAACTAACCGACCGATTTTGAAAATTTTTTCACTGTTAGAGAACTAAATTATTTTAGATGGATACAACTATGCTGCACAAAGTCCGTTCGGGTTCTTGGGTTCCAAAAATATCAAAACTAATTACCCAGCCGATTTTAAAAAATCTTTTACTCTTAGAAAGCTAAACTATTTTAAATAGGTACAGTTCTTAGATGAGATCCGCCAGTCCCCAAAATTTGGAAATTCGCTATGTTATGCAGATGCTGCGACAGGGGTATTTATTATTCCATGTTTAATTTGAATATGATTATCATTAACAAATGAATATCATCATTTTCTCGCACAGTCAGCTATTTTTACGCGCGATATTGTACTAGTCAAATAAGTTTCAAAAACATAAAAAATATGTAAGTCTCAATACTATCTATATGTTGGCGGCTGATCGTTGAATCGGCCAGATCAGGATATGATTCCATTTTATAAAATTTCTAACTAATGTCAGCCAGACCATTATAAAACAAATGTAGGTATATTCTGAAATTAAACGAAACTCATTTAAATAATAAAATGTTAAATATATTTACAATATTTTCTAATTTTTTTTAACAGTGTTTATTAGTGATGAGCAAAATTAGTCTTGTTCTTGCAGTCTTGTCTTGGTCTTGCATTTTTTGCACGACCAAGACCAAGACCAAGACTATGTATACCAAGAGCAAGACCAAAACCAAGACTATAAGTATGGCTGCAAGACCAATACCAAGACTCAAGTGAGCAAGACCAAGACAAAAGCAAGAAAAAAGCAAGACTTTTGCTAAACTATTTAAATAGTTTGGAAGTATAATTAATACGTAAAGATAGTAAAACTTCTGATTTTAGAAGAAAAAACTTCGCTAATAAAAAAATGCAAGAAAGTGTATGATTTTTTAGCAATAACAAGACCAAGAGCAAGACTGCATTTTGCAAGACCAAGACCAAGACCAATCATCACTAGTGTTTATGCATAATTTCGAGCAAAAAGGAAACAAAAATATTTTATTTAAAACGTTTATTTGTTAATTAATATTATCATTTCTTCCAGTAAAGTCCATTCCTTTTTGTATTTAATTGTTTGAGTGCCGGATACCAAAAAAATCTTAATCATATCATATCCACACTTAACTCTAAAATGCAATAATATTTTTCCTTTGACATCGTTTTTCTTTTGTGGGAAAGATCTAGAATGTTCTTCCGCGTTCTATTTAAATTCTATTTTTTTCAGCACAGATACATTTTTTCATTCTCTTTTACATGCGCAACCTTGAGGCAAACTTATTTATGTCAGTATGGTTATGTTCGGATTAGTGTTTCGTTAATGATGGTCTATTAGTAAGTATGCGCATACCACATACGTAAAATGCGTTTGTTGCGGTTAATGGTTAGATCCAGTATTATATTGCCTATAGTATCTATTAATGTAGGATCGCAAAGCTTGAGAATGGATTTTACGGTTATGTTTAATGGTTTATCCCAGCAATAAATTCTTTACAATAGTTTAATTTAAAATTAATGTCTTTATAATACTTGTAAGCAAAGTAAAGTAAATTACTACTCTACGTAGATACGCCATCCAACAGTGGTACATTTAAGCTTTCTAAAACTAATTTATTATGGCAATTTTATGCAAATTATTAATCGTGTTTGGATGCTTTAAAGTCGGCTTTACTGAAGACGTTTACTTCAGGTACGAAAATTAATTAAAAATTACAAGAAAACTAAAACAACCAACTTTAAAAAAAAAACTTCGAATGTATGTATACTATTGGCCATTTATTTATCCAGTCTCAAGATCAGACTTACATTACGAGTACGAGTACATGTTTTAACGAATCAAACCGATCAACAGTTAAGCTTGAATTGATATTTCACCTGCTACGTCAGTTAATGAAAAATAATTTGATAGTATTTTGTTGCCTTAACTCCTTTAGTCAGCAAATTCATTTAAACTCGAGTTTTCATAAACAAGTTTTTTTCACGTTACCCAATTGAGTTCTGTAAATGAAGAATGTATAAAAATTATTTCTAAATACGATAAGTACTATTTTTCAAAGGACAGTAATTTATTTCAGTTTTATATTCTTTAATGCTTTGAATTAAAGATGTCGATTTTAAATCGATTAATCGAAAATTGATTAATCGAAGCTTAAAAAATCGATTCTTTTTTCGATTTTTTTCATTTGAGTCGATTCATAAATCGATTATTAAAAGTAAGAGATCGATAACCGATTTTTTCCAAAAATAACTTCATTTTAATAGTAATTCTACAAAGAAATATGTGTTAAAATGAAACACCGAAAACTCTATTGTTAATTGTCACTTTTTACTCGTTATATCAACGAATCCCTCCTATGGCTCTATATAAGTCAGACTATTAATACAAAAGGAAGGAAGAGACCACCTATCTGTGCAAACGACGATCCCTTTCCCACAAAAGAGACTTATTTAGAAAACATTTTTTTGTCAATTTGTTTGAAATTTGTGAATAAACTTGGTTCAATTCGTAGTATTCGTCCTGCATATTCAATTGCCTTATTTTTTATAATTATAATTGAAAAGTTAACTCATTCATCGCCTTTACAAATATAATTTAAGGCGTTTTTACACGGTATTACCGATATTACCTATGTACTATCAAGTAAGCCCCTTAAACAAAAATTATCAGCTAATTTTATTAAACTTTTCAAAATTTCGATTTTTTAGATCGATTTCACAGAATCGATTTTTTTTAGCCGGTTTTTTTTTAATCGATTTTTTTGATTTCGATTTAAGTCGATCCAAAAATCGATCTTTTTTTGGAGAATCGACATCTCTACTTTGAATATAACTTATACATATGTTGCTTACTTTTTGGTTTTTCGGGTATCAAATATTTCCGGTTTGAATCATCAAAATTTTGTTTAAAGTATATCACTGTAATTATAGAAAGAAATTTTCAGGACGATAGATGGTGATTTTTGGAACTTCAACTATATATTGTTTTATTTAAATAAGTGGCATCAAGTGGTAAGAAAATACTTTAATGTTTCTCTAAAAATTCCGAGAATTTGAAAGTTAAAAATGAATTAAAATTCAGCAAGTATAAAATAAAGTATTTTAGCGTGTGTTATTTTCCCTATAAAGTTTAACAACATACGTTTGCTCAAAATAAAATACAGTACTCTATTTTAAAAAACGCCGTGAGCAGCGGGGCCCCATCACGGTAGTCGAATTTTCCCCTTCATCTTCGGTATTGAATGTCAACAAGCGAAATGTGATTGAAAGTCTACAACCGAATTGTCATTTTGTTGGTTTCAAAACTGGTGATGAGTGTTCGGCTGATCGAGGCTTTAAAAAAAGGTTTTAAGTATTTAAGGGCTGTATCTCAGTAAATTTCAATTTTGTGTCGAAAACAGGTAGCAGAAAAAAAGCCAACACAATTCGTACGAGGACATTCCTGCCCATGTTTATCCGCTAATTGCCTTTATGTTTTAGTTTTAAATATTAAAAAAGGACCTTAAATAGTAAACTGGAAGGCCTTTATAAAAATATTTTTTCTTTCCAAAAAAATCCAAAATTTCTATTTTATAAATACTATACCCCTGTCGCAGCATCTGCATAACATAGCGAATTTCCAAATCTTGGGCACTGGCGGATCTCATCTAAGACCTGTACCTATTTAAAATAGTTTAGCTTTCTAAGGGAAAAAGAATTTTTAAAATCGGTTGGGTAATTAGTTTTGGTATTTTTGGGGACCCAAGAACCCGAACGAATTTTGTGCAGCATAGTTGTATCCATCTAAAATAATTTAGTTCTCTAGCAGTGAGAAATTTTTTAGCATCGGTTCGATAGCTTATTACTGGCGTTTTCGGATCTGCAAGATCCCGGTGGACCTCATTAAAAAATCAGCTCGACCGTATATTCTAGGCGGACTTTATGTAATATATATATATATATATATATATATATATATATATATATATATATATATATATATATATATATATATATATACACATATATATATATATATATATATATATATATATATATATATATATATATATATATTCAAAACCCGTTGTGTAGCATTCTACGCCGCATTTGCATCCGCAGGACAGTTGTGGATCTCAGATAACACAACCTGTACCTATCTAAAATAGTTTACCTCGGTAATAGTAAAAAGGTTTCAAAATCGGTCAGTTATTTTATTTTTGACACTTTTAGGTCCTACTGACACTTCAGACCTTACATAACGTAATCTATATGAATCTAAAATAGCTTAGCTCCCCAACAGTGAAAAAATTTTCAAAATCGGTCGGTTAGTTTATTTTTGACGCTTTTGGATCCGATGGACCCTGGCAGACTTTACATAACGTAATCTATATCTATCTAAAATAGTTTAGCTCTGTAACAGTGAAAAAATTTTCAAAATCGGTCGGTTAGTTTATTTTTACCACTTTTGGGTCCCATGGACCCTGGCGGACCCTAAATAACGTAATGTATGTCTATCTAAAATAGTTAGTTCCCCAACAGTGAAAAAATTTTCAAAATCGGTCGGTTAGTTTATTTTTGACACTTTTGGACCCATGGACCCTGGCAGACCTTACATAACGTAATCTATATTTATCTAAAATAGTTTAGCTCTGTAACAGTGAAAAAATTTTCAAAATCGGTCGGTTAGTTTATTTTTGACACTTTTGGATCCCATGGACCCTGGCAGACCTTACATAACGTAATCTATATTTATCTAAAATAGTTTAGCTCTGTAACAGTGAAAAAATTTTCAAAATCGGTCAGTTAGTTTATTTTTGACACTTTTGGGTTCTATGGACCTTGGTGGACCTTACATAACGTAATTTATATTTATCTAAAATAGTTTAGCTCTGTAACAGTGAAAAAATTTTCAAAATCGGTCAGTTAGTTTATTTTTGACACTTCTGGATCCTATGGACTCTGGCAGACCTTACATAACGGAATCTATATTTATCTAAAACAGTTTAGCTCTGTAACAGTGAAAAAATTTTCAAAATCGATCAGGGAGTTTATTTTTGACACTTTTGGGTCCTATGGACCGAGGCGGACCTTACATAACGTAATCGATATTTATCTAAAATAGTTTAGTTCTGTAACAGTGAAAAAATTTTCAAAATCGGTCAGTTAGTTTATTTTTGACACCTTTGGGTCCTGTGGACCCTGGCGGACCTTACATAATGTATTCTAAATCTATCTAAAATAGTTTAGCTCTGTAACAGTGAAGAAATTTTTAGAATTGGTCGTTTAGTTTTTTACAATTATGGGATCAGTAAATCCTGGCGAAACTCATACAAGTCTAGTACTCTAACAGTAAGAAAAGGGTTCTAAGGATCTCATATAACTTATGGCGGTCCGTAAGCTTCTTGCGGACATCATTTAATTAATTAATTCAAATACTTTAACTTACTAACTGTGAAAAAATTTTTAAAATCGATTGGTTAATTAATTTCTGGCCTTTTTATGTCCCGAAAACCTTGACCTCACATAAAATACCTTAAATCCATTTGAAATGGTTTAATTTTTTAACATTATTAATTATTAGTGGAAAAATTTTCAAAATCGATTCAAAATATTTTTCCGTACATACATATGTACATTGTACATAGTTTGTTTTGTTTCATATTTAATATTTATATCATAACATAATCTTCAATTTCTTGTTTACTTAAAAATTCAATAAAAAAAAAAAAAAATTCTTCATTACATTAGCTTAGAAAATCTGTTTAATTTACATTTTTTAACATGGGATAGAACCATGCTAATTATAATGCAATAAATGAGAAACAAAACTCTATACATGTATGAGTGTTATATCACATATATGTGAATAGTTTTCACTTGTTCTCACAAAATTCTTTAATAAAAAAGTGAAATATTTTTATACTTTATAAAGAACTGAGATATAAATATAAATTACTTATTAGACTAACAAAGAAAGAATAAAAGTGAAAATTTACATTTTCTCGAAAAATACTTAAAATAGAAAGAAAATTATAAGAATATTTTCTTCATAATTTTTTTTTTCCTTTTCAACGATGTAAAAATTGAACTGCCTTATGATAGGATCGAATGATAAAAAATGGCCAGAAAACCTACTTCTGGGCATCCGACGTGTCTGGCTAACGAACTTAGCCAAGCCAATTCAGAATCCAGTCCGCACACAAAATTTCATAAGCGTTAGACGTTTCGTTCGAGAGTTATCGTGGGAACACATAAATATATATATATATATATATATATATATATATATATATATATATATATATATATATATATATATATATATATATATATATATATATATATAAATTTTAGTGAATATCATTTTCGTATTCTAGGGACCTCAAAACAGATTTCTGCCATAGTCCCGGACTCAGATTGCGTCATGACACCTACTGTAATAGCTGAATTTCGAGTTTTCGAAATTCGCTAAAAAATTCAAAATTCCTAATTTATAAATAAACAGTGACTTTAATAACATTTTTAAATTACTTAATATGTATGTATTTCATTTGTCATAAAAGTAAGTTCACTTTTTTTTAAATTTTTTAAAATTACTATTCGCCTACTTGTATTTAGAATAAACATAATGCTTTTAAAACACATTTAACAATAGCATTCAATTCCGATGTAAAAATGGGAGAAGTGGGGGGAAAAGTGATGTGGACTCCCTACAAGGTACTAGTTGGATACTAACTGAATACACGTACAAAATTTCAGCCCTCTAGGTTTCCTTATGGAGTCTCTAGACGTGTTAGAAAACAAGCAAAAAAATTAAGGAAATATTGGCGTAAAAATCGTGGGGGTAAGGGTTAAAAGTTGAAACCTCCAAAAAACAGTGTCTGGCTATTAGCTTAACCTGTACACCAAATTTCAGCCCTCTAGGTTTATTTGGGGAGATTTTGACCCGAACGAAACTGTTAAAAAACAAGAAAAATCATGTTCTTTTGGGTATAAAAATGGTGGGGGTAGGGTTTAAAAGTCGAGACCCCCAAAAGGCACCCCCTTGATACTAACTCAATCCGAATACAAAATTTCAGCCCTCTAGGTTTATTCGGGTGACCTGTGCGAGTGGTACAAACTTCGAAAACGTCGAAAATGCATGAAATTGTAGCTTAAAAATGAGGGGGGTGGGGGTAAAATATTAAAACCTCCAAAAAGCACAACCTAGGTACTAACTTTATCAACACACCAAATTTCAACCCTCTACGTTAATTCTGGGGGGCTGGGGGCCTGTTAGATCCAGCGAAAATCGTTTTTCCCCACCTCTACTCCCACCATATCATCCTAGGAAGCTGAATTTTGGATATGTTGTAGATAATTGACCGAAACATTATTTAAAACCGGTTTGGAAAAGTTTTATTGCTTTTCCGCCCCCCACCACCCCCTTAAAGGTCGGGTCCAAAAAAAAATTTGCCCAAAATTTGACCCCACTTTGATAGTATTGTTGTGCATCGGAATAAGCCCCACTTACCAAATTTCATCTCTTAACTTCCATAGGGGGGCCCTACACATATTAAAAGGTTGCGGGAAAATATATATATATATATATATATATATATATATATATATATATATATATATATATATATATATATATATCAGACATTTTTTTTTCTACATATTCGTGTTCTACGGGTCCGAAAACGGATAGCGCCCCTACTCTCGCCTCTCGCAGCTCTTATCGTATAGACTGTATAAGTCTAATTTTTCGGAGAAAATTCGACTAAAAACGGATGACAACCCTACTTTTTTCCCGAAACCCCACATCAAAATATTTTTCATCATAACATAAAAGAGAATAATAAAATGAGAAAGCTTTATTTACAATGCAAAAAGGACAACATTGACATTAATTGTCCGATGGTCCTTCCATCCGGTTCCTGGAATCAACTAATGTAAACATCGATGTGAGCGTATTATGTATCCATAATATATATACGCAAAACATTGATAATCTACATAGTTTTCTTTGATGTTTACCAATTCCAAACATAAATTTTCAAACAGAATTAGATTACATACCCTTTTTTAAAATACCATCCGGATTACATAACATTTTATTGTGTAACATAATTCCACGTTTACATATGTATCCTAATAAAAATAAATCCTTTTAATCTTTACCCGGACGGAACACGAATGGAAAAATAGAATTAAATGTTAGTGATGGTGTTGGTTCATTTGCTCTAGACTGAAGGATTCTAAGAAATAATTTTATTACGTAAAGATACTATAGAATAAAAGCTAAATTACATTATCGAGGTTATTGACTCTGACTCTCATCTCATCTGTGTTCTTGTAATCAAATCTTATATCTTGTGTAAACGTACGCTAATATGTAACGTATTTTTAATACTAATGTCTCAAGTACGTGGTTCAGTTGGCAATAGATAATTACGTGTATTTCCGTTTAAAAATGATTTTACTGCTATGGTTTGAGTTCATTCATAAATCAAAAAATTATACAGTTTTTATAAAATTATGAACGAACTTAATCGCGATCAACATTGTGATTTAGACCAGGCAATAACGAATCACATTAAATTAGGATCCGCGAAAGGCGAGCATGCTGTGAACCTGTGCAGAATTAAATAAAGAGACGTGGTTTATGGAGAAATATTTTGCTAAATTATAAGAAAGTCTTAATTTTTCATAATTTATAATAAAAAGGATGCTGCATAATTTCTGAAAATTTAATTAAAAACAGTTGAATAGTTCGGCAGGTGCAATCTGGACAATACACAGAGAGATAAACAGACAAGACACCAAAATTATTCAGGAAGTTCTAAAATAAAATTTTCATTTTAGGGGGAAAAAAAATTTTTATATTTCAAAAATGATCACAATGCTTCCGCCACTTTAGTAATCTCGGAAGCAAAAAACGAAAAAATTTTAAAAAATAATACCATTTGGCAAAAAGGAAGTGCATTACCTTTAAAATATATAAAACTAAATGATGACACAGATTAAAACGATTGCAAACATTTAAGGTAAGTGTAACCATACGGTAACAAAAATATTAAAGGGTTAAGTATATTTTTTTTTTTTTTTGAAAAATATTCATTGTTTTTTCTTTTTTGCTTTTTTGGGGTAAATTTATAATTAGGAACACACAAATTTTTCTTCTATTTATTTTTTGTTGACGAGGAGAGGGGGCCACTCAGTGGTTCTAAGAAGATTCCCGACCCCTTATTTAGACTATTCATTTCTTCTGATTTTGGAAACAACTATAATTGTGTATTATTGTTAATTAGTATAAGAAAAGAAGGAATATGATACTTGTGTATTCTTAGACAATCTAATGTTTTTAATAATTTTTATTTGATGAAGTCAACCAGAAAGTTCATTTAATCTTAATTATTGCCTACGTATATATGTATTTTTAAAAAATCCCACAAAATTAGATTTAAGTACTATAATTTTATTTGCGGTTAATGATTAGATAAATCGATTAAATGGAAGACAGTAAATATTGCTTCTCCAGTCGGACCATTGTCCACAATGGTTGTAAAATTTAATTGCACTACGTATCCCAAATTCAAAATCAAGTGGTAGAGCCGACGAGAGAAATGACGGGCCTCCGGGCTCAACAAAAAATTTTCTAACATTTGTTCCCATTCAAAAATACAGTTGACGTACAAAATAAAAAACGTCTTCTCACTTTGTTTCGGCCTCCGTTTTAGACCCAGGCCCCCGAGCAATTGCCCCACCTGATCCCCTTTCTCACCAGTCCTGTCAAGTGGGCCATAATTTCTGAATAATAATAGGCAAGTAAATATTGGATTTGTACAAAAAAAAATTAATACGTGTTTTGGTTAATTTGTCGCGTTTTCCTCTTATGTCAATTACAACTTACTACATCAGTATAATTAATACAACTTACAACGAGAAAATTTTCAGAAATGATGTACATAATAATAATGTGTTGGAAAGTAGCAGATTTGTTTGTATCATATTGGTTACATCTATTATGAATATTTATTACCATAAAAATATCAAATTTATAGAGAAGCCTAAAAATTTTTAATTATACTGTATCACTAATTACTGTCCAAAGAAAAAAAATATTAAGAAGTTAAAGAAAGGTCTCTGATATCTTACTTTACCAGCATATTAAAGTCGGCAGAGACCAATATTTTTTTGATTATTGTTAGTTTTCAAAATAAAAATTAGAGTCCAGCACTATCAGCACTATAAAAAGTAATGCAAAAACTTTATAAATCGATTAGAAAAATTAGAAAGACATTAGTAAGGGTTAGAAAAACATTTAATCTTTTTATCACATTGAAATTTTCCGATATATAGAACTAAAAAAAAAAAATACCCCTGTCGCAGCATCTGCATAACATAGCGAATTTCCAAATCTTGGGCACTGGCGGACCTCATCTAAAACCTGTACCTATTTTAAAATAGTTTGGCTTTCTAAGAGTAAAAGAATTTTTAAAATCGGCTGGGTAATTAGTTTTGGTATTTTTGGGGACCCAAGAACCCGAACGAATTTTGTGCAGCATAGTTGTATCCATCTAAAATAATTTAGTTCTCTAGCAGTGAGAAATTTTTTAGCATCGGTTCGATAGCTTATTACTGGCGTTTTCGGATCTGCAAGATCCCGGTGGACCTCATTAAAAAATCAGCTCGACCGTATATTCTAGGCGGACTTTAGGGGCTGTCCATTAATCACGTGAGGCTTGAAAGGGGGGGGAGGGGTCCCATAAAAAATCACGAAATATCACAAGGGGGAGGGGGGGTAAAGTAATATATCACGTGTATTTATTTTTTCGGCAAGTGCGCGATACTCAACCGAAAAGCGGCGTTACATGTATTTATTTTTTCGTCAAACGCGTACAAAATCGAAAACGGCTTGTAGTGTGATCTTGATTCGCTATCAATATAATAGTCCAGAGATGCACAATGTTCGTCTTTCCCGCATCCTCACGCGACGATCGAACGGTAGATCGAGAGAGATTCTCTGCGTAGTGCGCGAAAATGATGACGCCGAGTGGCTTGATGAAGCCGATGTTGATTTTCAACAAAGCACTGTGGCAACAACTGATTTGCAAGATGCTTATCCAGTTATTGGTGTTGAAGAAAGTCTTGCTAATCCGTGGTCCGAAAATACTGTACATTAAGTAATGTTCATGTATTAGTACAAAAAAGTTTTTCGCATTCCTATTATTTTTATGTCAATCAAAAAAAAAAAAAAAAAATTGCAACTTTTCTGTCTACCTCTGAACGTTATTATAGTAGTGTTTAATTTTCTATAATAAAATTAGATGATACTTATACCAGTATTTTATAAATATTAAAAAAAATTAGATTCTTTGCAGGTACGAAAAAATACACGTGATATACGGGGGGGAGGGGGGGTAGCCTTAAACCTCACCATGTATCACCAAGGGGGAGGGGGGGTTAAAAAATGCAAAAAAAAACATCACGTGATTAATGGACGGCCCCTTATGTTATATATATATATATATATATATATATATATATATATATATATATATATATATATTCAAAACCCGTTGTGTAGCATTCTACGCCGCATTTGCATCCGCAGGACAGTTGTGGATCTCAGATAACACAACCTGTACCTATCTAAAATAGTTTACCTCGGTAATAGTAAAAAAGTTCAAAATCGGTCAGTTATTTAATTTTTGACACTTTTAGGTCCTACTGACACTGTCAGACCTTACATAACGTAATCTATATGTATCTAAAATAGCTTAGCTCCCCAACAATGAAAAAATTTTCAAAATCGGTCGGTTAGTTTATTTTTGACACTTTTGGATCCGATGGACCCTGGCAGACTTTACATAACGTAATCTATATTTATCTAAAATAGTTTAGCTCTGTAAGAGTGAAAAAATTTTCAAAATCGGTCGGTTAGTTTATTTTTACCACTTTTGGGTCCCATGGACCCTGGCGGACCCTAAATAACGTAATGTATGTCTATCTAAAATAGCTTAGTTCCCCAACAGTGAAAAAATTTTCAAAATCGGTCGGTTAGTTTATTTTTGACACTTTTGGATCCCATGGACCCTAGCAGACCTTACATAACGTAATCTATATTTATCTAAAATAGTTTAGCTCTGTAACAGTGAAAAAATTTTCAAAATCGGTCGGTTAGTTTATTTTTGACACTTTTGGATCCCATGGACCCTGGCAGACCTTACATAACGTAATCTATATTTATCTAAAATAGTTTAGCTCTGTAACAGTGAAAAAATTTTCAAAATCGGTCAGTTAGTTTATTTTTGACACTTCTGGATCCTATGGACCCTGGCAGACCTTACATAACGGAATCTATATTTATCTAAAACAGTTTAGCTCTGTAACAGTGAAAAAATTTTCAAAATCGATCAGGCAGTTTATTTTTGACACTTTTGGGTCCTATGGACCCAGGCGGACCTTACATAACGTAATCGATATTTATCTAAAATAGTTTAGCTCTGTAACAGTGAAAAGTTTTTCAAAATCGGTCAGTTAGTTTATTTTTGACACTTTTGGGTCCTGTGGACCCTGGCGGAGCTTACATAATGTATTCTAAATCTATCTAAAATAGTTTAGCTCTGTAACAGTGAAGATTTTTTTAAAATTGGTCGTTTAGTTTATTGTTTAGTTTATTTTTTACAATTATGGGATCAGTAAATCCTGGCGAAACTCATACAAGTCTAGTACTCTAACAGTAAGAAAAGGGTTCTAAGGATCTCATATAACTTATGGCAGTCCGTAAGCTTCTTGCGGACATCATTTAATTAATTAATTCAAATACTTTAACTTACTAACTGTGAAAAAATTTTTAAAATCGATTGGTTAATTAATTTCTGGCCTTTTTAGGTCCCGAAAACCTTGACCTCACATAAAATACCTTAAATCCATTTGAAATGGTTTAATTTTTTAACATTATTAATTATTAGTGAAAAAATTTTCAAAATCGATTCAAAATATTTTTCCGTGCATACATATGTACATTATACATATTTTGTTTTGTTTCATATATTTAATAATATTATATCATAACATAATCTTCAATTTCTTGTTTACTTAAAAATTCAATAAAAAAGAAAAAAATTCTTCATTACATTAGCTTAGAAAATCTGTTTAATTTACATTTTTTAACATGAGATAGATCCATGCTAATTATAATGCAATAAATGAGAAACAAAACTCTATACATGTATGTGTGTTATAACACGTATGTGAATATAGTTCACTTGTTCTCACAAAATTCTTTAATAAAAAAGTGAAATATTTTTATACTTCATAAAGAACTGAGATAGAAATATAAATTACTTATTACAATGACAAAGAGAGCAAAATAAGCCAATAGTAAAAATTACGATTTTCTCGAAAACTACTTAACATAGAAAGAAAATTATAAGAACATTTTCTTGATAATTTTTTTTTCCTTTTCAACGATGTAAAAATCGAACTGTCTTATGATAGGATCGAATGATAAAAAATGGCCAGAAAACCTACTTCTGGGCATCCGACGTGTCTGGCTAAAGAACTTAGCCAAGCCAATTCAGAATCCAGTCCGCACACAAAATTTCATAAGCGTTAGACGTTTCGTTCGAGAGTTATCGTGGGAACACACATATATATATATATATATATATATATATATATATATATATATATATATATATATATATAAATTTTAGTGAATATCATTTTCGTATTCTAGGGACCTCAAAACAGATTTCTGCCATAGTCCCGGACTCAGATTGCGTCATGAGACCTACTGTAATAGCTGAATTTCGAGTTTTCGAAATTCGCTAAAAAGATTGAATACTTCCAATCTTCGGTTCCAAATTTCGGTGACTACTTCTAAAGTTATTTCAATTTTTTTAAGAAATGAAAAAAATGAGATATTTTAGGATATTTAAAAATTGCTTTCCTCTAGTAAAAAGTTTTTCTCTAATAATCAACTCCAGAATCGGTTAATGGTTAAAGTAACCCCATTTAATTTGCTCTCCGATAAGTAAATTAGGACTTATTAACAATTGAATTGAAAATTATTATTTTTACTTAACAACCAATCTTTCCCAAACTCTTTCACAAACGGTCGTAAGGAATTCACTAAGAGAACAAATTTTTGAGTAAAGTTTAATCGCCTGTGCTTTAATCCCTTATAATTAAAACAAATTATTGAAAATTTTTCGTAGCTTCAATAGTACAAAATCCATTTTAAAATTATTTTTCGGAAAGTTAGAGCTGTTAGAAAATTGGTAAAAATATCCAAGAAAACTATTTATATAGAGAGAATATTTTTCTAAATATATAATTAAAAAGAAAATAATTTTATTCCATGAAAATTTTACTGTCGTAAAAATAAAATATGACTGTTGAACAAGATTCGCGAATTCATTTTTTTGACCAATGATTAATGAAAGAATCGCTACCACTTCAACCATTACTCTTTTTCATACTGTAAAAATACCAGAAATAAAAATAAAAAATCATCATTATTCACAATGTTGTTCATTTTTCGTCACACCGCCATGACAGAGGAAACAGTCAGTGACCGATCCCAAGATCACACCTATTTAAATATAGCTTTAATGTTTTGTGTTTATGTCCAATAATAAACACATTGCATACTAAATTTAAATATACATTCAATGCATTATGATTGTGTTACCTATATCATTGTAGTTAGTGTACACTTTAAATAAACTTATAATAGTATCCATAATTGAAGAGGTGGATTCCAAAAGGCGCTAAGTCATTTTTTGTCTAATGTGAGATTTTAGTTGATGCAGAATGTTCAAGTCCAGCTCCACACGATTTTCGTAGTGCCACCCTTCAAAATGAGCTTAGTCTACTGTAAAATGAATGATGAAAAATGGAATGTTTTCCGAAAAAGCGCCAGTCAGTGCCAGTTTTATTTCAAAACGCTCTAAGTCAAATTTACTCGTAAACCATTGCATTTTTTTTTTCAATAATAGCTGGTATTTTTTTCCAAATTTGTTTGTAGACAGATTTTCTGTTATGTCAAACACATGTAATAAATGCACTGTTTAAAATGTTTCTTGAATAAAATATATCTGTATTTAAACAAACTAGGTTTATTTTAATCAACTCAACCCAACTTTTTAGAGGTTTTTTTTTTCAATATAATCTATTGAAAATTATATGTATAAATAAGAACAAATAAATAACATCAATAATAATTATTATCTAAGAACTTAAAAATAATTTAAACAGATTACTACATTTGCCTACCTAGATAGTTTTTTACATTTCCTGAAAAATTGCAAAAAGTGACTTAGCGCGTTTTGGAATCCACCTCTTCAATTAATAAGCCACCTATTAACGTAAACATATAGGTATGTGTAATAACACAAGTATTTATGGTATTTTATAATAAAAATGTAAAATCAAATGTTAGTAAATTATGAACATTAAGTTCTATGGTTCAACACAAAATAATCCAAAATACAGCATAAACTTTTTTTTATGTGATGGAATGGGACCGCATAAAAAAATCACACAAAAAAAATATTCAAAAACTTCATAAGTAGCTACAAAAAGTATAGTTCGCTACAGATTGTAAAAAAACGACTTTTTTCAGTTTCATAGAAAATACATAACGTAAAACCTCAAGATTTCCCTAGAAATTACTTTTCTAAACAAGATAAATGAATAATTTACACATGAGAAATATTCTTAAATATTTTATTTCATTTTTACATTATTGCAAAAACTGCAATACATATACATGTAAAAAAACTGAATAATGGAATAATTTATATACTTATGTAATATGATGATAAAGTGCGTTAAAAATAGGTAACAAATAAATTTATTGCAAATTAATGTTAAAATTTCGTATTTCCTGCTATTCATGGCTCCAGTTCACAGCAATAGGGGGGTTCAAAAACAAGAAAAATAAAATGGAGGTAGTTCAATAAATATACGTGGCAAATAGATAAACATTTAAGGAATAAAAAATTAAAATAGAAAAGCAGAATCGTATACGATAAAGTTTGATTAACTTAAATTATAATATCGAAAATAAAATGGAATTATAAATATCAGTATAATCGTTTAAAAGTTAATCAGGGTTATGCTCATAAATTTCTATTGCGTCTAATACAGATTAATTTTTGTCCTTTGATTGCTTCATGTAAAACTGTATGTAACTTCTCGAAAGCGTCCTATATACACATACAGTAGACTCTTGTTAATTCAAACCTACGATAATTCGAAACTCTCTATAATTCAAAGGTATCACGAGTTCCCTACAAAATATCTTTATATTTCGAACTAAAACAATACATTTTTATACACTTGGTAATTCAGTACATTTTAAGACAAAAGTAATAAGTACATTTTGAGACAAGTTCAAGTTCATTCATCGCAAATGCTTAAAAAATTAATATTGTTACCTGCGATAATTCGAACTTCTCTATAATTCGTAATATTTTAAGAGTCCCTCGAGTTTCGAATTAACGAGAGTCGACTGTATTAGATATCTGACAAAAGCGGAGCCGAATGTTATTACCTACATTGATAGTTGAATTTCTTCTAATTCGAATAGTTATTTAAGCTACTACACAAGTTAATTAGTAACAAGAATATCTATCAGTATTTTTTATTGATTTAAAAAATTATAAACATTAACCCATTAGTGACCACAATATTACACGTAATACCGTGGGAAAGTCAACTTTACGGGTTGTTTTCTTAATTAAAGGTATTTAAATATATAAAATTACAATTGAATAACGCTCTTTGAACCTTTCTCTCTCCGCCTGTGTAAAAATTACCATTAAAAAGCTTCCAGTTGAACTATTACAAGTATTCAAAAAAGGGTCTGCAATGCGCAATGCAGGTTGCCACAAATTTTTGCATTGATTTTTAAATTTATTATTTTTTAATTTTAAAAACCTTGTCCGAGTGTTAGTAAAATATATGTTTAAAGTATTAAAAATGAAATAATTGATAAAAATGAATATTAAAATAGAAAATTTCAGTAGAGAACTGACAGATATGTTTTAAAATACGCTGGGTTATAACGTAATCAGAGAGTAATATCTTGTAAAGATTATTCAACGTATTTTGTTCGTGGCTAACTTCGTGAATGAGAGATAAAGATAATTAGCTGTAAAATAGTTAAACAAAGAAGGAATGAAATGCGACTTACGATTTAGTAGTCTAATAATATGTGATTTTTTTTAGAAATTTTGACAAATTAAATGGAAATATTGGAAAATCATTGGAATATTCTGAAAAGATTTTGTGTGAAAATTTTCCTGAACATAATAAAAATTAAATATTCTCAATAAAAATAACATGATATCGGGGTAACAGATATTATTTACTTTTAAGTAACGTAACCACTTTTATTTTCGTAGTGTCAGTTTCAGAAAGTCCAGAATAATAAATTAGTTTAAAAAAAAGGATCATAACCTTTTTGTTTCGTTTTTTTAATGTTAACAATATTTACCTTATTTCTGATAAATTCATTTCATATTATTCCCGCCAAAGTTTTTATATACACCACGACCCAGAATATTATATATAATACGGGCCTTTACTATTATCCTGGGAAGGATACAAGGATCATCTTTGGGGAATTACTTTATATTGTCATTCTAGATCTTTGCGTGGAAATTCATCAAAATCTGACCAGTAGAAACAGGAGTGGGATATAATGGGTTAAAAATTTTTTCTTGTGGTTATCATTGTAAGTTATAAATGTTGTAAACAAAAAAATTATATTTATTCAGCCATTATTGGTACATTTAATGGTCTATTTGAAGAAAATTTTCCAATGGATTAGTTTAATAATTATTATACTTTGTTCAGTTCTGTTCAAACTCTTTTTTTTTTATTAAAAAAAAATAGATATTTACAAAAAAATAAAAATAAATGATAGCGGAAATGTTGAAAAAACCTGGTATAGTATAGAAATGGCAGTATGAGAATGAAAAAATTGGTCAAGCATAAACTCTTTAAAAACTTTTATATTTTTCATTTACCTGGAAATAGAAACATAATATCCATAATTAAAAAAATATCCCTATCACAGCATCCTACATAACAAGTGAATATAAATTCAAAACAAAAGTGAATTTCTGATTAAAAAAGATTCCTTTCTTTCGAAAACCAGCTTACATAGGATAATGGTTCAAAAACATATCATTTTATGTGATTTTTCCATTCTTTTGGTAAGTATTGATGAAAAATTCATTTTTTTGAGGTTCCGAACATCGGAAGTATCTTACTGGAAAACGCAACCAAGAGTTTGGGATATATATTTATATAAACTTTAGAGAATGTCATTTTCGACTTCTAGGGACGTCAAAACAAATTTTTATCATAGTGCCGGGTTCAAGTTTTATAACTAAATTTTAACTAAAAAACTATAATAACTAAATTTTCAATTCGGAAAACTAAAATTAAACATATAAAAGTCAAAAAACATATTGTTTATGACATCTTGCTTATTGACCAAAACAAACTATACCATAAATTTATTTTATTTTCAAACTTTGAGTAAAATGAAACCACAGTAAGTTCTATCAAACTGTCTATCTGAATCGTTATGTGAAAACCAAAATTATATTATATAAACATAATATTATTTCCATTTTATTATCAAACCGGGATTATCAACAAACTAAAGACATAAGGAACAAAGAACTCAAATAAGATCAGATGTAACAATTATATTTAACTCATTAAAAAATACTCGGCTTGTTCTGTTTCTACTTTTTTATATCGATTAATAAAAAATGATTAAATCTGAATTATTAAATGTAAAAATCTATGCTACTGAATCTGTTCAATAGTTGCTAAGGCTTAAAGTTTTTTTTTGCTTGTAAAACAGTACATGCATGGTAACTGAGAAGTTAAAATATAATTAGTTATGAAAATATTTATACTGGAAGAAAATGCAAAATAATTAATAACATTGTAGAAGGCTTTGATTAAAAAATAAAAAAATATTGAATATTTAAATTAAAGAAATTAATATTGCTGTAATTAGGTGTAATCAAATGAAACGACATTAAAATAAAAACAATATAATAACCTCATATTACTTCATTGTAAATTAAATAAATCTTTTTAAAAATTTTCTATATTGTCTTATTTTTCTCAAATAAAAAATGTCGTTAGTATTCTAAATGGCGAAAAACTAAAGTTTTGATCAGTTACATTCACTTAAATGTGCATAATTCATGTAATTTAGTTGTAAAATTTTGTTGCTATAAGTACGATCCTGACGTGTCCAAAAATGTCCGCCTCCTAGTTATAACACAAAAAATCTGTATAAACAAGGAGTTTTGAAAATAAGAATCTATGTAGGCCAAACGTGTTAAATTTTAGTCCGTAAAAAATATTAAAATTTATATTTGAAAATAAATAAAACAATATTTGCTAAAAAAATAAAAGTATTTTGAAAAGTGTTTCTTCTCATTACGCAAATAATTGAGTAGTGTCCCGTAAATAAATATCGAGTACCCTGATCACTTTAAACCAGTGTTTTTCAACCTGTGAGTCGCGACCCCCCAGAGGGTCGCAGGTACTTTAACAATAAAACCACTCTAGTTCAATATATAATATTAAATAAAGAAAAGGTTAATTAAAGGTTACATTAATGTGATGGTTTCATACTTTCGCTTGATAAAATTTTAAAACAAATAACTGGGGCTTATTTTCAATAACAGTAAATTCGAGTTTTAAATAATTGTCGTCATATAGACGCTTTTTCTTTGCGTCCATTTTTAGTAATTAAAATGAGCACAGAATTTTGAATATTAGACAATAAAAGACAGTGAGCAACTAGTAAACAAACAACAAGTTAATTCAATTTTAAACACTGTTCAAAGCTAGTTCACAATTCAAAGTATTCAAAAGTGCCATCCTTTACTTGCCTGATGCTCCACACAGCGCTCATCACGTTGCGCTATGTCTCGCACACACAAGTCACGCGCGCGGTCAGAAGCTACTATAAGTCGTCAGCTTCGATGTCGATATAAAAATATCGTTTAAAATAGTTTGTTACATATTTAATTGACACCTAACTGAAAATAATCAATAATGATAAACGGATCCGATATTTATAACATAAAATAAAGTTAGAAATAGCATAAGGTAGGGGTCGCGAAATATTTTTCTATACTAGGGTTGTCGCGAAATATTTTCCATACTAGGGGGGTCGCGCCATGAAAAAGGTTGAAAAACACTGCTATAAACAATACCACAGATCCAAATACGGACCAGCAAAGGACCGCATGCTAGTATTTCTATCGATATAAGTACATTATTTTCTTGTTTTACTCATTTTTATTTCCCTATGCATCCAATCTAATGACAAACCCGCTACATAAACGTAACCATAAAAGAAAATTTATCTAGTTTATATTTTGTATGGAACATTCATTACGTATATATATAAACATATTTATTTAAATGTTTATCATTTGTTATATAACTCTTTTGTTATTTACCTCTATCTTTGTCAGATAATTGATAAACTACATTTACTTAAATGAGACAATAAGTATATTGTTCAGTTACAATTTAAATCCATTTTAAAATGTTCCTTAAATAAATTTACTTCTTGTTTTGTGGTTTTATTTGGTTTAAATTTATTGTTATGTGGTTTTCTTAATTTCTTAATTAGTTTATGAATTACACAATTTTATTTACAACTAGCTGTCTTGGCGTTCTCAGTATATGATATTTTGTAATTATTTTTCAAAAACAGTAAAATTTTCGAATGTCATCGTTCAAACTACATGCAGCGAAGACTGCATTTTATCTATGGTCCATTTCAGTTAAATTTAACCTTGCTTCATCACTTATGAATTTAAATAATCTCCGTTTTCTTGGCTTTATCTCTTTCATTACTGCACTTACGTAAATTTTAAAATTGCAGTTTGTTTTTAGAAAAGAATAGAAGATTGATTTGTTTGGAATATAAGATTTAATTTTTTTACTTTGACTCATGATCACTTGTATTTGAAACAGGGTATATAAGAAGATTTATTTTGATAAAGATTAATTTTAAAAAGTTTAATTAGGGTACGGTTATGAAATTACATGTCCTCAGAATTTATCAGCAGGTATTATTACTTATTAACACGATGACAATCATGAAGAATTATGACCAATTGACCAACTGTTACACTATTTTGACAGGTAATACACTTTACATAAATATGGTGTACTTTACGACGTGTTGTATGAGTGAGTAAGGTTTTACTTGACATCTTATGACGTCAATGACCGTCAAGGTGTTAAGGAACTTGAGTTTGACAGAGTTTCTTCTCCAGGGTAATAAGAACGAAGGATCCAAAAAGGAGACCTTATGTACAGTAGGCCTCCCTAACCAAACTCACACCAACTTTTCATTCATTTATTCAAGGCTATGAAATTATTTCTCGCTATATTTTCGGTCATTTTCAATATTGATGAATATTACCAAGTTTTCCTAAAGTAGGCGTTATTATCCGAACTTATTAGCAGGTCTCTCTGACGTAAAAACATAAAAACGGACATAAATTCATATTTGATTTCCCAATGTCTTAAAAATCGTAAATAAACTGGCAGAATGATGAAACTGAAATCGAATTAGAGATTTTCGAAGTCATTATTTTGTGATTCCTAAAATTAATTTCGTCATTTTGATTGAAAAATGAAAAGTTCTCACTCATTCCAATCATTCTAATTCAAATCACTTCCGTAAAGCTTGATTTGAAAAAACAAAAATTTTTTAAATTTAGTCATTAAGTTTGCTAAAATATTTTATTACCATAAAACCCATAAATAAAATAATGGAAATATAAATTAATGGAATGAATTATAGATTTTCGAAGTCTTTCTTTGCACCAAAATTAAGCCATCAAGATGTCTGTCGTTAGTTCAAAATTGCCAGTTACGGTTTTTTCCAAATATCTTGAGCCACTAAAAAAAACTTTTGTCGAATTAATCATATTTCTGAAATGAATGTCGTCAGTTTCAGAGTAAAATGAAAATTTCGTGTATCAATTACCCCGAATGACCCTATAATTTTTAAATCACTTCCCGTTAAAATTTTTTTAATGCTAGCTTAAGGTACCATCACAGTGTGATTGGCCGAAAAATAAACAATTTTCGCGATTTTTTTTCGGATAGATAGGATGAGGCAATGGGGATGAATTTTCTTTACGATTAATACCACTGTTTAACAATACAAAAATTTTTTTTATTCATTTTTATTTATTTTTTATAATTATTATAATTTTTTGAAAGAAATGTCTTTAAAAAAGGGTGGAAATCGGTACACACGATTGTGGCCGCAGTTTTGATCCGAAAAAAAATCAAATAAATTATCAATCTGGGTATGGGAGCTTTTTTTGATATTTAAAAAAATGGCGGCGGTTTGAATAAAAAGTACAAAATTTTTTATAGTTTTTCGTGTGGAAAAATAGGAAGATTTTTTAAAAAAAAAAAGCTCCCATAGGTACATAGCGACGTACCTACAGATTGATAATCTATTTGATTTTTTTTTCGGATGAAAACTGCGGCCGCAATCGTGTGTACCGATTCCCACCCTTTTTTAAAGACACTTTTTTCAAAAAATTATAATAATTATAAAAATATATTTGTATTGTTAAATAGTGGTAGTAATCGCAAAAAAAAAGTTCATCCCCATTCCCCCATCCTATCCATCCCAAAAAAATCGCAAAATTTAACTATTTTTCGCCCCATCACACTGTGATGATACCTTAGGTACATTTTTAAAAATTTGCCGTGAAAAAAAGTAGATATGCTGAAGTGACTGTAAAAAATTAAATCCCCTTCTAACTTGAGCGTAGTATCTTTCCCTGTTGATATAAAACTAATCGACAAAAAAAAGTTTTTTTCTAGGTCTAAGTTCTTACCCTTGTTTTGTTTGATGATACTAAATTGCAATATATTATAATAATGAAGTATTCTTCTGATGTGTGATTTATTAAAAGGATTCCCATGTACACTGAGAAAAATACCTAAATAATGCATTAGATTAGGAATAAAATTAATTATCAATTTTGATTTATCTTCATCTTCCATCCATTTTCTTTTCATTCCGCAAAATAAATTAATATATCGTAGGGATATTCTCTGGAGCTTTAATTCTCTACATTTACTAAACTAAAATAATAAATATAAACAATAATGTTTATTTCAAGTAAACAGTCTCACGTAATGTCAGTTTGATTGAAGGTAAATCCCCAAAGACGTAATCAAACAAAGAAAATGAGATAAACATTATAGGTATGAAAAACAGGTACATGGTAGAATGAAGACAAACACGTCGAATAGTTAACAGCATGGAAAAACTGTACATATATTTCTGAGAAAATTTTATACTTTTCCTATTGTTATATTGTTTAGAGTATATCGGAAATAATGGAAAACAAATTATCCAAAATAAAATATTTATTCACTAAAAAGGGTGATACTTTTTTGTTTCAAAAAACAATGAAAACTTTTAAAAGGGTCGTGTTACAGTATTTGACAGTTTAGTCGGCAATGGAGTGATCTTCATCAAGAGTATATTCGGTCAAAAAAAAAGTTATTGTCTGTTGTTGACAGTGTAACAGAAAAATTAACAACTCTTTTGAAAAGGTCTCTTTTGTTGACTGTTTTGGATGCTGCTACTCGTAGGAGTGTAACAGACGTGTTGTAAAGAACTGGGTTTTTGTTTGCGCAATTTTATAAAAGTCATTCTCGTCAATAAAGGTTTTAAGTGAACTGTATTCAGGGCCGGACCTAGCGTTATAAGGAGGGGGGGCAAATTTTCCTGTTGGCGCCCCTTGCAGCAAAAAAATTTTTACCTGGAGGATGACAAAAAAAAATAACCTGGACCCTATCATAAATCGGCACCGTTGACCTTTTTTTTTTTTGGTCATCACTTACTTACAAATTCACTTTAAACCCTATCATAAATTGTTACTATTCACGTTTTTTTTTTTTTGCTTATCACTTGTTCCAACTATTGCAACTATTGACCCTATCATAAATTATTACTGTCGACCTTTTTTTTTTTTTTGCTTCCTCACATCACAAATTTTACTCGACCCGAAAAAGTTTTTTACCATTTTCGCGCCCCTCAAATTACGTTTTTGGCGCCCCTAAAATCACCCGGCTGCCCCCCCCCTTAGATCCGGCCATGACTGTATTAATAAGTAGACAGAAACTTGGGTTAGTGTTAGCGATGGTAAAACTTGAAGATATACATAAAGAATGAAAATCCTGTACCTCGTGGACGATATGAATTTCTTATAGATTACGTTTTAATGTATAAGAAGTTGAAATTTCACAATAAACCGATTTTATCGCGATGGTAGCAGGTCAAAGAACTGTTCCATCCATAAATCTTCCAGTATTAAAGCATCTCCTAAATATTGTCTTTCCAGTGTTCCCATCATATTTTATATTTGCTGAAATTGTAGTGTCTTTACACAATTCAGTTAGACAACTGTAACTCATAAAAAACACCTTCATTTTGTAACTTGCTGCGTAAATAACAAACTATTACTATTTCGATTTCTTGTCTTTGGGAAATTTTAACCATTTTAACCATTTTCAAAACCTCTTTGCATCTTTTTGACGACTTCTATTACGATTTAGTCTGTATATTTAATTAAGCAATAGCTAAAATATTATTTTCAGCTTGTAAAACACCTGTTTGAATTTTGTATTAATTACTCCAACTACGAATTCACTTGTAACAATATATGATGTCAGTATTAATATATACAGAGCCGGTGAGAGGAGAGGTCAGGTGGGGCAATTGTCCAAGGACCCAGGTCTAAAAAGGGGACCCCGAGCCTCTGTTAGGAGCTCGCAGCAAGTGAAAAAACTTGTTTTTTTGAAAACTTTTTAACCGGGGTCCCGACATTTCTCTCGCCGGTCCTGTACGTATATATATATATATATATATATATATATATATATATATATATATATATATATATATATATATATATATATATACCATGTGAGTTTTTTGAGAGTTGCCATTTTTATTACAACCAAATTTGTATGATAGAAATGGTACTGGAAAAGGTTCTTTTCTTCAATGTAATGGAAATGTAATCAACCAGAACACTATCGTTTGAAGTAGTCTCAAGCACATATGCATATTTTTACCGCCTAACTGATAAATTAAGGAAAAATCAAAAAAATTAAACTTTTTCATAAATGAGCAAAAAAATTAAATTTTTTTGCTCATTTATGTTGTTAATTAATGCATTAGATCAGTTTTATCGAAAAATTAATATATAGTCTTATTTACAAATCTATAAGTTTGTATCATAGCTCAAAACCATAAGAGCTATAAAGCTCCTGACTATAGCAATCGGTTGCCCCCGTCGATATCTACAACTCTTATTTGAACAATTTTTCGATTAAATCAACGATTAAGTTGTATTAAAAATGGCAACTCTCAAAAAACTCACACAGTATATATATATATATATATATATATATATATATATATATATATATATATATATATATATATATATATATATATATATATATATCACAAGCACTAAAATAAATTTACTACAACATACACCTGTAAATACTCACTTTTATGGAAATGTTATAAATTATATTCTAAAATTAATTCAACTTTAAATTGGTTTCAAGGTGCAACACTTGTTAGGATGTATAAAAAATTTCCTTTTTTGTTGTTTTCTTATCAAATTTTTATATTCAATTAATCGTAGATATAATTAAAAGTATTAGTCATAGCTACTTAACTGCTTAACATCAAAATGTAATAATAATTGTAATAATACATAATCATTTCAAAAAAAAAAAAAACTGATCCTTTTACTCATTGTCAGTTGAAGTTGTTAAAATGTGGATTAACTTCATTGTCGTTAGTATGTAATTTTAACATAATTTTGCTCGAATATTTTTAAATTACGGTGTTTGTTGTAATTATATAATTGTTGAGTGGTAAAGTAATTATATTTTGTCTGTTCTTTTCGTATTGTTTGGTGTTTTGTTTGTTGTACTAAAAAAAACAATCAGTGGAGTAATTAAAAGAATTAAAACATTGTGGTTTGTGACGTAATTTAGTCAACAAAAATTTCACACCTTTATCAAGTATATCGGTTACAAAAAATCTCCATTATTGTTTTTTTTATACTAATAAAATTTTAAGTATATAGGTTTGTTGTATAATTAAAAAGATTAGATTTCAAATTGAGATTATTATGATGCAGTTAAATATGTAAATAATTATTTGTGTATTAATGTAAACACCAATCTTATGAATTTCAGTGTGTTTTAATAATTTTGGCAAACTCTGATAACTATTTGAAATTATACGTCTCCCTAAATTGTTTCTTTTGTTCATAATTAAAAAAAAGGATATAAGGTAACGGGCCTAGTTTCTGACCTTTTAAGAGTGAGGGCTGAGGTTAAACGACAGTAATAAATATAAGTTTCAACTTAAGAGACAATTAATAATTTTATCAACTAGTTTATGGCTTTCAAAATAAAGCCATACAAGTAAAATAATTATTTGAATTGAATTAATAATTTAAATTAATGTTTTAAAAATTGACAAAAAGGACCCAGTTTCTGACCTTCAAAATTTCTCATGTGACAGTTTCTGACCCTGACAGTGGCCTAGTTTCTGATTCTTAAATTTAAAAATACAGTTTTTTAAAATTTAATTTATAAATAATTTTTTATTGATAAAAATGAATGTTTAATGTTATACGTTATGAAAAATAACAAAAACTAATCGAAGATAACTATAAATAACAAAATAACTAACAAAAACTGGTTAGAATTTAATTGGGCCATACCACTTTAGAAGTGAGCCTAGTAATTGACCCTCATATTTCAATAATAAAAATCATTCTAAGGTATTTTATAAATATTTTAAAATAAACTTTAAACAAATATTAACCTGCTCATATATTTTTAATTAAGTTTTCATACTTACATGATGAATATTGCACAGATCAAAATGAGTACTTTGTAACATAAACTGTTAAGAAACTACCAAAAAAATAGTGTTTACACACATTTTAAACTTAAAAATTTTTTTTTATTTAGTTAATATATTCTAAACTTTTTAAATTGCTGTTCATTAGACACAGAATAGATTACTTTAAATTAAGAATTTATTTTTTTTCTTATTTAAAATATAGTTTTTTTATTAATTTATAACAAAGTTGAAAAGTTCAGAAACTGGGCCAGGGTCAATTACCGGGTCTTTTACCTTAATAAAAGTGTTTCATTTACCTACAAACTGTAAACATGGATTACACGTGGGGGTCAAGTGGTCCTGACCCCCCTCCCCGATGATTATAAATATACACTAGATATTATTTAATTTGGGACACCCCATCCATAAAATTTTGGATTATTGAGTCAGTTAAGTTTTTTTTTTTTTTTTAAGAAAAGACTTTTCGGTCAATTAAGTTATCGATTTCTCTTTTGTTTGCTCGTTAATTTTATTTCGGAGGGGAAACTCGTAACAAAAAATTCTATTAACCTTTTCATTTCTTACGTGACCCTCTTCCCCCAAGGATTTTGGCTGCGTACACCCCTGGCAGGTGTTAACCAAGCCTCTACAAATAAATTGACAAAACTTTATCAGAATCTGTCCAGTAGTTTTTACGTCAATTAAACATATCGGAAACCCAACATCATTTTAACGAAATCGAAGTTCCGAATGAAAAATTCAGTTATTATTATATACATAAATTATAGCTATAGATCAAAAAACTAAATTTTCTTATTTTCTATTCTACAACTGTTCACTCTTATTTATCCAGTTTTATAGTCTATAAATAAATAAATAAACCCCATAAACTGTTTTAAAATAAATAAATAGAATTGTTGCGAATGCAGTTTTTTTATAAACCTAGTTTTTTAACAATATTGAATATTGTGCAGATACAGATAAACAAATGCATCAAAATTGCTGTAGGTATGTTACATAAAAAGAGAAAAACAACAATCTCGTTTCCATGTGGCTAACGAAGCTTATATTCAAGAGTTCACACTGACTGATTTGCAATTAATATGCTTCAACTAGTATAATATATTATATTATATGTACTATTTCAATTATTGTTACATTTTTTTACTATTATTACTTCAATCAATCAATTATTATTATTCAGCAAACACCTAAAAGCATTACCTGTTTATTTTTTTATAGTATAGTATAAATTAAAATGGCGATATCATTGTAATTTTTGTTCAAGTACATAGAATAACACTTGATTTCTTTTGGTTTCAGGAGTCGGATGAAAGCAAAGGGGCTACTAAACGAAATTCCGGTCCAGTAACTAAGGGTATGGCAATGTCGTTCGGTTTCCGGCGACGTCCTGTCTCAGCATCACAAATCATCCTTCAAGACAATAGTAAACCAATGGACATAGACTCAAACGGAAACAATGACCGCGAAGCAATAGACACAACTACCGATAACATATCAAACACCGCACGTCTACCCCCCTCATCGGCCAAGAAAGACTACTCAAACCAACAAACTGGCGGTGGTACACGTGCAAATCGATTCGGGTTTCGTGCAACAACACCCAGTGGCAAACCACTGACAATTAAAGTGGGCGATTCGCATATAGTGAGCCATAGTAATATCGAGAGTAGAAATAATAATGTAGAAAAAGCACGAATCAAATCACCCACTGGTCAACAAAACAACAAAATAGTACAACAGAAATCATTTGTTATGGCGGACCAAAATAAAAATAAAACACAACCAGTAACTTCGGCGCCCGTGTCCAAATACAAGCTACAGAGTAGTAATTTACCAAAACCACAATTACCAGTACGCTTATCCGATAAGAATGCCAAGCAAGTTGCAAATCATTCCAAGAAACAGGGTCAATCGGACGATAATGGATCGTCCAAGGAGGGTTCGGTCACCGAAGATTCCGGTGTCAGTAGTCACACAAGTGATCAAACAGATTTAGATTCAGTACATTCCATACATATGCTTGACTATTCGCCAACGTATCGTAAATATCGGCGACAGCGTCAGCTGGAAATGGTTGTGAAGGGAAAACATTTTGATGTGCGTGATTTAACTGATGATGGCACCGTGATCGAAAGCTCTTTAATACCATTACCAAAATTGCCAAGTGTTTTCCAAGATGAACCAACACCTAGACACCCACCAAATGTTAATCAACCTCAAGTAACTGAATATCCTGAAGAACCATTGACAGAATCATGTATACGTCCAAATCTTAATACATATTCACAAAGGACGCAACCTGTCCGCAACGAACGTTTAGAAAGACCTTCAGAAAGTCAACGGTATCGTCAAAATAACGATCATATGACGTGTTCCACAACATCTGAAGAAAGCACTGAGGAAAAAGTACGTCGTGATCGAGCATTTAATGAAAAATCATTACGAAATCAGATGCATGAATCGGCATGTAGTACCAGTTCGGCCATGAGTCAAGATGCCAGTCCAAGTAGCTCTGATGACTGTGGTGGTGAAGCAATGATCGATAGCTATAATTTTAGTTTAAGTTCCGGCGACGAGAAAGAACCCTCGCCATTAATTAGCAAAAGAGCAAACTTAACTTTAAATACTTCAACATCACCTCCAAAAAATTTAGAAATCGGAAGTCCAGCAACGCATGAAGTATTACTAACAATAGAAGATCCAAAATTCGCGGCCGTTGCAGCATCTGTAACTGGCCATTTATTAGAAGATGAGACATCGCCTGTAGATAGTTTAATCAGTAGTTGTACAGATTCTGAAGAAATTACTCAAGCCAAACATAAGGAGAAAAGTAATAAAATGACTGAATCAAATACATCCAAAGATATCAATGAAAAATCATTACAAAGCCCTGGAACGCCCACAAACGCATCTCTCTCACTGTCCGATGGCCGTGATTTCTTTGATGACGAGATTGCCGATCAACCAAGTCTGTTAGTGTTTGATAGTGATATTGCCGTGTCTGAAAACACTATGGTCGAAGAAGCACCCTCCTCAGTTAAATCTAAACAACCATCACTAGCCGAATCAAGCCCCATGCCACAACGTAAACCGGGTACATCTAAAATGTCTCAAATGCAACGAGCTAACTCGCTCGATACTCTTTCGCCGTGTGATAGTATAGCTTCTGATGATTTAATGTTAGATTTTGAACAAAGTTTAAGTAGCGGATTCGACGACTCAACTGACAGGTACGTAACCTGTTTTTTTTTTTTTGTATTTTTTTTTTTTTTTTTAATAAGATTAACGTAAAATTTAATTACAGACTGGACTCAAAACACGGTAGTACTTACAGTTCCATGGACATCCAAGAAACGAAAGATTTTCATCGTGATGTCCGACAGGAATGGTCAGCTCTTCTTAATAAGAGAAATCGAAAAGAAGGATCTCCTAGGTAAGTTTTAATATTTTCAATTATATTTTGCACATACTGTGACCACTTATGCAATTCCCGTAGCACTATCGTTATGTCTCTTGCCTAGAGTACTATACTTTGTTCTACAGTACAGTTCTCTATTTTACTTTTTTTATTTTGACCTAGATGTCTCTACACTATATACTTTCGCAGTTAGCATTGCACAACAAGAAGCGTGATGGTTTATCAAAGTATTATACTGCAATAATTATCGTAAAGTTTAATCAAAAACTATTAAATATTTTAAAACTTATATGCAAATTAATATAATAATTTTAATAGCAAAAAGTAATGAGAATATTTTCTAGTATTTTAAATATGTATAAACATTTTTTATTAGGATTAACAACTAGGTCAATGAACTTTTTGTGTTGTTACAAAAATTTAACCATACTCAGTTTTTTTACTTACTAACTATATTTTCATAATAAATGTCTAATACTATTAATATATTTACATTTTTTACTCAATCGAGCATAACTTAAGATATTTTCTCTTTTGATCACTTTAATTTTATTGAAATTTACAGTTAAATAAGGTCATTTTAAAATCTAATATTTTTATTAAATAAATCATTTTAAAATTAACATAAATGATAGCAATAAGACGCTTGGAACGTAGGGTTTTCGCTAAACTATTATTAATCTAGTGCGCGTGCTTTAATTTTATCCATATCAAATTATATGACCTCCTGTTTTGTTTGTTTTCAAAAATATATTTTCAAAGATTACAAGCGTCGTAATGTAATCCTATAAAATTTACTCTGGATACTTACAATTAGCTTACTTAATGTCTTTATTAAAAGTTATTCCCTAGCTTATTGACAATGATATGATTCCCTAGCGATGAGTCGCGAAACTAACGTATGACGAACAATTTTCACAGAATTGAGACCAACATACATCAACATTCTACTTTTAAAATACTGTTCACCCTGGCGAAAAGGTCTTGTAGTAATTTTTACTGTTTTGTAAATGTCTAACAATGAAATCGTCAAAAATCTTTTTTAAAACAATGAAATAACATTAAAATCAGTACCTTTATTGTACGTTAGTTCCCCCAAACGCTCACCAGAGAAATGTTATCGTTGCCAACAATTTTATTTGATGCGATATGACTATAAAATAGGAATAAAATCCATGAAATAGCAATGCTTCAACTAACCTGAATTAAGTTATACCAATATAGAAAGAAAAAATATGTATACGCTATTAGGTAATATTGTACAATTAAATATAAATTTAAGAGTTTCTTTCAATAATTTTCCGTTTTTCCTGCCAGTTTAAATACGGTTCAAAGTTATGTTTGAAATATAATTATAAAACTTCGTAATTAATTTATATTTTTCATTATAATTAATTATATTCTGATACACATTTATACCAAAAGCCTACGATATATTGGACTCATTAAACAACATTGAACGTTATTAACTAAAGACACATCGTTAAATAGATACATACCTTACATGTATACTTAATTAATTAGTGTATATCAATTAACAGTGTGCATACATACCATATATATCTAAAAGAACAGGGACAGACTATTCTATTCAAATTGCAACATTTAGAATTAATGATGATCCTGACCACACAAGAAAATGACGTAAGACGTAAGCCATAAAGGGGGTCGCCTCTCGTGAGCGTATATGATAATTAATTAAACGTAGTTTTCTAACTTAACCACACATAATAGGTCACACATGGTTTTTAATCAACTAATTAAAAAATCACTGATTTTTCTAGCGTGATACAGTGAATCACGGTAATTTTTTATCTAGTTGATTGAAAAATCACTATTATGTGCGATTAAGGCGGACCACTAGTGTGACCGCCTGAAAAAAGGGGATTTTTAGGAATTTTTTTAAAGAAAACTACTGTATGGAATATTTTAATATTTTATTAAAATATTTATATTATCCTGTATTTTATATAGGATATATTCGTTGATATATAATAAATTCATGATAAAATTTTTGGACCAAAAAATTGGAAATTCAGTGAGTTATTCTCGATCTCCCAAGGCTCCGAAAAAAGTCCCCCCACTGCTGCAGTGATAGCGACCTTCACAGTGCCTGAAATCAAAAAAACCAAAAAACTTATTAAACTAGAAGGTATTGCCCATGCCATGAACCTCAATCGAAAAAAAAGTTGAAATTTAACAAAATGGCGAGTTTTTAATAAAAAGTTTCAAATTTTGCACGAAAATTTGATGAATTGTGGCCTGCAAAAATTAGATTTTTTATTCGATCGGAAAACTGGAGGTTCGTGGCACAAAGAAACATATATAAAAGAAGCTGCAATAAGAATCAAATCGATTTGTCTTCGAGTTATAACTGCAGCAAATTTCGAAAATGTAGTTTTTCTTTACCTTACCTTTTAGTTTTAATCATTGAGAATTTTTACTAAAATTATTTACGATGTACTCACTATAACGGTCATAGTAAAACTAGATGAGTCGTTTGAATATGCCAGGGTCTAGCTGCTCCACAACATGTGACTGGTAGCCACGTCCAGAAACTCCCGAACTAACAACCTTCCATACATTTCTCAATACCTCAAAGTTAACAATGAAAATCAGAATCTGCTCTTCAGATGGCTGTAACTCAAAAACTATTTGAGATATGCACTTGAAATTTTAGAGATATGCATTTTCAATTTTTTTCAAAATGTCACACTAGTGGTGCCCCTTAAGTTAGGGAATTATGTATGCAGTGTTTCTTATAAGATCATTAGGTGGCGACACTCCTTAGGGAATGTCCATAAACTACGTAGCCTAATTGGGGGGAGGAAAGGGTTATGCAAAAAGCTAGGCTGGACTACATGGGGGAGGGACTGCATAGTTTTATTTGGAACAATTAAATAAATATGAATTTGAATGTGAAAATTCAAGAATAATCTTGAATTAATTATGAGGTGTTTAATATTTTGGACATTTTGAATTTAACAAAACTTTCTCATGCGAATTATGCAACCATGTGGTCACACAGTCTTTACATTAAAATTCTTACTGTCAGGGGACGTGTTTTTTAAGGAAATATTCTAGTAAAAAAGTGCCTTATTTTTCATATTTTATAATAAAAAGGTTATTATTTTAATTGAATATTTTTTGGAATTAGTAAAAAAAACTACTTCCACTATGGTGGGAGAGGGGGAAGGGTCAAGGCAAAAGTCACCTGCAGTCTACATGGAGGAAGGGAGGGGTTCAAAATTGGCAAAAATGGAACTACGTTGCTTATGGAAGCTCCCTTACGGCTTACATCTGATGTCTTAAATTTTACGGGATTTTATTGTGTGAACGTGTGACATGCCAGAAAGACAACCCATAATTATGTTGATTGGCGATTGAAGTATAATAAATTTTTGCGCATGTACCATTTTTATAAATAAAAATAGTTATAAGTGAAATTAACTAAAGTTTGTCTTAAAAATGCAATAAATAAAGTAAAATTAGGCGAACCAAATTTTCTGTCTATTTTCCTTTTTTTATCTTGGAGTAAATATAGTATCTTAAAAATGTACATCTAATTTTGCTTCTGTTAATGACGTCAGAACAGTTTCAGTTAATATGACTTATGGAATCTATAAACTGTCATTTAAATTTTTTTATTATTTTTATTTATTTATTTATTTATTTTTTTTTTTTTAGTGTCGCGATTATGTATTTTCAGTGTCGCGATTAATTAGAAATACTCTGTATTTCTATTATGTTAAAATACATTGTAGATACTATGCAAATGAGTTAATTTCATTTTCTATTTATTAAGCTTTTAAACTGCTCTTCAAACATCAAGAAATTAATTAACTGGATTTTTATGTAAAAGAAATTACTAGCGTAAAAATTTACACACATACCTATAAAATGTACGGTAGAAGTTCCCAATAACGTTAAGTTTAGTCAGTAGAAGTAAAATTTTTGGAAAAATTATGCCCCTATTCTCTGGCTTCGTGTTCGTCACTGTCACATTTCATTTCAGTCCTTCTAAATAATACCAACGAAAAGGAAATTTTTTAATTTTTTCATGTTTAATTCAGTGATTAATTTTTTATTGTTAACATATTTGTTTATGGAATGATTCAAAAATGAACCGTGTGGCGGAGTAAATAGGACCCCTCTACTGAATTATAGCACGCCTACTAGGATGTATGGAAGCGGTATTAATCAGAATATCATTGTTGACAGCTTTGTACTGTATACACAACAAAACATAATCATAAAATCTAAAAGGAAATATACTCATCAGAAAAATTAAAAGAATGCCAAGAATTTTGAAAATTGTTACTCTTTTTTCAAGAAGCTGTATCTCAGTCAAAAATAACGGATAATGTTTTTTAAAAAAGAGCATTTTGAAGCTTAAAATACTGTTGGAATTTTGAAATTTCTTTCTACGGGATAATATTTTTTAAAGAATAATAGACAACAAAAAATTTCACTCTAGGTCAACATAAATTCTAAGAAAATATTTAAATTCTAGGTAAAAAAGTGTTTTTACAATATGCAAATAAAAATAACTTAGTTCCTACCAGTAAAAAGTTATTGGAAGAAAAAAATACCCCTGTCGCAGCATCCTGCATAACATAGCGAATTTCCATTTACAAAAGTACGTTTTTCTCGGAAACTAGTTGATATACATAGAGTAATTGTATATAAAAGAAACCTTCTTTATGTGATTTTTCCGCCTCATTCTGCCAAATTTTTTTCACGAAAAATGTCCAAAACCCCGTAAACGTTTTCACGAAATTTCTTAAAAATAAGATGTTTCGTTCTTGAGTTATCGTGCGGACACTTAGTAAACATATATATAAATGTGTCCGCACGATAACTCAAGAACGAAACATCTTATTTTTAAGAAATTTCGTGAAAATGTTTACGGAGTTTTGGACATTTTTCGCGAAAAAAATTTGGCGGAATAAGGCGGAAAAATCACATAAAGAAGGTTTCTTTTATTTACAATTACTCTATGTATATCAACTAGTTTCCGAGAAAAACGTACTTTTGTAAATGGAAATTCGCTATGTTATGCACGATGCTGCGACAGGGGTATTGTTAACTCTATAGTTGTTTGTTAACTCTATAGTTGTTAACTCTACAGCCCTCTGGCGTTTATTCAATATGGATGTACAACTCAATAATTATTCAATCACGTGTTCAATTCAATCACACAACGATATTAATACGTCATCTTCGATGACATAAAAAAGATGGCATAATGCGTGTTTACCACGCACTTGACAATTTTTTTTATTTTGTAATTTATTATGTACATATTGTACATGCATATAGATCTTTGACGAATATATTGGTAGTACCGTAGCATATATTATGTACATATGTACTAATTCTATATATCGTCATTTGACTTCAGTAACAAAATAATATATATCCCTGTTGCAGCATCCTGCATAACATAGCGAGTGTCCGTTTATAAAAATTAATTTTTCTGGGAATCTAGTAGACATAGAATAATAATTTAAAGACCAATTTTATGTAATTTTTTCTTCTGGTTTAAATGGTGTAAAAAAATTTCACAAAAATTTTTGAATAAGTGGAAATTTTGGCAAAAAACTAATTTTTTGCAAGAACAAAAACCATGTTCCTGGCATCCGACGTGTCTGGTTAACGAACTCGTCCAACGGTTTGGGACTTCCAATATTTTCACCAAATTTCGTAAACCTAGGACATTCCGTTCGAGAGTTATCGTGCGGACACATATATATATATATATATATATATATATATATATATATATATATATATATATATATATATATATATATACATATATACATATATATATATATATATATATATATATATATATATATATAAATTTTAGCGAATATTATTTTCGGTTTCTAGGGACCTCAAAACAAATTTCTGCCATGGTCCCGGGCTCAGGTCGCGTCATGACAGTGGCTGTAATAGCGTATTTCCAGTTTTGGAAATTCGCTAAAAACTGGAATTATGGGTTTAGACCGTAACAACTAAACTATATGAAATTTGGAATGTTTTAAGACAGCATTCTGCGCGTCTAGAGCTTCGACGTAATAATTCATCTAACTAAAACTGTATCTCTCCCACGGTTGACAAGAACTCCATATTGGCATTTTTTTGGGGGGAATGTCAGTGTATGTGTAAATCTGTACCGAGAATACTTTACCGAGAAAACAATAAATAGTCAATGGTCAATCCAGTTTTGCTACATAAGGAAAATGTATAATCTTCACACAGGTACTGGGTGTAATACAGGTTTTAAATTGTTATAAAAAACAAACAATATATTTTGTTTAAAATTAATGATAATATTGTAAAAGCCCTTGTAACAGTTGTAACGTGGTTATAACAGACAACTGACATAATGAGAACAAAATATTCAACAACTTTAATCAAACGGTAGACAGTGATTATACCTACTTTCAAATCTGTGAGGCTCCAATTTTAATCTTCGATTACATTTTTCAACATTCACACCTAACAATTATCAAATAATTTTGACTAATTTCACGGATTTATTAAGTTGTTAACATAAGTAACTGTCCAAATAACAATTGAACAAACATGCGCAAATACATAACCTAAATAATTGATTTATAAATGTCGTTAAAAATTAAAATGTCCGGCGAATTTGAATTATTTTAATAATTTATTTATTATGATTAGAACGTGGGAGTTATCGTAAATTAAACTAAACGGCACAAATAATATGTACGTTACATAACGGGTTTTATAATTTCTTTCATCAAACACGACAAAAAAAAATTGTAAGAAAATTTTTTTTTTATTTGCAATAAATAAATAATGTTATTAATTATATTATGAGTGGGAATAATTTGCGGTCACTTGTGGTCTTCGTTATTAAATAGCAGTCGATCGCAGTGGTAAATCTTAAAGTAGGCGAACAGGAAATTTATAATGCATGTAAAAAAAAAATTTTATTGCCCTAATAATGAAAGACATTGATAAATTAAGGACATTTGTAATCAATATAAAAATTATTTTGGAAAAAGTGTTCCATACCCATTTCTTAACACAATCACCTTATGACGAACGTAAAGTATGCAACTTATATAAAATACTTAACCTCAACATTTTTTTCCAAAGTAATTAACACCATTAAATATTTTCGCATGAATAGAAGACGATGAAGAATATTTTGAGGCACCTACATTTTGCACATACAAGAAAGCTTTTCATACGGAGAAAAAAAGAACATATTCCTTTGTTCAATAGCAATTTTTCTTAGATGTGGTTTTGAAACTATCGAAAGAAAATAGGACAGGAAAAGAGATAGACAATAATAAAAAGATAAATAGTAGACGAGGACAAGTCATTTTTTTGTGTGAGTCAGTCCTTGATTTTTTTTAGGAGAATAAATACGTTATGTTGAGTTTTTAAAAAAATAAAAAATAAAAAAAACGTTTAAAAATTTATAAATGTGAATTCATTCGAAATGAAAGCTTTTTCAAACATAAAATTTTACTTTGTGACATAAAATCAACTGGTTAAAAAATACATAATTTTTGAATGTAACAATTTTATATTTTTGTTGAGTTATCAAAATATACGCTCTAAAAATATTATTTCTGTAACGATAAAAAAAAAGTACATAAGACATAATATGTAATGAGTACACCTGAATAAATATTATTTTAATATTTTATTAACAATATTATTTTGCTTGAATAATATTTTATTTTACTAAATTTTCACTTTAAAACTATTTCAGACAAAGATTAATACCAAATATTATAATTACAATATAACTAATTATGTACCAAATTATGTATACCAGGAATATTACGTCTGCGGTGGCAGCGCCAGGCACATAAAAACTCAGAATTTTAAACTCAGATTAAGGCCGGGCGCACATTGAGACGCAGTTAACGCAGGAAGGGCAGTAGAGTTTCTGTGGCTCGTGTTGTAGAACGGGACAACGCGCAGAGTAGCACTGCGTCGCACGAGACCGATGTGGCACTTGTGAATGTGACACAGAAACTGCGCAATTGTAACACGTTGTCGAGTTTTAGTTGGTTTTATTTCACCAAAATGAAAACAATTGAAGAAATTGAAGGAAAATAGTGCATCTCTGCTCTACTCTGCTTTTAAATTCGTGCTATCTCGTTCTACAACAAGAGTCACAGAAACTGCGTTGCCCTGCCTGCGTTAACTGCGTCTCAATGTGCGCCTGACCACACGTGCTTTCCTGCTCTACCCTGCTCTGCTCTGCCCTGCATTTACTGTATGACCTAAATGGCCACACCTAATGGGACTTGTGTGAATCATATTTAAGCATATTTAAGCACTTTGTATGATGCTAATATTACCAAATACTATAACTATTACTGGAGAATCATTAAAAATTATTCAAGGTCAACAATAACGCTACGTCTATTGACTTTAGCAATCTTATCAATTGAAAACGATATATTTTCTTCTATTGATTAGATGTGCAACATGTAAAGTTATATGCACTGTTTTTAGTGATTTACTATGGTTTTTTGGTGATGGTATTATGATAACTGTAAATTAATGTGAGGTATTATGATTAATGTGAATGATAGATCTTCCCCGGTTGGTTGTGAACTCACGATTTACCATACAAAAACTGAAGTCGCGATGTCTTTTTAGAAACCGATTTAGAAGAAGTAATAAATTGTTTTGTGGAAATCAAATACGCCTATAGCAGTATCCTGCATAACGTAACGAATTTCCGGTTATAAAAATTACGTCATGTTGAAGTTTAATATTATTTAGCAAACGGAGTTTAAAAATGAAAAATTGGTAAAAGGATTCTAAACTTCACTTTAAGAGCCCTTTCTAACAATATCCAACAGAATATAGTACGTGAGAAGAAATTTTCATCTCCACTTTCTAATACAAAGAAGTACCTAAAAAAAAAAAGAAATGGTTGTTTTACTCTTTGTTAAGTGAGATCTATATCTGTAGTATGTACATAAAAAACTTCTTGAAACTTTATGAGTTCCGAGATTTTTCTTCCGAACCCTAAAATAACGCAACCAATAAAATTGACTTTTATACATATTATGTGATAATATACAAACATATACCAGAAATACGTTACCATAAGAATATAAACACATTTTTTTTCTCAAAAACCCTCTTATATAGGATAATGTTTCAAAAACGTATCTTATGTAATTTTTTCCGCTCTTTGCCATGGTGTAAGAAAATGTTCGAATAACTTTTGAATTATGACAAATTTTGGCAAGAAACTCATTTTTTTAAGGTTCTAGGCATCGTACGTAAGTAATTGAAGAACTCATCCAAGGGTTTGAGATAGAGATGTCGATTTTAAATCGATTAATCGAAGCTTAAAAAATCGATTCTTCTTTCGATTTTTTTTCATTTGAATCGATTCATGAATCGATTATTAAAAGTAAGAGATCGATAACCGATTTTTTTCAAAAATAATTTCATTTTAGTTGTAATTTTACAAAAAACATATTATATTAAAATGAAACACCAAAAACGTTATTGTTAATAAATTATCACTTTTTACTTGTTATTATCAACGAGTCCCCCATGTGGCTCCATATAAATACATAATATACACACTATTTTGTCCAGTAGAAGACTATTAATACAAAAGAAAGGAAGACCACCTATGGGGCTAACGATCCCTTTCCTACAAAAGCAACTTATTTAGAAAACATTTTTTTGTCAGTTTGTTTGAAATTTTTGAATAGTAAACTTGGTTCATTCCGTGGTATTCGTCCTATATATTCAATTGCGTTATTTGCTATAATTATAATTGAAAAGATAACTCATCGCCCTGAAAAATATAATGTAAAGCGTTTTTACGCGATGTTTCCCATGTACTATCAATTAAGTCCCTTAACTTTTCAAAATTTCGATCTTTTAAATTGATCTCACAGAATCGATTTTTTTTAGCCGATTTTTTTTTAATCGGTTTTTTTAATTTCGATTTAAATCGATCCAAAAATTGATCTTTTTTTCGGAGAATCGACATCTTTAGTTTGAGACTTCAAACGTCTTCACCAAATTACGTAAAAATCGGATGTTTCGTTTGAGAGTCATTGTGCGAATACATACAACTCACGAAAGTCTATGTACATTCAAGTAACACATTAGTGATCGAATAAAAAATTTATTTCGATATATTTTACAAACTTTAATCAATTTTATTCACTCATAAAACCATTTATTTAAAAGAAACAGCAAAAATGTCGATAAATACAAATTTTATGACAAAAAGATCAATTTTATTAACAACAAAAACACATAAAAATCTACGTGTATTTCATATCTTTATTAGTAAATATTAATAACAACTTGATTAATATTTGATAGGACCACCGTTTGCTTTTATGACGGCTTCTAGTCTACGAGACATCAACTTAACTAATTTTTCAGTCTGAATTTGAAATTGCAATCCACTCTTCAATTTTGTCACTTTTCTCAGTAGTTTACGATTATAAATATTTCTTCTTTTTTTCACGCGCCGTTTTAGTTCATCCCATAAATGTTCTATAAGGTTTAAATCTAGCCAATCCAATCTGCATTGAGCTACAGTTTTGCTCACGCTTTGAATATTTCCAAATTTACTAACGATATACACAGGTGTACGTAAACTTTCGTTAGTAACTATATACATATACACAGATACTACATACACGCATACACTGAATTGAAAAAAAAATTACAGTAAAATTTTTATCCTTTTTTTTTATTCCCTGCAAAGACGCCTTTTATATCTTGTGCCATAAGCGCTTAGAATAGTAACTACAACACTGAAAGTCAGTAGACGATACATTTATAACATACTCTTGAACTTCAATAAAAAATTAACCTATTGTTAGATTTGTTAGTATCTATTTGATAACTTGACCCACTTTTCATTTTGTTAATTTAATATTCAAATGTTGTTATAATCAAAAAAAAAAAAAAATTACAAACGAAAAATATAAGTATAAATATAAATTTTTCCATCAGAAAATTGTTTTCATTGTATTTTTCTTTTGAACTTTCAATCAGTTTTATTACATACCCAGGCACTGTAATTTAAATTTTCCACCACTCAAAAGCCTTCCTCATCACCATAGGCTCTATAATGTACATATTTCCATAGAATTTTTTTTTATTTTTTTGAAAAATAAATATAGGCATATTTCTATTCAAATAATGAATATTTGTATGTAAACAACAAATAACTTTTATGAAAACAGAACATATATTATGTTTGTAATCAAATTGTTTTGAATGGTGGAGTCGCCAGGTAAATATAAAAGAATTTTCAGTAAGGGGATCTTTGTAGTAAATAACGATATACTGTGTTGAAATGTGTTTGATTACATTATACAAGAATCATTATACTTTCTAATTAAAACGAAATTTTGTATCTTTATTAATAAAATACGAAAATGTAAATAAATTATTAAATAAAATTTGTTTTCGTTTATTAAATTTTTTATTGAAAATTTAAAAAAAATATAAACATCAAACACGCAGTCAAGTAATTTAATTAGTTAAATTCGCGGGAATACATTTATAAAAAAATATTAATTAAAAAATTTTAACAAACTTAATTAAATTACAATTAAAAAATATCTGTAATGAACTTTTTACCAACAAAACAGAATTGTTTAAAATTTAACTTCACTCCATATTTTATTAATTCTACCTTTAGCTTTTCGAATATCGTTTTAATTCTTGAACTTTTCTAGCGTCTCGACCAGCCTTGATTTTATTCATACTATATCGTAATTCATAATTTTTTACCGTCCCGTCCATATAAGCTAGAAAGTATGATAATCAGACCAATTTGAACATATGCGGTTTTCACCGAATCTTGACGTATTCAGAAATCCAGAAAACCAAAAATCAAAATGGAAATCTTCCGGACCTAGATTTTTTATCAACACTCAATGAATATCTCCAGCTCTACTGAGGCTAGAAAAATGAAACCAGGCTCAAAATAATTCTATGTATGAGGCGTAAAACAGCAAAATTTTGACCCATTTTGGTCAGTAGTTCTGGAGTTGTCACCATTTCTAGCTCTAGAAAAATCGAAAAATGTTGGTTATTTTTTGATTTTCTACGGACCTGTATTTATGAAAATCGATGAAACTTAAACGAGAAGTATAGCAAAAGGTCCCAATTATTTTAAGGACAACCTTTTTTTTATAAGTCATATAACTGTCAATACTTTCAATCAAAGCATACTTTCAATCGATAATTGATTTTTTTTCAGTTTGGCATCACAGTCCATTGGGGTGACTTGAAATATGAATTGTCTCTCCTGGGAGGACTGGGAATAACATTTCGAAAATTTTAATTAAATATAACTTTTAGAACTATAAATTGGCAACTTTGGATTTTTTTTCGAATTTTGTGTTTTTATGCTTGCCTTACATGATAAGGCCCCACCAAAATTTGCCTAAAGTCCCACCTTTAATAAATTCAACATTGGTCCCCTATTAATTTTGCAAAAATTGACCGCCTAAATGAGTGGTTCCCAAAGTGGTCTCTACGGACCTCCAGGGGTCCCCGGGATCATTCAGGGGCTCCGTGGAAAATTAAAATTGATTTGGGGGTCCTTGAACAACAATGAAATAATCTTTAAAGTGATCCAGTTATTTTTAAAAATGTATGCCTTAAATATACACTAAATTTTAAATCATCCTATAAACGTTACCTTTTCTTTTTTGCACCTATAATAAATATTATTTTTTCTATATTATATTTTGAGGAAAAAGAATTATCGCAAGCATTCGTGATAAGAAAACATTAAACAAATTAAAAATGAGAATAAACTTGGGTGGCGTTGACTATAATTGTGGTATCGTGACATAACATTATCGGGGTCGAATTTTATTGATATAAGTGGCCTTGACAATTAGGTAGATATACAATTTGTTATATAGGAAAAACATTTCAAGTTCCTAATGCAGATTTGTGTGACATTAAAAGACGGTTTCACTTAAATGTTGTGACAACAATTTTAATAATTAAATTGTTCCTAATTCTATCCGTTCTAGTTTCGATTTAGAAGGTTAAGTATATAAAGAAACAACGAACATCGAAAACTTCGCAGTTATCAGTATAGAAGTGCGATAGGTAGAAATAGTCAAGGACTATAAATAGAAATGGTTTTTATAAATAAATTTCTGTAATGAGTAACGAAGATAAATCTAGAATAGAATATTTTTATGTTATTTTATCGGAATCACGAAATGAAAGAGATAAATTCAAAAACGACTGGATCGATATTGAAAGTTCGTTCAATCCTAAAAAACTAAACTATTCCCGATAAACACACCCCCCGAGGCGTGACACACAGCTTCCTCATACTCCTAGCGTGCTAGCACAAATTAATAATACCCCTGTCGCAGCATCCTGCATAACATAGCGAATTTCCGTTTATAAAAATCCGTTTTTCTGTGATTTTTCACCCTTTTAAGTGATTTTTCCTCCTCTTTCTAATGGTGTAAATAAATGTCGAAAAAAATTTTTAACTTGAGAAAATTTTGGCAAAAAACTAATTTTTTTCACGAAAAATGGTCAAAAAAACCATGTTGTAGGCATCCGACATGGCTGGCTAACGAATTTGTCCAACGGTGTGGGACTAAATATAAATTTAATACATAAATTTTAGTGAATATTATTTTCGGTTTCTAGGGACCCGAAAACAAATTTCTATTATAGTCTCGGGAGATTTATTTCGGAGCTCTAAAAAATAAAACTTTCTTCGGAACCCTAAAAAACGGCATATAAGTAACATACAAACATATACATATGTATGACGTATATGACTTATATCGTGCTTATATACAATCTATCTTCCTTTTGTACCACAAACACATTCGTTCATATAATTATACATATAGGTATACCCCTGTCGCAGCATCCTGCATAACATAGCGAATGCCCGTTTATAAAAATTAATTTTTCTCGGAAACTAGTTGACATAGAATAATAGTTTAAAGACCTTTTTTATGTAATTTTTTCTCCTCATTTAAATGATGTAAAAAAATTTGGCAAAAATTTTTAAATAAGTGGAAATTTTGGCCAAAAACTAATTTTTTGCAGGAACAAACACCATGTTCCTGGCATCCGACGTGTCTGGCTAACGAACTTGTCCAACGGTTTGGGACTTCCAACATTTTCACCAAATTTTGTAAACCTAGGACATTCCGTTCGAGAGTTATCGTGCGGATACATATATATATATATATATATATATATATATATATATATATATATATATATATATATATATATATATATATATATATATATATATATATATATATATAAATTTTGGTGAATATTATTTTCGGTTTCTAGGGACCTCAAAACAAATTTCTGCCATGGTCCCGGGTTCAAGTCGTGTCATGACAGTGGCTGTAATAGCTGAATTTCATTCTGGAAATTCGCTAAAACGTATAAAAATGGGACGAGTAATAAGGTAAATATAGGTGTTCCATGAATTTCGCATTTGCACATGCGGAACCATATTGTATGTATAGACAGTCTCAACTACTCTCAAAAATTTGAGGCAATTACAACTGAACTAAAATCCACAAGGGACCATCAGAGACCAACCCGTATAATCCCTATAAATTTCATCAAGTAGTTTCTGGAGTTGTGCACGTTAGAACGTTTTATGGACACACGTTCCAAAAAACAAACATGGAATCAAAATTGAAACCTTAAACGTGAGTGAAAATTTTGATTTTGGGAACGTGAATACAAGGCTTTCACTACCTTGGTAGATTTAAAAGTAATATAGAGTTAACCATACAAATCTTGATAAGACATGCGATATTTAGCTATTTAAAATGTAGTTAATCTGAAACTTGGTTCGTTGAAAAAAAATTGACATTAATTGAACTTGCCACCACAAAATTTTCGTTTATCAACAACGAATTATCCGCTAATTCATTTATCTTCAATTTTCACAAACAATTTTAATTGAAAAGTCAACAATTTTAAGAAGTAGGATAAAAGCAATCATAAGTTTAAATTAAATTAATTACAAATAATACTCGATAAGCTTAAAACTATATACCTTCCTAGTTTATATCTATAATAATCAAGCAAAAAGGATAACTTTATCGGAAAGATATTTGTAAAATAACCTCCTTAAAAAACTTTTACAAAGAAATGTACTAAAAGAAAAAAAAGAAAATCAATAAACGACCAACTAAATAAAAGAATAGAAATATAAGAGACAGGGAGCAAGCTTTTAAACTTACGTGGGGGTGCTTTTTCTTTGTTTCTTCGCAAAAAGTTGAATTAAATGTAAGTAGCTTTGCTTTCAACATAACGTACAGTACTGATCAAATAAAAGGTAAAGGCATATCAAATTTTGTCTAAATTTTATAAGGTAGCAACATTTGATACATGTGTCACTGGTCTCTGCTAAAAAGAAGAAGTAGAAAGTTAATAGATTCCTGTCTTTTCTGATATTATAAATACCTTTATCATGGCAACCTTCTAAGAAAATAACCTCATGTTACACTTATTTCAAAACACTTCACGACTTATAATAGTGTCACACTCATCAGTATCTTTTTCGTCTACAAGATCACGGATCCACAAGATTTATTAACGTAGAAAATAATTTAAATAGCACTATAACGCTTTTAAAAAATTAAGCAAATGAATGTCGTAGTTAGAGATATAAATTCGTGTAGCCATTTTGGTATAAGAATAACATTAAACAAAAAATTCAAGTTTTTTTAATTTTTCTCAAAGACCAATTTACATAGGCTAATGATTCAAAAACCTACTTGATGTGGTTTTTTTCGCTTTTTACGGTTATATAATTTAAGAAAGAAAGAAAAACTTTTTGCTGATAGAAGTCAAGTCCAAATTTTGATCTGTCGTGATTTAAAAAATTCGGTATTTTTGTGTCTATACTTTCATCTACCCTTTTTTAAATAATTTATTGTCCTTTTCTCTGTTGACATAGTTGCATTCCAATGAATAACTATTAATATGCCAATGTGGCAACTATATACATTCTGTATAATTAATTATATAAGATTATAAAGAAAAAAAGTTAAAAGAAATGTAAGAGAAACACTAAAACCATCTTTCAAGTAATAGTATATTGTACAATAAGTGAGAAAAGAGGCTTATTTCTCACGAATATGAGTTTGTTGCGCGAGCCCGCAGGGCAAGTGCAACAATTCATATGAGTGAGAAATGAGCTTTTCCCACGTATGTTACACTATACTTTTTCTACGAGCACATTTTTTTTCGTAAAATTTAACATAAACAATTAAAATGAAATTTAAATAACTAGTAAAAATTTTTTAAATCTATAATGTCAGTGGTAAGGTGTTCAAATTTTTACCAAAGCATACTTTGAAACTATATGGAAACAATAATAAATAATCAACATACATATGTATATTTTTAGAATTACATATGACATTATATATTAAATCAGACATAGCCAACTTTTTTATTATATTAAGCCGTGCGAAATAATTTCCCACGGCTATTTCCATGCAGTGTGGGCAATTTTTAATTTTTACATATAGTTAGCCGTGCGCAAAATGTTACTTTTAATAGTAGCAGTAGAAAAAATTAATATATAAGTCTTTTTATTACAATTTAGTTATATTCTATAAATGTCATCAAAAAATACATCAGCTTTATCTGTAAATATACATGCAAATCTATAAGACATTATGTTGTATACTATGTATAGTTTTAGCTTTATCTTTTCCCATGCGCCACTCACCCGACGAAATCTGGTCAGCGCCCGCTCTAGCGTTTACGCTGCCCCGGGTTAAAAGAAAAAATTCTGCTCCGGCGAAAAAAGCGGCGACCTTTTTCTTTTCGCTCGTCAGTTGTAAAAATTCCGCCCAAATTTTACAGAAATACCACCCTTAAGCGGGCCCTGAATCTGCTTCTACTAATCACGGCACATCTGCATCTGGAAAGCACTTATCCAAAGGTTTGGTAATTTCAACGTTTTTTCATTTTCATATTAATTCGTAATGGTTTGACTTTTTATTGTGCAGCTTTTCCCCGGTCAAAAGTAACGAGAATAAGTAAATGGGTGGTTCTACTTTTAAAGTCCTTCAAAAATTAAGATTGTCTCCACAATAACGAAGGTTAAAACTACATATATACAAAATGAAGAAACTGTGATTTATTTTATTTAAATAAAGTTATTAAGTCCTATTTAGATGACCTATCTTCATTTTACTTTAAATCGATTTAACTTTTTTATAAAAATGGCGTCAAACTTTTATTGCGGCATGTCCTCATTAGGTATTGCTTGGAACTATTACGTTTTTTAATGAATTTCAAATCGTTTTTGCGTAAATATGATTTGCAATTATGTAATCTTTACGATAAATTAAAGTTTTCAACTAAGTGATCGCTATGGTTATTGCACAATATTCCACTGGGAATCAGTGCATGGGCTGACAGGACCCCCCCACCCGTAGGAAGAAGAAAGAAGAAGTGATCGCTATTCACGATTAGTAACAATCTTGTTGGAAAATTGTATCCTTCGTCACGTATGCTTCGTCACGAAGAATTTCGACTGAATCCAGTAATTCGCAAAAAAATATTGGTTTTAATAAGAAATATAATGATAATCTGCTGGCCTGCAGATACCGAATCTATGATAATTTTCCTACATTTTAGTCACGCGAAATGTATTAAATAGCATTCTCTATTTTTTATGGTTAGGACAACTGAAAAGTAGAACCACCCAAATACAGTTTGTTAACAATTCATCCTCTGGGAAATTCACTTTTTATTTGACCTAACCGGTACATTAAAAAAAATGCTTTTAGCTTGTTTAAAAAAAAAATAACATTATTATCTTTTTTACAAGTGCAGACATTAAATTCAAATTACTTAACTGACGGCTAAACTTTTGTAGCTCCACCGCTTCAAGCAACGTCAATATCATGAAACTTTTTTTTTTGATGAATCAAATTATAAAATTGCTCTCATAAACATGCTAATGATTGTAAAATGAGAAAAACAATAATGAGAATTTTTGGATCAAAATTTATTTTTATTTTAATTAAAAGAATAAATCATAGTAAATTATTATTTACTATAAGGTGAATTAAGAAATATAATAATAATTAAAAACTAGTTTACGGCCGGAAACGTATAAATTTATGCTTATATTTAAAATAATTGGCTCAACTTATACTATAAATTTCATGTTACAAGAATTTTATATGAATGAATTTTAAGTACATACTTATCTAAGTTGAAAATTATAGTATTATAGCGCCGGATATTGATACATAGATAATTCCATCCGTCTGTCATACCTACAGAGTGTCCCAGGTTCACCCAGAATATCACAAGTTAACACAAGTATACTTTTTGTTTGAAAGTTTACTAAATTTGAGAGGAGAGGATTATTTAATATAAGTAATAATTATAAATTCTTTGCGGGAAAAAACGACAAACATTTTTCGATGAATCTTTTTCACACGGTTTAAGACTTAAATAAAACATTTTCGCCAAATAACCTACTGATTTTTTTTCACTATAAAAAAAAAAAAAATTCAATACTAATACCTACTTTAGAGTTCTATAAAAGTAATTGGATAATATTACTATTTCTGCCTGGTGTCGAAATATCACTAAAAGATGGAACTCAATTCTGTTCAATAAAATCAACGTTACATAATTTTTTTATAAGCCTTAGCAATACCTTTTAAAATATGATGGTACAAGCGCTGTGTAGAAACAACGTAGCTCTCCGTTACACAGTTTCGGTGCAAGCGAGATTTTGAATCGCTTCTGAATTTCGTTCTTTTTTAATCACCGATGTTGTTCGTGTGAATATAGCTTTTACAAAAAAAATTACTCCCTTTTGAACAAATGTGTCATTATTGAGAAAAAGTACTGTATCTATTAGAACTAAAACTTCCGGTAAAATATTTACGACAAATTGGTAATATCACGTCCTTCGTTTGATCTTCCACCGACTTTTTTAATTTTTAATATTTGTAATTTGTTTACATGAGTCGTTCTGAAATCAATGCGACAAAGTCCATGAAATAAAAAGAAATTGAAAATTAATGTCTTTAAATACATAAATCGTTATAGAGCATATTTAACTCAATTTTGCACATTTTAACACTATGCAAACCGTACATTTACGCAGTAAACATCTCCAGGTTCCGGCAGTATTTTGTGGGGCAATCCGGAAATTCAACATGTGCCGGTTTTTAATAAAAATTTTTTTAAAAAAACAGCGAATTTCCGTTTAAAAAATTAGTTTTTCTCGGAAACTGGTTGACATAGAATAAGAATTAAAATTCACATAGTGTTTGAAAAATTATCAAACTGTTTCGGCTGGGATTCGAACTCGGATCTCTTGGTTGCTAGCCAAGCGCCTTACCAATTAGGCCACCGACCGCTTGTTCCAGTGCCATTCCAATCTGATAATCAATCAAACACAGCCTCTCTTTAATGCGAGACGCAATTATATTTTTAATTTCAAATGTAATCGAGTGCCTGTGAAACATTGTTAATGTATGGCGAACTTTTGTTCGTATTTATACATACACCAATATTCATATGTTCACTTACAAGTAAAGGTCCCGAGGCCGGACCTATCGATTTCGATGAAACTTAAATATATTGTAGAACACTAAAAACTAAGGGACACGTATTTTTTTTTATCTGCGGAAAAACGGTTTGAAGGGGTGAAATCGCCCTCCAAAAATTGGGGTAAAAATTTAATTTTTCAAATATCTCGAAAACAGTAAGAGATAGAGCAAAAGTTTAAATTGTCGATATTGCTCTTTTTTAAAGAGCTATCTATTGATATGCAATTTGTTCAAATTACATCAACAGGGGTGGTTGGGGATTAAAATTTGGGGGTTAATTTTGCAAAAAGGGGGTGAAAGATAAACAATATAAAAATTTTGTTTACAGATTTGAAATCTACGTCAAAAAATCTAATTGACCTGTTTTTGCTCAATGCCCTAATATTAAGTCTAGGGGTAGTTAACAAGAGGGTGACTATGTCGAATAATCGTACTATTTGGGTATTTCAAGAAGTTCTTCTTCATGGAAAATAGCTTAAGGCAATTAGAATAACGTAGAAATGAAATTCTCGAATTCAAAATTGAGTTTGAGCAACATTGGAGAGGGGGTGATCACCCTCTTAAATTACATACTAGTTTATATACACTAATTTTTGCTATTAACACACTGATAGTGGGTAAAATAATGTCACAATAAGTGGTTCTGAAGTTGGATTATCATATGTAAGGTCTTTATTAGGTTTGTTTTTTAATGGATATTATAGTTTTCCTTATCGAAAATTATCGATACCGAAAATTACATAACCTAACCTAAAATAACGAAACCTAGTAAAAACCTTACATACGATAGTCTAACTTCAGAACCATCTATTGTGACATTATTACCCCCTGTCAGTGTGTTAATTGCAAAAATTAGTGTATGTAAAGTAGTATGTAATTTAAGAGGGTGACTCACCCCCTCTCCAATGTTGCTCAAACTCAACTTTGAATTCGAGAATTTCATTTCTACGTTATTCTAATTGTCTTAAGCTGTTTTCCATGAAGAAGAACTTCTTGAAATACCCAAATAGTACGATTATTCGACATAGTCACCCTCTAGTTAACTACCCCTAGATTTAATATTAGGATATTGAGCAAAAACAGGTCAACTAGATTTTTTGACGTAGATTTCAAATCTATAAACAAAATTTTTATATTGTTTATTTTTCACCCCCTTTTTGTAAAATTAACCCCAAAATTTTAACCCCCAACCACCCCTGTTGATGTAATTTGAACAAATTGCATATCAATAGATAGCTCTTTAAAAAAGAGTAATATCGCCAATTCAAACTTTTGCTCTATCTCTTACTGTTTTCGAGATATTTGAAAAATTAAATTTTTACCCCAATTTTTGGAGGGCGATTTCACCCCTTCAAACCGTTTTTCCGCAGATAAAAAGAAATACGTGTCCCTTAGTTTTTAGTGTTCTACAACATATTTAAGTTTCATCAAAATCGATAGGTCCGGCCTCGGGACCTTTACTTGTTAGTGTCCAGCTTTACCTGATACTTGAACACTCGATTTACTTTGGCATGTATGGCTAATTCAGTATGTTAATTAAGATTCACATAGTGTTCGAAAAATTATCAAACTTGATCGGCTGGGATTGCGAATTTCCGTTTAAAAAATTTGTTTTTCTCGGAAACTAGTTGACATAGAATAATAGTGTAAAGACCTTTTTTATGTGTTTTTTTCTCCTCGTTTCAATGGTGTAAAAAATGTCGCAAAAATTTTTGAATAAAGGGAAATTTTGGCAAAAAACTAATTTTTGTCACGAAAATTTCCAAAAAAAACCATGTTTCAGGCATCGGACGTGCCTGGTTAACGAACTTGTCCAACGGTTTGGGACTTCCAATATTTTCACCAAAATTTCGTAAAAGTAGGACGTTTCGTTCGAGAGTTTTCGTGCATTCGTAAAATTTTTTACGAATTTTTTGAAAAAATTTTTCAAAAATTTTCTTGAAAAATTTTATAAAAAAATTTTTTTTTGGAAATTTTTTAAGAAATTTTTTTTTTTTTATAAATTTAAAAATACTGTTGTTGATAAAAATGTGAAAAAAGCTGAAAAAAAAATTTTTTTCATTTTGTTCAAGATTATGAAAGTTTAAGAGTAAAAAAATGATCCATTAATTTTTTCAAAAATTCAATCGAATGAAACAAAAAAACGGCTGGATGGATTCAATTGACACTCGGTGGGGTTTTTGTGGGTATATTGAACTGTAATAGGCACACTTAACATCAATGGTTTTCTCGAAATTTTTAATTCAGCGCTTGATTTTCCAAAAAGCCCCCAAAAGCTCTTTTTTTCTTGATTTTTCAAATTCATGTAGAGTATGCAAAAAATTTTTTTCTGAAAAAACAATGGCTAATCCTTGTAGAGAATTTATTCGAGTTTTCGAAACACACCTTTAATTTTCTGTGTGATCATTGGTTGCTGAGGTATCGATGGTCAAAGGCGAAACAATCCTTTTCCATTCAAAGTCCGATATCTCAGCGGGAAGTAGTCGTATAAAGGTCTAAAAAAAAGCAAATTAAAGCTGATTGAACAATTAAATTAAATTATATTTGAAATTAAGAATGAACAAGTTATCCGGTCCATATGGTGGTTAAGTCGGAAAATTTTTTTCCAAGTCCGTGGACTAAAAAAAGAAACCGAAAAAATTTCAGAAATTTTCTTTTCAGTGTACTTATTAGGATTGAGCGGTACACGTTGCTTTGAAAATTTTTTTATCGCAAGATCTGAAAACTAGAAACTTCCAGCTTTAAATTGCTTTGCTTACGACTCCGATACGACCATTTTTCAAAGATACAGCCATTCGAAAACTCACTAAAAATTTGGAATTTTTTTTTTGATCCTTTAATTATTTCCGCTAGTGTATATATATATATATATATATATATATATATATATATATATATATATATAGTCTTTTTTTATATGTCATAGTCCCGAGCTCAGGTTGCGTTATGACAGTGGCTGTAATAGCTGAATTCCATTCTGGAAATTCGCTAACAATCGAAATATACACAACGTCAGTAACAATAAATGACAAAAAAATATTTAAAAAATTAATTATTTATTTACAAAAAAGATGTAAATAAATAATTAAAATACAATACCCGTCCATAGTAACATCACATACATGTGTGATCATTGATTATGATCGATCTTAACGGTTGTTCTTCGGACTGAGAAGTGTGGAAAAGACGAGGTTTACGAACAAAATTTATTCAACAAAGACAATTGTATAAGTTAGATATGGAGTCATATTGATCTACGAACGATTCATAGTATGCATATCTATACGAATCCCCGGTAGCAATAATATCCACTAACCGCTATCACTCACTACTTCCTTTGTATGACTTTTTATTTTTAATTAAATCACAAATCAAAAAACTAATTATAATAAATTAAATCGTATGTAGAGAATCCCATAATCCCAATCTATTTTTCATAAAATAAATTGTTAACCTTTTATTAAGTCACTTGAAACGCATTCTTTAGTTTTCGATTCAATATATTCAAACTTCAGTATTATGTCGTCTCTATAAGTCAAACAGCTGTAATTATCTTTCACATTATCATAATCATTGAATAAATTAATTATAGCATCCGTATCTTTAATAAATTTTAGAAAAATTAGGAACACTTTTATAGGTGGAGTACAAAATCTTTAAAAACAAATGTGGGTTAATCATACATCGTCGTCCTTTTGACGCACACTATTTCAGTATAAAAAAAAAAAAAACGACAATAGCTATAAGCAAAATTTATACGTCTTATGTGTTATAATAACAAATAAATTAGATAACAGAAGTTTCACAGCAAGCAAGCACCGACAAGTTGTAGTATTGGAGCAGGTAGAGAAGTTCGTTCGTCGTTTTGACGAGTACGTATGATTCTAGGGTTAATTATAACAGATCGTGTATATTACAAATTTACTATTAAACATCAAATCTATAAAATAGGTTATAAATTATTATAACTATAAAGTAAAATTAGCTATTCAAAATATATAATTTTCAATCAAGTGAGAAAATCAATTTAAAAAATTAATTTGTTGATTATAAAAAAATTATAAATTAAATTTTGCAGTAACCAACAATAATCATATCAGTCAAATTAATGTAATAAACTAGTAATAATTATAATAATATAAATTTTATATTAAAATCATCTTTTTAATAAATAATAAATTTTGCATAATTATTATCGAAAATCAGCAATATTTAGTAGGGGACGGACGGGCAAGAAGGATCTGCTAATTTGATCTCTAAAAAAATATGAAATTACAACAAAATTATTTATTTATCTCAAGATAACAAGTCTTCAGTTACTTAAGATTAATAAAGTAAACAGAAAATTAACAAAAATTCTTATCTTACCACATTAAAAATGACTGGAACAAAAAGTTGCAATTATTCTTTTTGCCCTACTAGGGCGGGTAAAATGAATATCTTGGACGGGCAAAACTAATACTAATAAAAATTAATTAATTAATCGTCGCAATTATCGCAAAAGGACGACGACGACGATCGCAAAAGGAAGATCGACCTGTGTATAAAGGACACGCTTCATGGATCCATTCCTGGCAAAAATTATATTGTATCCAGTCTTCTATTGCGGATATATGTATTTTTCTTGACAGACAGTACAAAAATTATTATCTTTTTAATTTTCTATGATTGACTCTATCTTTTTTAAACGAATTTTCTTTTCTTTTTCATTGGAAAATCCGGGATTATTTAAAACAATTTTCTTTTTGACTAGAGTAGCTTCATTTTATTATTCATTTTGCCTGACTCCATTTTGCCCGCCAAGCACATTTTTAACTAACTTAACCTACAATTACAAACTAATAGATTCAAACTAACTACGAGCACGAATTTGTTGCTTGTAATGATCATACAAATTACAGAAATCATTAAAAATAAAAAACTGCAATACACAAAGAAATAATTTGTAAATTACTTATCTTTATTTATTGATTTTTTTCTCGTCAAAAGTTTTTCGGCCACTAAACACGCAAATAAACTACAGTGCCTCCTTTTGACAAATGATCCCATTAAGTGCAAAGTGAAGAAGCAGATGATATTATATCTGAGTCAATCATACATCTAACTAGTTCAATTAGGCTATTATTCTTTTTGCCTGACCTCTCCGTCTTGCCCGTCCGTCCCCTATTGACGGTATCATATAATTTATTTATTTATTTATTTTTTTGAAAAATTATAAAAAAAAATCTAATTATTTGAGTGAAAGATTGCTATTAGGTATAATATTATTTGAAAAAAAGTTGAGAAATTAACTATAAAAGTACGTTCTAATTTGACTCTAGCGAATCGTACACCAGTGTACAGTACGTCTCATTTTCATTTGTTTTGTAGGTAAAGAGAGAAAACAATTTGAAAGAACAATTTGTTAGAATTTGGTTTTTTCTATTCTCTTAAAGAATTATTACAAGTTTTAAACCATGAGCACTGTATAGATAGGGGTAGTAGTGGTTCAAACATAATTTATTGATTTCTCTTTCGTTTGAGAATTTCAATATTTAAAATTCAAAATCTAAAATTCTCGTCTTCAGTTTTAAGCATGTTTTAACAACTAATGACTAATGATGTTATCAAGTATTCTGTAAATCATCGTGCATCAACATATATTATCTCCAAGGTAAAGTCTTGTTTCACGGCGCTTCCATCATAGTTAACATTTGTCTTTTGTTCGACAACAGAATTCATATACGCTACCATCAGAAAACTTAAGACCAAAGACCAAAGAGCTAAAATCTAAAAAAAGACACATTTTCAAAATTTTTTCTAAAGAAATCTTATATACAATCGATCTGAAAATTTTTACACAATATCCATTGCATTCCATCCAGAAGCAATTTAAACACAAAATCACTTTAAAGATTGGATACGACTTTGTTACGAGTACGAGGAAGCTGTATGTCACACCCGTACGTCACTGGCAGTACATTTTCATATTTATTCAGTTACTTAACCACTTTTAATGAGCCTATTACATATGAGCGTATAATATACCTATTAATGACTAGCCGTATGCGCGATGGGATTTCCCATCGACAACATCTTTTTATTAGGTACTCACTTTCTGCTCACTTTTAATGTTTTTCAAAAGCCTAAATCAATATTCACGTTTCTAACTTCAAAAATGACGAACTTCCCATATGAACTTTCATTTTCTGTTTTAACTCCTTAGGGAATAAATTTCCAGAAACAACTGATTTTTATTTATAAATAGAAGCCTAAACGCCAATTTTCATAACTCCTGTGCTTAATTTCGTCCTTCTAAACCCAACAGTTTAGGTTGTGCCACGTCTGTCAGTCAAAGTTAAAGATTAATTAAATAAGGTATTAGTTACTTATTTTAATATCCATAGTAACATATTTTTCTAACTTCAGAAATAACGAATTTCCATAAAAATTTGCATTCCCGATTTAACCCACTTAGAGGGCGAATTTTCAAAAATCCTTTCTTAGTGCTCACCTACGTTACATAGTGACCTCCTATGCAAAATTTCATTCTTCTAAACCCAACGGTTTAGGCTGTGCGTTGTCTGTCAGTCAGTCAGTGTTAGAAATTTATTAAATAGATTTCTCTTTAAAATAGACACATTAGCTTAACACGTCAAAACGTCAAATGAAGCGTTTTTTTTCGCTAAATGAAAAAAGTGTATTATTTAAATATATTTATAAACGCGGAAATTACTTAAAATCTAATAAAATACATGAAAAAGAAGAAATTATAATTTTCATTCATCTATGAAACTTTTAACTATTGTCGCAAAACAAAAACCACTTTTGTTGGTTATATTAGTTCATTATGACAGAATATGTATTTATAAACGAAGTATGAAACCTACATCTGCATACATTATTATTTTTATAAAAATAGTGAAATTGACATTTATGTTACCAAATGTTAGCAATATAAATTTTATATAACACCTACTAGTCTTCAATATAATTTAATTATATTATGTCCAATCATATTTTACAGTACCTCTCTATTTCTTTTGTGTTAAAAAAAAAGGTTTTAAAATAACTTGTAATGTTGTTACAAAATACTATGAATAATTAAAATTTGTTTTTAAATTGTTGAAAAACCAGAAGACTCAAAAATTAGTCATGTAAAAAATTCTAAACATAAAAATATTTTGAACTATTCATGCCTTTAGTACTTTTAGGATTCTTGAGAAACGTGAAAACAATCTAGACCTCTTTGGCTCTTTGCTTACTATCACCGTGTTTAGATTTAAGAGGATTTGTTATAATTGTGCATACATAAGAACACGACAAAAATTCTGACGGTTTTTCTATCCGAACTATCTTGAAATTCCTGTCTGGAAATTATGAGAATAAAATTTTCAGAAGAATATAATCAAATAGTAGGTTCCTTTTAAAAAAAAAAAAAAAAAAAAAAAAAAAAAAATCAATTATTGTGGCAAATTAAAGTTGATTGATTGTGAAATTTTTTGCTTTCGAATTTCTTTTCTTCCCATTATTTTTATTTAATTTAATTAATTAAATAATTTTTTGGAATATTTTTATTTTTTAATTACAAGATACAAGGCCTTGGTGGGAGCGCTGGCGACTTAACTATTAAAGTTTCTGTCATTTAAATATCCACCTATTTAATTCTACTAGTCTCTGTAAATTGAAACATTTATTTATTCATTTTTTAAAAATTCGAAAACTCTTCTAATATTCAAAATCGCATTTTCCCAAATAATACATTTATTGTAATCGTGTGTTCTTTTATTTTATTCCGTGAAAACTAGTGATGAGCAAAATTAGTCTTGGTCTTGCAGTCTTGGTCTTGGTCTTGCAAAAATGCAAGACCAAAACCAAGACTATGTATAGCAAGACCAAGACCAAGACCAAGACTATGTATAGCAAGACCAAGACCAAGACCAAGACTATAAGTATGATTGCAAGACCAAGACCAAGACTCGCGTGAGCAAGACCAAGACAAAAGCAAGAAAAAAGCAAGACTCTTGCTAAACTATTTAAATAATTTGAAAGTATAATTAATACTGAAACTTTTTAAAGCAATATTAAAAATTGTTTCTTTAAAAATTCGAATTAAATACTTGCAATTAAAAATGTGTGATGCTGTCATAAATCAATATAACGCTTTTAACTAGCTTTATAAAATCTTTTATTTGGTCGAATAATAAGTAAAATATCGGCGTTTAATAGGTTTTACGACTTTTAATAATAATAATAGATTTTACCACGTTTAATAGAAATTCATTTGGAACTAACTAAAGCCCTGAAAATTTCATCGAAATTAGTCGAATAGTTCCGAAGTTACGCGTTGGAAGGTTTTACGAATACTCAGGTGGGCAAAGAGGCAGCCACAAGGCAAAATTTTTTTATGAACCGTAAAGAGTAAAATTTTTGATTTTTGAAAGAAAAAATTTTTACGTCACAAAGATGATTACAATGTCTTTGTTATGTCGGTAGACTCGGAAACATGGAATCGAAGGTTATGTGTATATTCAGTAAAAAAACCAGGAAACTTTGTAATTTATGATGGATTGTTGACACCCTAAAATTTGAAACATAAACAGACAGCTTAAATAAAATATGTAGATAGATAGAATATAAGAAAGGTCAAGCGAGAAGACGTTAACAAAAAAATTTTTTTTTTAAATATCTACACATTAAGAGAATTTCGCACATATGTTAACATTCCAAGCAAACTGCCACAAATATGCAGGACGACATTTTATTATTTTATGATTATTTTTTCAAGTAATCCTTTATGATTGTTCAATTTCTTTTTGTCACAAAATATTTATTTTTTATTATTGTAGGTCAGTTTCAGTTTTTAATATAATTTATGGAGACTTTCCATTGAAAAAAAAAAAACTAGATTTATGGCCAATCTCTTTTTTTTAAATAAAAAAGAAAAATAACTGAAGAATATATACAATTTGGCATAACTCTGATTGGAACTCCCGGGAATTTACTATTTTTAACTTTTAGTCTCATAAAATACATACAATTTCACATACAAGGATAATGGGAAGTCGCCCTGGGCGATTACCCTTCTCATCTTTAGATAAATTCGTCAATAAAAAAGGCACTAGTTCATTTCCTGATATATTCTCGACTTCTTGTATATTTCGTTTTAGTGTTAAATATCTTACTGATTAGCCAATAGTCGTTAGAAGCATTACAATAATTATACGTATACATAGCGAAAAAATTATTATCCTCATATGAACGCAATGAGTGCAATGGATATTTCATGTGGATCCAATCTTATAAAAGCCGGTTTACCACATACACTACACTTTGGTGTTTCTCTTTCTTCTTTGGGAAAGCAATATGTTACAGAATTTTCAAAACTTTCTGGTCGTTGGTCAATATATCCATTTTTATATCATCCATACTTAAACCAATTTTAAAAACTAGGCGACGAAAACTGATTGTGAGCTAGAGACTGAAGTTTTAGAATATTGTTACGAAGATGTAAATCAACATCATACACTCATTTAAAATTACATTATCCGTAAATAATCTGATGAATTGTTTCCAGAGTCGCCTCCATCCAGAGGTTAAAATATTGACAATTGTATAGATAAATAAAAATAAATAAATAAGTAAATAAGATTTGTATAGGTGTCAGTAAAGCATGGGGGTAGGTATAATTATGTGTTGTATGATGTATTTTAAAGTATATCGTAAGTTTGTAACAATTTATTACTAAAATACGAGATTGTTTGACCATATTTTTCCTCATTATTAAATCAGAAAGTTAAAATTTTTCCCAAGTTAATATTAGCAAAGGGTGTATTTATGCAACAAGAAATAAACTGAAGTGATGTAAAATATATTAATTAAAAATTCTTTTATTTACACATAACAGTCTCCTCTTCTACCAAAAAATACCTGATAAAATTTGGGGTGGGGGTGGGGGATGAAACCCCAATGATTTTATAAGTTTAATTTTGGTATCATAATAAAGATCTTTAAGTGTCATTTACAAATATTTATAGCTTCCCTACCAAAGCTCTTACCATTTCCAAGTTATTTAAGAAAATTGAAAAAACTCAAATTTTCAGGGGTGAGTTTCACCCCCTTAAACCGCTTATGGGCACGAACGAAATATGGCTCATGATTAGTTTTAATGAGATCTACAATCCACCACAGTTTCAAAAATTTTTGAGAGATCCAGTTGGATACCTTTCCTTATAAGTGTCGCTCTAGACACCGGAAAATTGCCGACCCTGCCTTTTCCTAAAAAAAACGTCTTAATTACTTTTTCACTTTTTTCCTGAATGATTTTAATTTTAAGAGCGAAATTGTGGGTTATTATTGCTCTTTTTCTACCAAAAAATTAATGACGAGCAAAAAAAGAAAAAACTTCAAATTCCAAATTTTGCTGCCCCTAGAGACCTCAAAACAAACTTCTAGCATAGAGCCGAGCTTGACACTGTGTTGCGGTAAATTATCAAAACGCACCATGACAGTTGCTGTGATAGCTGAAATTTCGATTCAAAAATTCGCTAAAAAAAAAAATGCAAGAAAGTGCAAGACTTTTTAGCAATACCAAGACCAAGACCAAGACTGCATTCTGCAAGACCAAGACCAAGACCAAGACTCAATCCGCTCTAGCAAGACCAAGACCAAGATTCTTAATGCAAGAACAAGACCAAGACCAAGATTTGGTAGTCTTGGTCTTGGTCTTGCATTTGCTCATCACTAGTGAAAACTGATAATTTCTATGCCATTGTTCACAGATATATCAAAAAATGTTCAAAAATAAAGTACTCTCTCTATTATCTAATTAAACAAAACCCATGTTTCATATCTTTTAATATAAAAGCAGCAGAAACATAGACATATCTATTGATTGCAATAAAAGACAGCTATGACTCATTCTTATACATTCTACAGTATAATACTAATTCAATACAACGTAACGCATAGGTAATTTAGTTTCTGACATAACATTGATACGTATTTAGATACATACTCTCTCACAAACATAACCTTACAACTACAAACAAACGCGCACCTGTGTTTTAAGGCACTTGTTTCGTATAGTATATTTTTTTATTAAGCAAATCACGTAATCTAGGTTCCATTCATAAAACTAATACAAATTATAAATAATATAATAAGTGCAAAGTATATACTTATATGGAAACATTCATATATATGTTTTTGTACTTATGTTTAATAAATTAATGTCAATTAAATGCATATGTATATGTAGTTACTTATTAATATACCTGATGCATTTAATTGAATCGATTAATATTTAATACAGGTGCTATAAATATTTTATAAATCTGTAAGTAAATCTCGTAAAAGTGTGATAAAGAATCAGTGAAAGTGGAAGATTCTGTCAGGATAAAAACTACTGATTGAAATTAGTTTAAAAAGAAGGGTTCCTTAAATACACTCATCCAAATCACATCCAATTTTCCTCTTCCAATCACTCATTTAAATCACTAACGATCATATCGATTGCAGCAACGAAAAAGACAACTGAATTTTTGTGAAACTTCACTTTTCTACATAATTCAATTCAGAATTGTTTATTTTAATACAGGATTCTTATTTTTCGTTAAAAAATGTATTTTTTAATAATGCTGTCTCGCTTACATAAAGACAATTATACCTATTTTGCACGAAGTGACGAGGTACACACGGATAAATTTTGAGTTTCAAAACACAAAATTTTGCACATAGCCGTTTATTTGTTGCTGCCATCGATATTTTATATAAATAAAAAACTAGGATCCGTAACAAAATAACCGCGAACCGAACGATAAAATAATCTTTTTTCTGTCACATCCCTTTTTAGATATAAATTTTTGTGTATTTCGGGCTGGAAAAAATTCTAATCATAACATATCAGTACGTATCCTAATTCTATAAGTTAGTTTACTAAAAGACTTGTTTCCTTTGAAAATATTTCTTACAAAAAATACGTTTAGACACTTATATAACTGTCAGATAGATATCTCATAATCATTTTTTTTTTATTTAAATTTCATAATGAAGTAGAATTGAAATTTTATTTCTTTATTGTACTTTGCTGTTATTTTTATGTGATAATTTGATCTCTTCAATAATTTTAATTTCTGCTGGAAAAGATAATAATCCGTACAGACAATATTACAGGAATTTTTAGAAAAAACGACAACCTGCAAATTTAAATCAAGTAGGTATCAAAATCAATAATATAATAATCAAAGGTAATAATCCTTTGAAAAACCAACCATATTAAGCTGTTTTTAAATAACGTAAATTCCTATTTCGTTTGAAATCACTTGAGCACAATAGAAATTTCGTGTGATACTGGTCGTTTTGTAGCATAAACTACTTTTAAACATACGTTTGCAGTTAGAAAGTTATATGGTATAAGTTTACATCATAGCACGAAAATCATATCTCCTGACTCTAGCAATTGGTTGCGTCCATCGATAATTCGGTAATATCTACAACTCTTATTAGAACAATTTTTTAATTAAATCAATAGTTTAACTGTAATAAAAATGGAAACTCTCAAAAAACACACCCTATACAACTGAAATGACTTTAAAGTATTTACGTTACTATAAATTAAACGGATTATAATTATAATATTTGATAATTTAATTATGCCCAGAACAGATCATCGAGCTTGTAAATTTTTTATGGATACATAAATTTAATAATATTTTAAAACCTGTGAAATATTGTCGTATCATCTTCATTCTTTTTTCTTTTGTCGAATAAAAAAATATTGTAGATTTGAAAAAATAATTGAAAAGTTTCAAATAGGACCACCAACAGACCACAAAAACAGAAGATACAGTTGATGATAATTTTCTTTTTCGGAACATTTAAAAAATAATTAGAGCAAATCATATAAAAATAAATTTTTAGAATTTAACGTTTAACGTCGATTTTTATTTTTTTCAAAACAAAATTAATATTATTTATTTCCTTTTTTCCAGTATAATTAACTAAGTTACATATCGAAAATTTAAAATGTTGCAATTATCAGAATTTATTTAAATCATAATTATCAGCTGGTAGATAACAATAGTACTTTTGAAAATTGTTTTAACCAATATAAAAACAAGTATATCAATACGATATCAGTTTCAAACAAAAATTTACCAAATGGAATGTAATATTATGAGTATTATATTGTTCTTATGCATTTTATAATAAAACTGTTTGCCTATAATAGTGAATCCAGAGTATAGTATTAGACAAAAGTAATACTACTATTACAGTATGGGGTTTAAAAATTGTGTCTCGATTTTCTAAAAATGGTCACTAATATATACAGAGACGTAACTACAATAGAACAGGTGGAACAGTCGATTAAGGGCACATGACGAAAAAGGGGCGCAAAAAGGAAAATTTTTTATCGGGAAGTGGTTTTTTTCCGGTTCTTAGGGTCCATTATCGACAGAGAAAGAAATGTAGAAATTCCGGGGACTTTTTTTTGGTCGTCAGCTACATTTTTGGAAAAAATGGACTTTTGAGGCGGGAGCGCTTGAATAAAAGTCGTTTCAGAGCGCAAAAATTGTAGTAACACCTATGAATTTACAGATGTTTGTTAACAATAAAATTAGTTGATAATATACTAATAAAATACTTTATAAAAAAGGAACTTATATACCAAGCGGAACTGTGTGTATTTATTTGTCTCAACATAGAAATATACGGAAATATGAAATGGAATCATCATATGTAATAAATATGTATCTTTTGGAATGTTTATTAGATATTTACTTGGTCATACATTATAAATAAATTTGATAAGCCATTTCCACCTACCAATATACTTCAGCTTGGAGAAATCTATATAATTATATAAAAATGAATGTACGTTTGTTTGTTCCGCATGAGTTCATCCGACTGTGATAAATTTTTGGTGATTCGATGTAAAAATGGCAAAATTCGTCCTTCCTTTGCGTCCTTCGTTATTTTAAAATTTTTCCTAAGTCCGCGACATATTTTAGTAACTATAACAAAACTTTGGGAAGTCCAAATCTAACAAGTAAAGGTCTTGAAGTGATAATTCCCGATTTTGATGAAACTTGGTAGATGTGTAGAACACAGAAAAATAACAGACACGTATCTTTATTTATCGGCCAAAAACGCCAAATAAGGGGTGAAATCCACCCCCAAAGTTGGGGTAAAAATTTAATTTTGTTAAATTACTCGAAAACTATAACAGACAGAAAAAAAGTTTAAATCGACACAACCCTTTATTTTTGAAGGTCTTTCTACTGATGCACTCAAATCCAAGGTCGGACCTACTGGAGAGGCCTTGACTGTAGAATTGGGGGTAAAATTTAAAATAGGGTGAATATGGTTAGACCAATCAAAATACTGATATCAAATATGAAACTACATCAAAAATACTAGTTTACCTGTTTTTGCTAAAAGCCGTTACGGTAAAGTTAAAAGCTCAAATCTTAATCTAAAATCTTACATGTGCACTTAATATTTTACTTATCTTTCAAAATAACTTTTTAAATCGTTTTTATTTATTGTATTTATACTTTACAATTAATATTTAAACAAAAATATTGGATAAAATTTTATTATAATGTTATACATACAAAATTAAGGGCTTTATATAAATTCCGATAGCTCTAGTTAACATTGGAAACTGTTGAAATATTTTAAAAACAGAATCAGTAGAGGCCGAATTAAAATTGACTAATAGCTAGTTATAATAGTTATATTTATATGTAATTAATTACACTCGTGCTTCGATTGAGAGAAAGAGAAATGCGTATGCATTGGTCACACGGATATAAAAAAAACATTAAAATTTTTTATGTAAGCTAATCATTATGGTATAGGGTGGAATTTTAATAACTCTTATACCTTTTGGTGAATTTCGATAAAATTTCGTTCTAAATTACGTTGTATCAAACAAATTTCGTTCTACAGTAGAAATTTTTCTTTTAAAATTACTGATCCAACATTTTTATTAACTAGTAAAATAGTACTCTAAAGGAAATGTAATATTACATGATCACTACTAAAAATATAAAAGACTTCATTCTAAAAGTATTATTCGCATATATAATACCGCAGTGCAAATTTTATTAAAAAATTTTTACTGAAGACTCGCTAATAACTACAACCCTGAATTTATATGTGTTAATATGCCTGTATATTTTTTCTAGCTCTAAAACAATACAATTATATGCCATGCCAATTTAAATTTTGCCTCTACCGATTCTATTTTTTAAATATTTCAACAGTTTCCAGTATTAACTAGAGCTACCGGAATTTATATAGAGTCCTTAATTTTGTATGAATAACATTATAATAAAATTTTATCCAATATTTTTGTTTAAATATTAATTGTAAAGTATAAATACAATAAACAAAAACGATTTAGAAAGTTATTTTTAAAGATATAAGTAAAATATTGAGTGCACATGTAAGATTTTAGATTAAGATTTGAGCTTTTAGCTTTAACGTAACGGCTTTTAACAAAAACAAGTAAACTAGTATTTTTGATGTAGTTTTCATATTTGATATCAATATTTTGATAGGTCCAACCATATTCACCCTATTTCAAATTTTATCCTCAATTTTATAGTCAAGGCCTCTCCAGCAGGTCCGACCCTAGATTTGAGTCCATCAATAGGAAGACCTTTAAAAATTAAGGGTTATGTCAATTTAAACTTTTTTCTATCTATTATAGTTTTCGAGTAATTTGACAAAATCAAATTTTTACCCCAACTTTGGGGGTGGATTTCACCCCTTAAATGACGTTTTTGGCCGATAAAAAAAAATACGTGTCTGTTATTTTCCTGTGTTCTCTACACCTACCAAGTTTCATCAAAATTGGGAATTATCACTTCAAGACCTTTACTTTTATGTAATTACTAAACATTGAAACGCTTAATCACATTTTTCGAAAAGCCTCAAATAAATATAACATTAGACTTCGGATAAAATTAATCTAACAGTCAGTGGAGGCGCTGGGGAAAGTCGTCTTAAAAATTCGTCTTAAAAGAATAAATAGGTACTCTTCTGTGGTACACAATCGATCACTTTTGTTTCATTTTTTTGTACCATACTGTAATACGATGTGTATTACTCCACCTGATTATATTTTGTACTTTGTGCATAGTAGTACAGTTTAGGTCGGTGATCGCGCCGCTATAGTGTATGTGAGAGTGTCTATCCGTCTGTACGTATACGACGTATACGCCGCGAATCGCCGTGGCATGGCTGCTTGTGTTCGTTTGTTGTGGTTGTTAGCCGGGCAACATTAACCAAACAACCAATATACTTACATTGATTGGGTACAGTCAACCCGTTGTTGTGTCGTATTCCTCAAAGTTCTAGTGTAGTTAGTGTAAATAAAACAATAATACAAAAAAATATATAATAATCTATCGTGACCCTAAAAATTCTTGTTAATAAATTTTATAGTTAAAATTCTAGTTTTCTTATTTTTTTTTAAAAAATTTGTGTAATAATTTTGTGCAATTATTTTCAATGTGTTTGTGAAGGCTGTTTTTAATAATAGTAATTTTATAAAGGTTTTGTGAATGTGTATGATCATTTCGTAATAATCAGCTGCAAATATTAGTCATAATTAGTCATAATAATTTTGTGATAAAATCACTTCTTAATCTAAATTTTTGAAATCAGAATCAGTATGTTACTTGAATTGTAGTATGTTCAACCATTTTTTTAAAATATTATTTAAGGCGCTCTTAGTAGCATCAATTTAAAAGTTTGAATTCATTGAATAATAAGATACTATCGTAATAGAAGGAGTACAGAGAAATGTTGATAGATGGTAATGACATTTTGATTTAATTTTTAGAAATAATGTATCTCTCTTCAAAATATTATGGATTGAATATGTTTCTTTGTTATATTTTATATTATTCTTCTAGTTCAACTGTCGCTTACTGTAGTATCTTCTTATTCAATGTTGGAATCAATAAACATAGAAATCTTTCTTCATATACTTGATGAATTCTACAAAATATTCTACAAAATTCTGCAAATAAAGTAAAATGTATAAAAATGTATTTCAAAGTAATTGTCACAGCTAACTTGACATAAATATAAACAATTTTAAATTACATTCATAAACCAATGAATATATTATAATATCATATATAGACTGAGTGTATCGATGAATAAATGAAGCATCAGGATACACTCAAGGTACGACCAACTTCTTTTTTGAGAAAAACTGCAACAATTTGAAAAAAAGTTGGTAGTGATTTTATTTCCAAAATACGTACCTATGTGTATAAATTCTGTCTTGCAATAAATATAGTCCTGTTTAATGAATAATGGACAGCACATTATGTTTCACATATCACATCTCGCTAGATGTTCAGTGAGACAGTCCAAAAACTGACTTTTTGTGCCATCTATTTACTATAACCATTATTCATTAATCTAGGTTTAAAAACTCGGATTTCATTAGTCCACACCTGGGGTCATCCTTTATTGTTAGACATCTCACTTGCCGTTAAATAACTTTGGCTGTGGGCTTTTCACAAAATTTTTTCATATTCTTTTATCTATGTAGTTCAGTTAAACACTTGGATCTCCTTAATATGTAAGTAGAACCATATTTATGGTGTTTTGTTACTGATTGTTATCTGTGATATAATTTTTTTTTATTACGATTTTAATAATTATTATTTTTTTATTTGGTTGAAATAGCAGCATATCTAGTACAGTTATATTTGCTTATTCATTAAGAAAAATATACATTGAAATCATGTTACAAATATAAATTTTTGCAAACGTAACATTTGGGTCAATATAATTTGCTCTGATAAAAGGTCTCTGCTAAAGCAGATGCTGTGGAAGGACTGATTGTAAATGAAAGAAGCTTCCAGTAGCTTAGAGTGGGTTCCCAAAGCTTCGCATTGGCGAGCCAAAAAAAAAAAAAAAAAAAAATTAAAAATAGGGAAGGACACAAAGGAAAATTTGTAAGATAAACATTAGAACAACAAAAACCTTGATAACGAAAGTTTAAAAGAAATTAACATATTTCTCAAAAACATTATTTCATTTGAGTTTTAAACAAAATACATAATTCATAAAATATGAATACATAAAAATAATGATCGCGAATAGCATTTTTTCTCGTCAGTTTTTAGGTCATTAATTCTTTACAGGTAATTTATTTAAATTTTTAATAAGAAAAATAATAATAGGAACAAAATGTAAAACAAAAAGAAATAATTACGTACGCTCGCTAACTAACTAATATATAACCGGTAGTTACAAAAACAAAATGAAATTTAATTTTTTTTTTGTTTTCTTTCTTTTTACTTTGTTAAATCACTGCTATAAACGTATATGAATATAATAGGTATGTGATTATAAGTGGACACGAACAAGTTAACTAATTAAAAATTTTTAACGAAGCTCAAAGTATAAATTTATCAACGGTTATAATGGTTTGAAAATGACTAATAATCGAAACAAATAGCACAATAGCAAAGGAATATTTTGGCAGCTATTTTATAAACAAACTAGCCGTATACCTACTCGATGGATGCAACATTTTAGGATGTCAGTTAGTGTTAAAGATTTATTAAATAAGATATTATTTATTTTAATAGCCATAGTAACAGATTTTTGTATAATATCTCTAACTTCAAAAATGACGAATTTCCATTCAAATTTTCATTCCTTATTTAACCCGCTAAGGGGACGAATTTTTCAAAATCCTTTCTTAGTGCTCACTTACATTACATGCGGAACTCCTGTGCAAAATTTCATTCTTCTAAACCCAACGGTTGCGGCTGTGCGTTGTCTGTCAGTCAGTCAGTTAATGTTAGAAATTTATTAAGTAGATGTAAATCTTCGCAAACACTACTACATCACTATTGATTTAAAATATACGCTAAGTCACTACCGGATGTGTTACATACCCATAGGTAGTCGAAACGGGAAGCTACGAAATGGTAACCCACAAGAGTTAAATATAAATAAACCAAGAACTCAACAAAAAATAAAAACGACCACATGCCTTAGGGATCGGTAAATTTGTTTTTGGCCACAGTATTCCCGAATTTGAATCTTGACTGAGTGAAGACAGTTAGTGCCAATATTCCTCAAATTTTTCAATGTCTTAATAACCGTAAATAATATGATAGAATGATGCATTTATAAGTGAGTTATAGGTTTTCAAGGCCGTTATTTTTGTTTTTATCGAAATCAACTACGTGGGACCACTAGAAAAAAGACTTCTGTTCAATTAGCCATATTTTGCTAAATGAAATTTCGTCATTTTAATAGCAAAAATGAAAAGTTCACACCCAAATTATCCTAACCAATCATCTTAACACTATGAGGCCCGAGCACTTTCACAGTAAACTTCCCCGGAAGCCGACAATATTTTTAAGCAAATTTTATGTAAACAAGTACATAAAATGATTCCACAAAGCACTAAATGATTTAACATTGTGTTATGCAGATCAAAAGATGAGTAACACACATATACATACAAGCATACAACACACACATACATACATATGTGGATAAAAATATTATTGTAAATAAAATATGAAGCCTAGATATTTTGACGATAAAACATATTATGTATATTTATATGTACGATATGTACAAAAAATGAAAAGTGTCCGGTACGTAGTACATAATAAATTATTTTTATTAGAATAATATAAAATCTTTTTTATAAATATTTTTAAGTGTTTTGTTTACTATTCTAAATATTGATCGCGGTCGGCCTCTGAGGATGTTTTGTTTGGTTTCGGATGCCGAAGCCATGGGACTGAAAATGTTAATTCAAATCACTTTAATAAGATTTTGTTTCGTTTTGACAAAACTCTCTCCTATTGGGAGGAAAGCAATTTCCTATATATGTAAGTATACTTTATCTAATTCTAAGTCCGATACGAGAATATTAGAAAAAAAAATTATAAGAGACGTAAAGCAAAAGGGCTCACAAATTTGATTTACATTCTTAAGGTCCAAATTTGTTATAACTGTCCTTCATTCGAAGTACCTATATATTTCCAATTCACTTTATACCATTTCACTTTATACCACATTCTCTCTTTACCATTTACATTCATGCTTTTATTTAGTGTCTTTACCATAGCTCTAAATTCTGGAAACAGAAAAACACAAAGCACAAAATTAGCTTTTATTTAAAAATTATACGTAAAGAGTATACGTATGAATTTTAAAATTTTGATTTGAGAAAAAAAAGTTGATCAACACAATGTTCACAAAAGATGATCATTTACCTATCTGTTACTAACCTGATTATCTAATTTTAAAAAAATGTGCCGTAATGCTGTTGCATTTCCGTTACAAATTTTTTTGATTCATTATTCAACCTGTTTGACATGGGTATTTATTAGTATTGTAAATACTTGATTAAGAATCCAATATCGTTAATGGTTCTTTAGTAAAAATATTTTAAATTCTTCTAAACATGTTTGTTTGTCTTGTCTTTTTTATTTTAACAATAGAACAAAGCATAGTTAATTTTTTAGTTATTTCTTTTATGCAAGCGCACAATTATGTACGGCACATCTTTTCTTCGAATCTACTAATTTCCATTTTACCTGTCAAATATTTTGTTTAAAATCAAATAAAATAATTTAAAAAAATAATTAACAACTGTATACTAATTATACTGTAAACGTTACATAATAATAAGGTGTATACATACATGTATAATGGTATTAGTTTACTTCTTATGTAATAGGTAATAATTATAAATTACATACCTACTTGTATAACATTTACTAAATGAACCTATTCGTACAACGAAGCGGCTTGCAAGCGGCTTTATAAAGGTAAAAGCCTATATTACTATTTTTCAAATATTTTTTCCCCACAATGGACTCTCAAGACTAGCACAGAAATTTGTTTTGAAGCCTTGGGAAACCAAAAATGATTTTCACTAAATTTTGTATATTCATATAATACATATACATATAATATGTATGTATTTATGTGTCTGCGCGATAACTTTCAAACGAAGCATCCAACTTTTACGAAATTTGGTGAAAAGATCGAAAGTTCCAAACACTTGAGTGAATTCGTCAGTCCGATACGTTCGATTATTAGAAGCTAAAATTTTGGCAATTTATCGCCATTTTTGGTGGTTTCTTGTAAAAACTGACTCGAATCCAAAAATTTTTTAATTTTTTTTACACTATCAATAAGAGCGTAAAAAATTATATAAGACAAGCTTTTGAGACATTATTCTAAGTGAACTTTTTGAGAAAAATTAAGAAATTTGTTGAATTTCTTTGCAATAAATGCTTCATTGTCTTTGTCATTACAATGACAATATTTATATCTGTTTCATTCCTCAAAATAAAAATTAACTAACTTTTCAAGAATGCATTATCACCGATTTTGAAAATTTGTTCACTGTTATTAGAGAGCTAAAATATTTTATATAGATATAGATTACGTTAGATGAGGTCCGCCAAGGTCCCGCGGTCCCAGAAGCACCAAAAATAAAACAGATTTTAAAAATTTTTACGCCGTTAAAAAGTTAAACTATTTTAAACTAATATATGCTATATAAGATCCGCCAGGTTCCTGGGAACCCAAAAGCGCCAAAAAATAACTACTCAACCGTTTTTGAAAATTTTTACACTTTTAGAGAGCCAAATTATTTCGGATGCATACAGGTTGTTATATGAGATCCGCCAGTGTCCAATCTTTGGAAATTCGCTATGTTATACAGATGCTACGACAGGGGTATTATTTTAAATTGTAGCGATCGATTTCTTTTAATTGTTTAATTAATTTTCTTACCGTCTCAGTTACCAGTCATCGTCCATTAAATTGCACTATTTAACACATTTTTTAATTATTATTGCTAATTACAAATACAATTAACTACAAGCTACATTCATTATCGCGTCACTAACGATCGTACTTTTTAATTTAAAACAAGCAAGACCAAGTAAACTAACCCACACCGTGTAAAAACCAATTAAAAATAAATTTAAATATTAATAAAGAATTTTTACAGAAAATTATACTTTTATTATCAAAAACCTATCAGTAGAAAAAAGATATCTTAGTTGATTTTTGGTAATGTGGTGTTAAATTTTTCACTTTTTCCAATAAAAATGTTAAAATTTTATCGAAAAAAAAAATTAAATTTTTATTTATTTTTAAAACTAAAGGTAACTGAACTGGTGAAGTTTTATTTTTTTACATCAAAATAATAAAATTTGGGTTGGAGAGATAACTTGGATTCTAGAACCCTATTTTTGTAGCAAAAGCCTCTAACACTTCAAAATTTTATGCCGGATTTACCCTAAGTACCGCCCGGGGCGCTGGAAAAAATGCCGCCCCTGCTTTTTCTTAAAACAAAAATTTAAAAAAAAATTCTTAATAACATTCCCATTTTTTCCCTTTCCCATAAAAAAATAAGTAACAAGCAAAAAAAAAGTTAAAAATAAGTGACGAGCAAAAAAACAGCGAAATTTCCCATTTCTTATTTTCCTATCAAGAGATAAGTGATGACCAAAAAAAGCGAAATTGTCACGTGTGTTCCAGATTTTGCCGCCCAGGGCGGTGCCTCGCGTGCCTATAGTGTAAATCCAGCATTATGTACTTGACAACTTTTTTAGTTTCTTATTTATTTATAATTAAATAGTCTACTATTTAAGTCACTGTGCTGTCTTAAATCCAATTTAATATAACATACGAAATCATTTTTACGAAAACAAAAAAGAAAAACTAATTTTTCTTATTGCTTATATTCTCATTTCCTCCATTTTCATATTCAATCATTTTGACAAGAAAATTTCCTATTATATAACGCATGAAACATGCATATTTGTTTGTGTAGACACTGCAGACATATTTGTGAGGTTATTGACCCACGAAATACAAAAGGGACTCCCGTTCAAACCGATCATGCGGTACCAACCTTTATCAGTCATTGTTTTCATGTTGCAATACTGTTTTCACATGCCACGTGTCAAATAAACGTAGCAATATAACCTCAAAAAAAAAAAATTAGTTTTATTTTGAAATGTTTGGTTTAGTTGTTTCTTTTAATATTTTTTCTTTTAAATAGAAAAATTCTTTTTGTAAATCATTTTAGTAATGTGCTGATTAAACAATGCAAGCATTAATTATTGTATTTTTTCCAAGAATATAAAAAAACGTGTTTTAAGTATTTAAATTCGCAGTATTTACTTATTTTTCTATTTCCGTAATTTAAAGACTGTCTTCAATAGGTCACAAGAACGTCGAGGTATTTAAAATATTTTAAACATTTTCCTTACTTACAAGGGGAGTATCAAAAATGGGAATCACGGATTTGGGAGAAATTAATATATGTTGTGGAATATATTTCTCTGAGTATTATAGTGATAATAATTTAGGCCAATGCGACTTTATTTAGAAATTAAACGCACGAAAAATTTCGAATAACATCGTGTTTGATATGTATCAGTTAGTTGGTATTGTCTGCAACAAGAGCCGCTGGTGGTGTGGTTAATGCCTGCTCTCATGTATGTAAATTTTTTACCGTATAGATATAATATACAGAAGGAAAGGTTCTATGTTCGAATCTATGCCTTTCTAACCTAAATAATTCTCTTTTCATTTTTTTTTAATTTTTTCAACATTGTACAATGGTCAATTACATTGACGATGCTATCATTCTTTTTTTAAATGGAGATATGGTATTCTATTTTATGTCTGTAATTATTTTCTGAAAAGGGGGATATAATATTTTTTGTACATGTTGTCATTATATGTAACAGTAATTTTATCGTAAATTTTAAATTACTGAATTTTTTTTTTACATAAAATTAAAGCAATTTTTATTATAAATTATTTATACTATTTTTAGACATTCTTCATTTTATCCTTATTTAAAGTAATGGCAGTTGTAAATTTTTTTATAATGACATAAAAAAGAATACCATATCTCCATTTAAAAAAAAGAATTATAGCATCGTCAATGTAATTGACCATTGTACAATTTTGAAAAAATTTAAAAAAAAAAAGTGAAAAGAGAATTATTATTTCTGTTGCAAAGGCATAGATTCGAACATAGAACCTTTAGGTCTGTTAATTAAAAAAAAAAGTTACATATATGACAGCAAACACTAACCACACCACCAGCGGCCCTTGTTGAAGACAATACCAACTAACTGATACATATCAAACACGATATGTTATTCGAAATTTTTCGTGCGTTTAATTTCTAAATAAAGTCGCATTGGCCTAAATTATTATCACTACAATACTCAGAGAAATATATTCCACAACATATATTAATTTCTCCCAAATGCGTGATTCCCATGTTTGATACTCCCCTTGTTAGAAAAAAAAAAAAAACTTTTACATCATTATCGTAGGTACTTCTTTGATGACCTTAAGATTTTATTAAGAATTGCTACCTAAAGATTCAAATAAATTGAAAAAGTATGTACTCACTCAAGTCTAATTTAGACACAAATATAGCATATTAACACGTTCGCTCCCGAGGATTAGTTAACTGGTCTACATATAAGTATGTATTGTGCTCTAGACGAAAATCACTTTAAAGACTGGATAAAAGTATGTTACAAGTACGAGGAAACTGTATGCCACGCCTCATTGATAGCGTATTTTAAATTATTACATCAAACACGTAGAAGTATAATAGGATTTAATTGTGTTATGTCTGTGATTTTTCTTTACCAAATCCAATTAAATACTCGAAACTTTATCAAAAATTCCTTCGCTGCCAAAGCACTCGTTACAAAAAGATGATCAACTTGTAAATATTTTCGTAAAATAACAATTCCCATGTTGATATTACAAAAAGTAGCAGAAGTTGCATTTTAACTATTACAATCAATTCATTTTAAATATTCTCAGCATAGATTTTCTTGTCTAATTACTAAGTGATTAAATAAAGGTTTAGAGGTCTCAATTTTTTTTTTACACTATATTTATAAACAGTTTATTTTTTTATTAATTATTAAAATACAATTAGAAATACATACTTTTAATGTTTACTTTCTAATATTATCATTTATAGAATTCATGATTGTTAATAGCAAAGCGCAGTAGTAATTTAATAAAAATTGCGTGCGAAATTTTTTCCATTTTTTCTTTTTTAATGAAAACAAAATAGTTTCCATAATTATTTCTACGGTTTTACTTGAATGGAGATATTTACAAATTAAAAAATAATAATAAAATAAATAGATCTAGATCTGTTTTTTTTTTTGTATTTTTATATAATTCCGAAGATGACTTTTAAAATTTTATCTACGACTACCATGAAATTGCTTATTTACTGTACAAAGTACTATCTACTACGCTATATTTTACATACAGCTGTGCGAAATTTTTTTTCTTTACACACGACCGTGTGTAAAGAATCACAGCTTACTATGCTTTTAATAATCTTTATACTGTATATTGTATTAAAATCTGTACAAATTTTTTACCTAACAACTGAAGGTTGGCATTTGTTTTTATTACATTTTAAGTTCGACATAATTTATATTACTCATTGTAAATTTCATGTTGGTTGTAAATAAAGTATAGTACGTAACTCGGTTGTGAGGCATATTACACACTTACCGTTGCGAAGCTTTCAAGTAACTTTTTCGCTCATGTGTAATATGCAGCTTACAATCTCAACTTCGTATACTATTAAACAGAAATAATGTCAATAATAATTTTGAGTCTACTTGGCATAATCGGAATGTGGGATCAACATCTAATCTAAGTTCTAATATTAAAAGTGCGAAATTAAGCTTGTTTATTTCTCTCACTTTCACGCCCCAATAGCTTAATCTGAGAGGAACGTAAACTACTTCTTACTCCTGGAAAACTACTTATTCTTGTGGAGAAATGTATTGAGAACGTCTTTACCTTCAGACCTCAACCACTTAACGAGTCAACTTGAAACTTGGCATAGGAATATTAGGGGGACAGAGAAAAACATGGGCTTCTAACCCGGGAAGACATCTCATTCCCGAAGGAAAATGTATTTAAAACAAAACAATCGGATTACAATAGCTGATGATTAAAAATTCAAATACCAGGAGGACCTAGCCGTGGATAAAAGCCAGTGAGCACTAAAGATAGAATGTAATATGTTTCTAATGATTTAAAATAAATAAGCAATAGAAAAACGACAAAAACAAAAAGTTATGTATACTGTAAAGAAATCAAGCGGTCCGGTATCTTGGAAAGCCAAAACTATTTATTTGAATTTATATAATTACTAGTCGATAGTTGAAGGAAAGACTATATACAATAATCTCTGATAATGTTGGGTCGTCCCTTTAAACCAGTGTTTGCCAAAGTGTGTATCGCAAAAAAACTTTCAAAAATGGCGTCCGTGGGAAGAGTGGGGGAAAGAACAATATGCTTTTTTTTTGTTTTACTCACCAGTTTTGTTGATAGGGATTAGTTGACCATTTATGTCTTAAAGTCACGAGGTTTGCAATCGAAAGCAACCGACTTGTCTTCGTTTTCTTTTTCTCGCCATTTTTTTTTTTCTTTTTAGTGCAATATCCTGTATAAATTGCAGAACAGTAAAAGTGGTCCGCGATGAAAAAAAATTGGAAAACGCTACTTTAAACTTTCTGTAAATATCTTCCTTATTTAGGCGATAGTATTTAGAAATCCCAGCAACATAATATCCAAAGTTGAAAATATCGTAAACCTTTTCGGATATAATATATAATCTGTATCATAACAGGTTGACATAATTTCAATTTTTATCCAGAAGTAACATTTAATAAAAGTAATTTTTATTTTAAATTAAAATATTGAATAATTTCCGTATGTTTTATAACTCCTGTGAAAGTATAACATTGTTGTTTAGATGGTCAACAAACTAGGCATGCAGCTCCGATTGTCAAAATTTACACTTACAAGCAGTGTCTATCTCATGTAGCAACGATTTTGGACATTCTGTATTATAGAAATAGTCAAATTACTTCATTATAAAAATTCATTGTGCTCGTGTTTCTCTCTATCAAAGATCATTGATAGCTTTTCAATTTGAAATTTATATTTGTTTAATTAATTATTTTTATAAATGAACGATTTTAATAATGTGTATAGAAATTTAAGCAATAAATATATCTAGTGAATCAAATAATTAATAAAAAATAAATTTATTTCATTCATATGCTTTTATGACAGTAAAATAAATCATTACACAATACTATTAATTTTTAATAGCCTCACAATATTACGATTGATAAAGTACCGTAAGAATTAAATTTTTATTTTTTATATAAATTAAAAATTACAGTACTCGTCAAAACTATTAGAACACGCACAACTATCGGTAAATGTAAAAAAAGAAACAGCGGTATATTAGTAGAACTCTTAATAAAACCATTTGTTCTTTATTGTCCCAAAATTTGCATTCTAACTATAATATAATAACGACAGTGAAAGAAGTCTCAAACAATTGAACTAGAAAAAAATCACGAAGTACGTATTGAACACGCATTAAAACTTTTCTCAAGGTTCCTCCTCAGTGGTTAGAAGTTTTCATATCTTCCAGAGTATAGTAATCATATCTTCCAAAGTATAGGACATTTAAATAAATTTTTTACGATCTATCTAAAAATAGATAAATACATTCGAGTCTCAATTTAACTCGTCCATAACTGTTATATAGTAGGAAATATAAACTTTAAAGTTTGATATTTGACAAATGGGACGTAAAAATGAAAAATTATCAAAAATCAGCTACGTACACGGAGAGAAAATTCATATAAAAATTACTGTGCTCAGCACTACAATCGACGTGTAAAAGGCGAACATATTCAATTTTGTACGGTAAAAATATAAAAATTATAATTAATCATAGAAAATTTAAAGGATAGAATGTTCTTTCCGTAATATTAGCTCCGTAAAATTTGTAAAACAGCACAGTAAAAAGTTCCATTCCCGACAAAAAAATATTTTTTAATTGTTTTTCTTACAAAAATTACCATGCTGTCTTATAATATTTCAAATGCTATCTGCTAATAGTAGAAAGAAAGAAAGAGAAAGTATCAACGCTGTCACATAGCGAGGCAGGCTGCAGAAGGTATCAACACAATCATACATGAATGTCACATAGCCAGGCTGGTGTGGCAAGTAACATAACCAGGCTGGTCACTGCTAGTGTGATGTCGTGTGCAAACAGTATTTATTAGAATGTCTTACAGGACGGTCACCGTTTAATTCATAATTTTATTACTTCACTATATTCAGTATTAGAATATATTGTTTCAGTCATTTTGTATGCATCATAAAGAATCAAAGGTCGGAAAAGATCGATTGTTCCTCAGTGCGTACAGCCCAAGCAACATAAGGTTGCGGGTCAGATGCGCAAATGAAAGAGTACGACAACAAGAATTAAACTATAACATATATGCATAAGAGTGTGATAGAGGTTGTGTTAGCACATTAAATTTTACCATGCTAGCACAACAATTTTTATGAAGCCATGACTAATACTTTTTACGTTTCAATTTAATAATATTTATATGATCGTAAAATATTTTTTACTTTGGTCGCCGATCGCGCACGCATTATAAGAGAGCATGGTAATTTTTCTGAAATTTTATCTACAAAAATTATATGATTTTTCTCTCCGTGTAGGACCACTAGAAAAAAGGCTTCTGTCGAAATAATCATATTTCTAAATGGAACTTCGTCATTTTAATCACAAAAATGAAAAGTTCAAACCCAAAGTACCCTAATTCAACTAATCATTTTGACTCAAACAACTTCAATAAAGCTTGACTTGAGAAAAATAATTTTTTTTTAACTTGATGACATCATCGATATTATTAAAATGTTTCGTTGTTTAAAAAACTGTAAATAAAATGACAAAATGATAAAACTGGAAGTGAATTATAGGCTTTTGAAGTCGTAATTTTCCTAACAAAGAATTTCAACTTTATAAGAAAAGATCTTTCTTGCAATATCCTGTAACTGCAATTTTTGGAGGCTGTTTTCTAATATTGAAATATACATACCTCGATATAAAATGCCATTTATTAGCGGCCCATTTTAAATTTTCGAAAATTTGTTTGCTTTTATCTCCGAAAATTACCGACATAAATGAGGGAGTCGTAGTTATAAAATAAATATATAATTATGTATGTTTTAACATTTATTTTTTTTTAAATATCCCAAATGTTTTATATAATTTTTATGACTAAAATTGCCTAGGCATAATTTCGTAACCAAGTGTATTACATGCATTACATACTGATTACTGAATAATACTGTAAATGTATCATCTGACAGTTGAAAGTACAAGAGTTTAAAAAAAAGTCCACATTTTTTTGTCATCAACATTATTATGATATAATAAAAACTTAAATTAAATAATTACTTACATGACATCTAGTCAAAGCGATGAATCACCGAGTGAATGAGTACATACCGTCTAAAGTGCAGCCAAACAAAAAACAATTTTTTTTCTAAAGGATCAAATAATTTTACTGTTATACATTACAAATTCGAAATATTGCACCTCTTTACCCACCATTAAAACGTTTAAATAGTTATAGTTCGCTTATATTACGTCTTCAAGTATACTCACTACTTTTTAATTAACAATGGCATGATGTTTAGTTATAAATTTTTATTATCATTCTTTCCATTTTTAATACAATTAAAGCCTTCAATCATCAAAATCGGACAAAAATTATGTTTTAAAGAACAAATCACACTTTTCAAAGATATTTTATTAAACATTTTAACAACAAAAATAAAAATTTTACGCAAAAATTATTAAAATTCTTCTAATAAACTCCTGGCAAATTACGTAAATAACCTTTTGTGTTTAACATTTTAATAATATTTTATGAAAAGAAAATATATGAGAATTCTTCATTGTTGCGTCATCAAATATGCTTTAATCGTTTTTAGCATATAACAAAAATTAATAAAAAAGCTTAATAATAATAATACATAATAAGGTTTCATGTTCGTTTGTCAGACATTCTTGTCTATAACAGATGCCACTGATATCGTAATTTTGTATAAATGTACTTTATTTTCACATATTGCAATTTCATTTATGATGTTAGTGAAAAACAAGCGAATTGGTGGGAATTGGTATTTATAAGGTATATGTCTGTAACTGTCTTCTTACAGAAACTGTCCCAATATTCCTCTAAAATTGTGAAATATAAAATGCAAAAATGCCTTCATAAGCATAGTCCATAGCGTGGATACAGGCGTGTGATCATGGCGTCGAGTCCCCTCCCCTAAACGACAAACAAATTTCAATTTTATCTTGCTCTTTCAAATATTGTTTCAGTTTTATTCAAAATTCAATACCATTTGTAATAATAATTGTTTGGAATTATCTTTTTATTTAAATTTGTAATGTTTACGAAAGCATTATGGAGTATTAAAAAAATACCTTCTCCTAATTTTAAAATTGGATCCGCCACTGTATAATCGACCACAAGAGTCCTGACCTGCCACTCCAACTGCCAGTAAACGAGCAGTATTTAGCTGATGATAAAAGGTTAATTACTGGCAATTACAGGTTTATGCGAACAGTCTTTTAATTTTTGATTAAAACTGTACGATTAACCGGAAATTTCTATAAAAATTACTGTGCTCATACTACAATCGACGTGTAACAGGCGAACATATCCAATTTTAGTACGGTAAAATTGAATATGTTCGCCTGTTACACGTCGATTGTAGTATGAGCACAGTAATTTTTATAGGAATTTTCTCTCCGTGTAGAATATAGAAATCAATATCATCGAACGAAATACACGTTTACTGTAACCACTTTCCATACCTCCACGACTAAACATATTCTAATACATTTGACTTTTGATAGTTTTGTTGATCAATTCGAATTTTTGGACCTCCCCTGTGTAATTATATTAATAAGAAAATAATCATACTTATATAATTTTTATTTTAATTTTTTATTTCAATACAGCGAATTTAAACTAATTATACAGTTTATACATACAAGAAACAATGATTTAAAATTTTTGATTAAATTTTGATAAAAAAAAGAAACATTAAACTTTGAAAACTACCATTATTATTATTACTGAATATAATTTTGTGCACATAAAAACGTGAGATAAAAAACTTCTCCATTCACTATTTTAAAATAATTTTTTTATAATGTTAAAACAAAAAAACACAATACATTTTGTGATTATGTCTGGTGTGTGAATTTTCATGACTTTATTAAAAATAAAACGGTAGTGAAATTGAAAAAAAAAATGAGAGATAAGGAATTAATGGCTGCAATTCCAGCCAGTTCCACCACATCATCAGCTTCAACATCGTCCGCGACCTCAAACGGTCATTATCATCATCATTGTACAGTGACATCATCACAATCATCATCAACTACTGCGCTAAATCATCATGCTAATTGGTGAGTGACATATTTTGGTATGAATCATAATCATCAAAACATGCATTAATTTCATTAAATGTGCAAATGAACTTCTACAGAATTGTTTACCTTGGCAATAATAATTATACCTTTGAATATGTATCAAATGCGTAATTCACTTCTGACAAAATTTCATATCATACCTACACTTAACGATTTCTAATCGTTCACAGAGGTCAATTATTATATTTTACTCTTAATATTATGCGATGAGAACTACACGGAAAAGAAGTTGGCACGGGTAGTTGAAAAATCCTCTTGTTTTTCATATGGGTAAATTACTCCTAAATTGCTCCTTTGAGATCAGTAGTTGTTCCATCAGAAACTGAATTATTCAATTATTTATTTTTAAAAATTTTTCCCGGTTTTAAAAATTTTAAAAGCTAAACATTTTTTTTTTAATAATTATCAAAATATTTTGCTTATTTATCAATATCCATCGGTCAAAATCGAATTAGCCTTAAATATGTGTGTATTTGTGATTGTCTATATATTTTAATAGAACATAACCTAATTATAAATATTTATATTTTAGTATGTATATTTTAATTATTATTCAGGAAAATTAATATTTAACTTCTAAATTAAATGGAACAAATTGGAAGCAATTTATTAGTGTAAAGAAATTATTATATAAAAAAAGTATTATTTGATAAGACTTTGATAACTGAAATGCTGAAAAAAAATTTTGCCTAAAAATAACGAATTAAATGATTGAATTTCTGGTAGATCAATTACTAATCTCGATGAAGCAATTTGGGTACAATTTAGCCATATGAAAAACAACAAGTTTTTTCAACTTCCGGCGCCAACTCAGGGCCGCAACTAGGTCTTCAGGGGCCCGGAGCAGAAAGTACATTCAGGGCCCCTACGCCGCTCCGGGCAAAAACAAAAAATTTCGCCCCCTGGCAAAAAAAAGAAGCGGCGACTTAATTTTTTTTTTGCTTACCAGTCGTTTGCTCGTTTCCTGCACAGAAATAAATACTGCCCGTAAAATTTACCAAGAAAATTAGAAATTTGGAATTTCTTATATTCTCTTGGGGGCCCTCTTCGCCCCGGAGCAATGCCCCGGCTGCCCCAGCCTAATGACTACCCTGCGCCAACCTCTTTCTGGTAAGCAAAATTTCTGTATAATATAAATAATATATAAATATTTCTCTTTTTACCGCAAACGCTGAAATATAACTATTATTATCTACTACAAATACGGAAACATTAAAACGATACAATCCGTGCGTCTACGCAGTAAACTTCCCCACAAGCCGACAATATTTTTAATATGTTGACGCAACGCTATATCACATCAACAATTTCATTTAAAGCGTACACCAATAAGATGTACAGCAAACATAGCTCGCACATTTACAAAAATCATCAATGAGAGTATGCTACCCCTGCTATACAACCTTTCCGCGATAGCATCACTCACATGTGTAATCACTGATCGCGATTGACCTCTACGGTTTTTCTGGCAATGAAACAGAAAAAAATTGTACAACTTGCCTTAAAATATGACGTTTACTAGTTAATTTTCACAAAAATTTCCTCCGATAAAGCCCACACCACAAATTCAGCCTATGGTATTTTACAAATAGTAAATATAACCCTAAATAATACCACTTTTTTACCAAATATTCAGAGAGCCATAATAAAATAAACAGTAATATATATTTATACACCTGTATTGATATTTATGTTTTATTTGCACGATAAAAGATGCGGATACATCTATCCATCTATTTATTATAACGTTTTGTGTAATTGGGTGAGAATATGGTAAATGTATAAAAGCATAAGGTCATTATTTTTGTAGCATTACTAAGTATTCTTCATGTTATACTTTAATAAAATAATGAACAATAAGGTGTTATTTTTCTTTCTTTACTAATACGAATATGTACATACTTCAATACAAATTATTAAAAGAAAAAAAAAAGAAATTGATGTAGGTAAACTTAATGTACTGTATTCTTACAGTTTAATCAACACGTGAATTTAACTGTTTTCTTTTTTTACCTATTATAATGTGTATATAAAACTCCAGTGTATTTCAGATAACATATATACAGGGCATCTATTTGAATATTACACATAGGAGATGCAAGAGGTGATGTTTCCAAAAAAACTGATAATAGCGCTTCATTTTTTTAATATTTTGTCAATATATTTTACAAAATCATTTGCAATAAAAATATTTTTACAATTTTTTGAAATAAATCATTTACAATTAAAAGTAAAACTTATTAATGTGATTAAATACTTCAAACAGAAGAAAAATGAAAAATGGTACATATTTTAAACAAAGCGAATTGTCGGCTCCTTTTCATGTCAAATATTCCCCTAGACAACATCAATTTGTTAACTTTTGTTTTTTAAATTATACAATAAAATTTACTACCCAATAATACTCACGCGCGTATACAAGGGAGGGGTCAAGGGGTCATGATCCCGCTCCCCTTAAATTACTATAATTATAATGATATTTTTTTTAAAAAAGTTTTTGAGTCAAGAACTTACACGGAGAGAAAATTCCTATAAAAATTACTGTGCTCAGCACTACAATCGACGTGTAAAAGGCGAACATATTAAATTCTGTAAGGTAAAAATATAAAGATTATAATTAATCATAAAAAATTTAAAGGATGGAATGTTCTTTTCGTAATATTATCTCCGTAAAATTTGTAAAACAGCACAGTAAGAAGTTCCATTACCGACAAAAAAATAATTTTTAATTGTGTTTATTAAAAAAATTACCATGCTAACATGCTAATAATAGAAAGAAGGTTGGTTGTGCTGGGAACGCTGTAATGAAATGTACCTCACTCAGCGAGTTAGGCGAGTTACATGCGAACCATAGGTGTGGACTGTGGAAGAAACTTTGTCAGACAGTTCGCACCAAGCACCTTGATTTATCACTGTGTTACAAGCAGCTAGCACAGCTTAGTAGTCAGTTGCTTTTACACTCTCTTAGGACAATGTCATCGTTTAATTCATCTTTTTGTTATTTACCTATCTTTAGTATATGTGTTAGAATATATTGTTGGCAATCATTTTTGTATACATGTTTTTACAGGTACAGTGCAACCAATATAAGGTCGCGAGTCAGATGCGCAAATGAAAGAGTACGACAACAAGAATTAAACTATAATATACATGCATAAGAGTGTGATAAAAGTTGTGTTAGCACCACATTAAATTTTACCATGCTAGCACATATTTTTTATTTTGGTCGTCGATCGCGCACGGGTTATAGGGGAGCATGGTAATTTTTCTGAAATTTTCTCTACAAAAACTATAGGATTTTTCTCTCCGTGTAAAAATTTTGTTTTATTTTTTGCTCGTTAAATTTACTTCAGAAGGAAAAAGGCGCAAAATTTTGGAAATTTTTAAAATTTTTATATCACGTGTGACCTTTCCCGAGAAACTTGGCTGTACACTGATAGTATTACTAATGCTCTGAAAATACTACTGCCCCTGATAATACTAATGTGTAATTTTTAACTTTTCACCGATAGTTTTATAGAAATAATCACTGAAATTTATTTTTACAATTCTAATTACACTCTTACGCAACCTGTTACTTTCGCTATAGGAGTTTTTGCTTTAAAATAATCCTATTTTATGAGACATTTTCACGAGTCGTATTAATGTACCAATAACCTGCCGTGGTGGAGGCACTGGTAATATGTATTCACTACTAATTTGAAACATATTGAAATCATTTTACATCGGAACTGAAGTTGCACCTACATTTTAAATTTCATAATTATTTAATGGTGGACGTGCTGATAACTATTTAAATTATGTATATTTTTGAAGAGTTATTGATGAAATTTCAGCAATAATAACCATTCGTAAATGTTTGCACTTGAAAGGTCTGAAGTAGAGCTGTAGGTGAATGATCGAACTCCCAGTTGAAACTATTCAGTAAAGCATTATAGTAGAAAAATTTCCCTTTAAAAATATTAGTTTTTCTCGGAAACTAGTTGACATAGAAAAATAGTTTAGACCTTTTTTGTGTGATTTTTTCTCCTCGTTTCAATAGTGTAAAAAAATGTTGCAAAAATTTTTGAATAAAGGGAAATTTTGACGTGCCTGGTTAACGAACTCGTCCAACGGTTTGGGACTTCCAATATTTTCACCAGATTTCGTAAAAATAACACCTTTCGTTCGAGAGTTATTGTGGGGATATATATATATATATATATATATATATATATATATATATATATATATATATATATATATATATATGTATATATATTTCACTTTCAAGCTTATTGAATGTTTCACAATAAAAGTGCAAGAAAAGGTTGTTCGACTCGGCACAAAGCACTGTCACAAACAAACTGACTCGAGCTACAAGGACACACATAGATCACGCATCAGACAGAATCGGAACTTACTTTCCGAATAACCCGCGTAATAATAAAACGCAATCTTAAAAATCGATAACTGTTTCATAATTTTGAGAATGATTATTAAATTTACCTCGAATTTCTGAATTAAAAATATCTTCCACAAACAAAAAGACTATTAAAGGCGCGCTTCCCCGCGCAACCACCATAATACTGGCAACAGCATAGTGGTCTTTTTAGCTGGCCTGTACATCTGTACATTACAGAAATTTTAAAACCCATGTATTTTACAGTCAATTGACTTGTACTTTTGAATTAATTTTCATTAAATTTCTTTATATAATAACATTAATACACTGTAAATGAAAATTTCCCTTGTTTTTTTTTTTTAAAAAAACAATTAAATCAAAAACTGAAACTATCAATGTATGTGTTGTACGGAAGTTGTATTTGAATTGCGTAAGTCCTTTTTTTCCACATATTAGTACAAAATTAAGTAATTAAATACCGCTATTATCATAAATAAATACATAAGTACGCAGTAACGTACACAAACGTACGTATGTACGTACGCAGTACAGCTGAACCTTTTTTTATGCGGTTTTTTGTGCGATTTTTTGTTTGCAGTTTTTAAAATAATGGCCATTAAAGTGTATAATGTGAATCAAAGGCAATAGAAAATAAGGAACCTAAACATTGAGTATAATAATTTATTTTGATAAAATTACATATTGATGGTTTTTATAGAATAGAATAAAAAACATTTTGGGGAATCCCCATTTTGTGACCTTGAACGCAACTTTGAATAATTATAACTCCGACAAAATAAAAGATAATTCAATAATATTCGAGTTCATAGCTCAACACATCTTAAACTTAGTATATACAAAGGGAAATTAAATTTGGCGAACATGCCATTTTTGGGTGATCGACTTATACATGGAATTGCTCAATAGCCATTGCAAGCGAGTAGAATACGATATTTTTTCTACGACTTTTTTCCTTTGTTATTTAAATAAAATTGAATATAAATTTTAAATCAAATTTTTAATATATTTCTAATTTCATTAAATGTTTGTATAATATGTATAAAACGATCAAAACAAAATATAAACTACTTTGTTTACTTGAACGTTACTACGCAACATATATTAAATTAAAACTTGATATATACACTATTCACAAAACTATCGCAAACCCATTGAATAATGGTTAATACTGTGATTTCATTGGTCAAACAGGTATTGAGTAATGATCATTCCTCCACACTTTTGAATAATGCCTAACTTTCTCAACAATTAATAGATATATAATGAGTGTGTTCTTCAACAGGAGTAGAAAAAATATAATTTTGTGGGAACAACAGTTACACATTTTTTTTACAGACTTTTTTATCACAATTTTCATAATAAATGAAATAAAGTATTCTCATATGTAAATTAATGCTTTATCTTGTTTAGAAACTTCTAAAGAAATCGTGAGGTTTTGAGTTATGTATAATTTATGGAACTTTTTTTATGCGGTCCCGATCCATCGCATAAAAAACGTTTTTTTTTACAATCTGGAGTAAACTATACTTTTTATAGTCATTTATGAAGTTTCTGAATATTTTTGTTTTGTGCACCGCATAAAGCAAGGTTCAGTTGTACTGCCAACCAACAAACAAATACTACCAACATAATTGAATTTCATAACAAGTGTATCACTTTACATACAATACAAAATAAAATGAGTTAGGTATGTTATTATTTTGTATTATCTAATATTGAAAACAATGGGGGGAGGACGGAAAAAGAAAAAACAAAGCAATGGTGCCCGGTGGTAATTTTAATAAATATACATACATTATATTTCCATTGCAATTTTGAAAAGAATTTACACTTACAAACAGGATATTGTTACCTAATCGCCGCTTTGTATAATATTAATGGGGTTAACTGAAAGGGTTTAATTAAATAAAGAGTTCGATTCCTTAATCTAGAACATCCTTTAATGTGATGTATGATACTGATGCTTCCTCATATATTTTAGTTACTAATTTTTCCCCAAAGTTCCCCATACTACTACTTATGTAACCAACAAATAGCAGATATTAAACCAAAAATTATCGATCCGATAAATAAAATCGATCAAAAGATCGTTATAATTTTGTTCAGTCTAAAAGTGAAGCTAAATAGGTACGCATTAAAATATTGTTCAAGTTAGTACTGGAATAAAATTAAGCATAGAAAATTTTATTTGTTACTATTTGATAATTTGACGATGTTATATACCTTTTTTTTGTGTTATTTTGTTAAAATATTACCTTTTTTCTACTCCTTTCGCCCAACGCAATACCTTTCGACCAATGAAATCACCGTATTAACCATTATTCAATAGGTTTGCGATTGTTTTATGAATAATATATACATATCTATAAGTTTTAATTTCATATATGTTGCGTAGTAACGTCTAAGTAAACAAAGTAGTTTGTATTTTGTTTTCATCGTTTTTACATATATAAACATTTAATGAAATTAGAGTTAGAAATAGATTAAAAATTGTATTCTTTTGATTTAAAATTTTTATTCAATTTTATTTAAATCAAAAAGGAAAAAAGTCGTAGAAAAAATATCGTATTCTACTCGCTTGCAATGGCTATTACTCACTCAGATACATTACGACACTCGCCTCGTATCGCAATTTCATCTCGTGAGTAATAGCTACCATTACCAACTTGTTGAATAATATACTATTATTGTTAAGTACATCAGCAGTAGTAATACTGGAAGCTTAATTTTTAAAATTTTAACAAAAATACGAAGTGGACCGGTAAGTACCACTAAGTGTTTTATACACCAATTTTTACTGCTTTTAACAATGTGAAACCTAAATTGTGTTTTAGAAATAGACAACAATGAGTTACTTCAGAAACTCTTTATTCAATGAAGAATTATTGCAAATACTGAAAGAAGACATTCCAATAGACTTCCATGCTATTGCTGATAAAGAGTCAGATAATGATGATCATATAATGATCAGCTAGAAAGAAACAATTTTAGTATAGTTTTTAGAGCAAAATTGGCAGCTATGTTTAAAGAAAATATTTCTGATAACCACAATCAATCAGAATTTCTCAGAAGAAACAGACTCAGTTTTAAAAGTTAACGTAGAAAAAAACGATTCTTGTATATTCAATGAACCAAAGCGGGCTTGGAAACAATTTTTTTTTTTTTAAATTTGAAACTAAATACTATATTTTATTTATAAGTTTTTTATTATGCAAATTTATGGATCTTAACAGGTAATTTAATTACATACCCACAAAGTTCATTACTATGTTTTGATGTGCACAAAATATACATATAAGTAGCAACATGTAAAATATTAACATAATACTTAAAAATAAGAGTTCATAGGTTTCCCCGAAAAATGCCATTATTAATTTGAAAATAATTAAATTTATAAAATAAACTTGAAAATAAATTACGGAATATAAAAAAAAAAAATACCCCGGTAGCAGCATCTGCATAACGTAGCGAATTTCCAGATATTGGACACTGGCGGATCACACCTAAAACTTATATTCATTTAAAATAGTTTAGCTCTCTAACAGTAAACAAATTTTCAAAATCGATGAAAGAGATATAAATATTGTAATGACAAAAACGATGAAACCAGAAAATCATTTATTTTTAAATAAATGAAGCCATGAGGTTGTGTGTAAAGAACCATAGCTTAGTACACTTTAATTACTCTTTATACTGTATATTATATCAAAAACTATAAAAAAGATTTACCTATTAACTGAAAATTAACATTTGTATTTAATACATTTCAAATTTACCATAATTTCATTGTATTTTATAATCATACCAAATTTATATTATTATAAATAACAGATTAGTCGTAGATAAAGTATAATATCTGACTCGATTGTAAGTCATGTTAAACACTCACGCTATTTTGGCTTGTGTGTAATATGCAACTTACAATCTCAATTACGTAATATACTATTTTATATAAATTAAATTTTGGTATTATTTTCTGAAGTAAGTTTTTCTTTAATGATAGAGGAATAGTTGAAATCAAACTATTACATAATTCAAACTTTTTTTGAAAATTCCATACGACCAAAATAGTTAGTTTACGGTAAAGCAGTGTTTTCCAAACTATGTTTCACAAACAGCCATCAAGTATCCCGCGAAAAAATTGTTAAAGATGAGAAAAGAGAATTGTCAAGACTCGGGAAAAAAAATTATTTAAATTAACTAAATAATAACATGCTTTTGTGTTAGTTCGGATCTAGTTTAGTCGAAACTAGTGTTCTGTACAAATTTTAGAGTTTAAAAAGTTTTCCACGACGAAAAAAGTTTGGGAAACACTGTTCTAGGGCTTGCTTTCCTACTAAAGGCCTCTAGTTTAACACCAAAAAGTCCTTCGCCTCATTTTTATGACGCGTACACTACCACCCTTACTTTACATATATACCAGTGCATAAAAACAAAAAAAATATATTCCCTGCACTGCCACCATTAATGCTTACCCAAAACGTGCTTAAGGAATTAACAAAAACTGTGTATTATGTACTTAATTTATGTGTGTATACTCTTTTTCTCACGCTAAAATCTACCTTCTGGAAGCAAAACTCATTTAGTTGTTTACCCCACACCTACATAATTATCACGGACAGTATTTAATTTATTTCTTTAAATTTATTCCGTACATTAGTTTGGTACATTTCATTTCCTCTTCGTTCAAAGAATGTGATATCGCGATGCAATGAAACAATTTGTTCGTTAAACATTTGTAGTTCACATGACCTTTTTATAATTTAAACAGAAAACAGAAAAGCAAAGATACACTCAATTCTTTTTTTTTCTGTGTGTGTGAGAATATTTAAATACGTAGACGCATTGTTTGTCATATGCCTACATACAATATAATATGTAGAACTGATTAACAGAGATTAGCAAGATTTATAATTTTTTTTCCCTAAGAGCCTGAATAACGTTTATGTGTATTTATTTTGAAGATTAATTTAAATTATTATGTGTATATATATATTTCAAAGAAAAAAGGAAATAAGTGGAAAAAAACTTTTTTTAATTTTTAAATACTCACCCAAAATACATAGTTAAAATAATTAAAATACAGATAAAAATCGGGCTGGGAATTAGAAAGGTCAAACAGTGAATAACTGTGATTCAAAATGACAATAGTATTGAGCAAAAATCGCTCCTCTTCACGTCTCTAGTCTCAAGTAGAGATGGAAATTGGACTGAGAATTAGAAGGTTCAGGAACTCGGATTTCGCTGAAGACGAGTGTGATCTGCTTAAAATGTATGCGAGCGGAGACAAGCTGGAGTTTGGATGGTAGATAAAATCAGGAACGGGTGGGAACTAGTGAAAAAAAATTGTGAGTGTGCTTAAGACCACACCATCCATTAATATTATTTTGCCATTTTTAAGGATTATTTATCTACATATTATCTATTTACCATAAAATAGTTTACGTCAAAAGGTTGACTCTGAAATAATACAAATTCAAATATTTGATATTAATTATAGAGAAACCAACAACAACTGCAAATGATTCATTCTCATAAACTTACCTTTTACACAAACTCGTAATATAGCTATCTCTCACAAGATCTACTATCTAATATATTGAAAAAGCATAGTAGAAATTATATCTTTTATATGCGACAAAACTTTATTTTAAAATGAGTCATATGCTTTATAAATAAATTTGACTATAAATGCAGATTAAATACGATTTCAGTTGTTTTAATTTTAAAATTTATTTTGGTTTCCATAGACTTGTTGAATTTTAGTAGTTATCACTTTTTAATCACTTAGCAGTGACAAACAACTAACAACTAGCGTTTGTTCTACCTTAGGGGGAGGTCGCCCAAAGCGGGCACCCCTCTTAAACCGGGTAAGCGCTTGTATATCGTTGTATCGAATGTTTTTGTCAGGTCGTGTGTATACCGAGATTAACCGAATATCAACCAATATCAATCAGTTACACTTGAACGCTTGTGTCGTTTAATGCCCTAGTTAAGCGTCATCAAATTTTTTTGTTGGTTTTGATCAAAAATTTTGACGATAAATCTTCTGTGACTAGACACAAACCTTTTTATTTGTAATCTTTCTGGTATTACCGTATTATGTTATCATCATTTGACTTTTAATGTAGAGAAAGATAGATATGTATCGGCTTTCATTTTGAAATTATTCTAAGTTAACAAAATTAACTTAGACTTGTTAATTAACAAAATTAACTTGTTGGGCAAAGCGGGTAGACAAAAAAGAAGCATCTTAATGGAAAAAAAAATAAAAAATCTTCTTTTTACGACGGAATGAGGGAAAAAGCTTAAAAAAATATTTCTGCCTTGAAATATACTCCAAAGTGAAGGTTGTAAAGAAAGTTACAGTTAATTGTTATAAATTTATTATTTTTGTCTTTTTTCAATTTTTTTTACTTAATTATTATTATTGTTAAGTTATATATATATATATATATATATATATATATATATATATATATATATATATATATATATATATATATATATATATATATATATATATATATATATATATATATATATATATATATATATATATATGTTGCAGCTATATTGTCAAAACCGTTTTATTATAATAACGCTAGTCAAATTATAAAAAAACCAAATATTGTCAACTGATGTTGTCCCTTACAATAAACCTGGTAAATTTCAGTGCTATTATAATTTCGCTAGACTCATTTAGAGAAATTGTAAAGCAAATAACAATTGGTATCAAAACTAATAAACCGATCTCAACAAAATTTAGTAGAAATATTTTATGGCTTAGAATAACTGATAGGATAATTTATATGTTGGGTGAAGGTTTCTGCGGGATATTAATACGAAACTAATTAGTGTAAAACTACAAAATTGATTTCAATTAAATTTAGTGAGGACACTTTTATACTTTGAAATAACCGAAAGGAAATTTGATCCCGATTAAAGGCTCCTGAGGGATACAAAATAAATTATTCAGTCAGGTCAAAATTACTGAAGCGATTTCAGTCTGATTTCGTATATAAACTTATATACTTCGGAATAACTGATAGAAACATTTTTATCCCAGTTAAGAGTTCCAGTGGGACACAGACTAAATTATTGAGTCACCTCGAAATTATTGAACAAATGTCAATTAAATTTTTTTAAATTTTTTTTTTAAATTTAGATACATATTTATATGATAATATGCTTTTTAATAACTAACGGAATAATCTGTATCCCGTTTGAAAGTTCCTATCGACTACTATTACGATAAGAAATAATATCAAAACTACTGAAACAATTTTAATCAAATTTAGTATTGGTATATACCTTAAAATAATAAATATTTAGTATACTTTTTTTACAGGTTGAAGGTTCCCGTGGGAAATGAGCTACTATTTTATAAACTATTAATGCTGATTTTCTTTAGATTGTTTATTGATTGACTAAAGACTTTAGAAATGATTTTAAATTGCTGCTCCGTTTTTTTCGAGTATCGTTCTATAGGAACATGGAATTTATTGTAATTATATCAAAGCAGTTGAACTACTTTATTGTGAATTAATATGTACAATAGTTTTATCCCGGTTTTCTAAAGGAAAAACCGGACACATAATAAGATTTCAATTTAGAATATTTTTCAGCTTTTTATTATTAGCTCGAGCTTTTTATTATTGGCTCTAGTAAAATTGTCATTAAGGGGTAATCTAGGGTTTAAAGCTCAAATACTAATATAATCTGGTTCATATCCCTGATGAGTCTTCCCATGGCATACAAATTAAAATTCTTGTACTGTGAAGATCATCAGGATTCTCTTTTGAAATTCATATAAAAATATCTGATTTATAGCATACGTATTCCAAAATATAGAAGTATTCTTCATATCAAATTTGACTGAAATCGAATCAGTAGTTTTGACTTTAATTAGTTTCATATTCATATTCCTTAGGAACCTTCAATCGGGATACAAACTATCCCAGCAGTTATTCTAAATACAAATTAAATTTAATTGAAATCTGTTCTATAGTTCTGATATGATTGAATAATTTATTTTGTTTTCTGAGGGAATCCTTAATCAGGATGAAAATTATCCTATGTGTTGTTCCATGGGGTATAAGTATCCAAAATCGTTTCAATAATTTTGGCCTGACTGAATAATTTATTTGGTTTGCCATGGGAACCTATAATCGGAATAAACATTTTCTGTTTGTTATTCCAAAGCAAAAAGATATTCATACCAAATTTGATTGAAATCGGTTTTGTAGTTTTGATACCACTTAGTTTCGTATTCATATCCTGTAGGAACCTTCAACCAGGATATAAATTATCCTATTAATTATTCTAAACCATATAAATATCCCCACAAAATTTTATTGAAATAGACTTAGTAGTGAAGACATTGTTTATTTTAGTATTCACAACCCACGGAAACTTTTAAACGAAATAAGAATTTCTTATCGGTTACTCTAAAGCATATTTATGTAAATATCTAAGCTAAATTTACTTAAAATCGATTCAGTAGTTTTTTGACATCATTAGTTTCGGATTCATATCGTGTTTACTTTTACCACACATATTTTCCTGTAAGCTGATTTGGTTATATTGCCAAAAAACATTACACTTCACAATTTCTCTAAATGAGTCTAGCGAAATTATAATAACACTAAAATTTACTAGGTGTATTGTAACAGACAACATTAGTTGACAATATTTGGTTTTTTTATAATTTGACTAGAGTTATTATAATAAAACGGTTTTGACAATACAGCTGCAACATATATATATATGATTAAGAAAGTTTATATTAAAAAATAATAACAGTATTTAAATACATAATGTACTTGCCCGCTTTGCCCAAAGAGGATTACCCGCTCTAGGATACCTATACGAGCGAATCGAGTTTTTGCAGAGATTTTGTATTTTCTTTATTAAAAATAAATATCGTATAAAAATTTCTTAAGCGAAGTTTCATTTTAAAGTTCGATAACTATTCCATCTGATAATATAAAAAAGATCTGCTTATCGAGGTCAAAAGCCACTTTTTTGGGCGTTTAATCTTAGCTTACCCGCTTTGGGCTATCTTTTCCTACAACCAATACAAATTTCATTACAACCAAATCATTAGTGTTTTCAGAACATTAACACTCTTCACCATTATTGATTTTATTGCACGCTCACGCAGAGTTACCCTCGTTATAAAAGTTTTCACCTCTCAAAATTAGTCCCATTTACGTCCCTATTGATTAAAGTATAGCTTTTTTACATTTCACAATTAATATTAAATTTAATACTAATTATATTGCTTTTTATATGATGTCACATACCCTATAACATTCCACACAGCGCAGCGTACGAATTATATCGATACTTCATTTATCAAAAACGATTCAGCTGTTTAGCTTCTATGACAGGATACAAAAATTCGCATCGAAACATATATGAATACCAAACATAATACCCTTCAACATTTTTAACCCTCAGCGCCTCAGCGACCCTGTGTTCGTAGATTGAATATTTTTTGTAAAGAGTAAGGAAAATATTTCGATAAAAACGACTATTTACATAGCTTAGCGTCTCGGTTTACATCTAAGCTCTACGTATTATTATCAAACAATAATATGAAAATAACGGTTGTAAGACGGTTTGTTCACGTTCAGAATTATAGGCGTTACTACATCCATTTAATTTCACTTTTGTTAGGATAGTTGATTAATACAGAAACACACAACTGGGTAAAAATTAGGAAAAGTAAAGAAGTAAAAGAAATATAATCCGTATAACCCTTTTTTATAAAAGTTTTTTTGGTTTTTGTTTTTTGCTCGTCAGGCTACGTTTTTGGAAAAATGAAAGAAGCCGATAACATTTTTTTTTTGCTCGCCACTTTCATTTTTTGAATAAAAGTGGATCTCGACCAGGGAGGCGCGCTCAACTAAAAGTCACTCCAGGACGCAAAATTTGTAGTTACGCCTCTGCAGAAACGTGTGATCATCTAATCATTTTCCTGGAACGAGTGGCGTGAGAATGTAACTTCACCCCTTTTTGAGACACTACTATGACCCATCGATTTATTATTAATTATGCTTATAGCATTTAAATAGTTTTAAAATTGGTCATCAGCGTAGAATTTTGATGAATGTTGCGGGCCGACTAAAAAGGATGGTAAATTCGGAAGGGTACTTTCATGAATCATACGCCAAATTTACGATAAAATATTTTACTTTTTATTAACTTCTCATTGGAAGTTATTGTAATGGAATTTACGAATCGCTAATTTTGACATATTAGCGTGATGTCTGTGTGTGCGTTCGTTAGTTCGTTCGTTCGTTCGTTCGTGAATTTTTTTTCGTCTCGCATATCTTGAGAACAAATGATGATATCAACTCATTAGATGCGTAATCAAAAAAAGATGACCGGATAAAGTTTTCAGCAAATTCGGATTAGCGGTTTGTTTTTTGTGATAAAAAAACGAACTTTATTAACATAACATAGATTATATGGATTTTTTACCATGTCTTTATTATATAATGGCCTAAGAACCTTCTGTGATGTTAAAAACGCCAGTAAATTATTGTAAAATTTAAAAAAAAAAGAAAAAAACAGAAAAAAACTAAACGGAAAAACGAAATAAGAAACTTTTTGTGAAATATTTTTTGTCTCGCGTATCTTGAGAACAAATGATGTTATCATTTGTTTGATAAGGGTGGAGCCTCCATCCTTAAATACAGAAAGCGAAGCCCCTGGTGTGGTGTAAGGGGCAAAGCCTCTATCGGGGGTCCAGAGGTGGAGTCCCCTGAATTAAAAAAAAAGTTATTCATTTGCAATAGTCTTTAAGGACACCCAATGGGAAGTTGACAGTGTGGGTAGACCTGTCTCCCAATTTTTTTAATATTTAATGTCCTCCTAATTTCAGCTTGGCAGTAATTTGTGGCCAGACAAATTTATCTGCAAATGTCAAACCTCTTCCCGGCGCTTCTGCCATCAAAAAAATTTAATTACATGTTTTTAATGTTGTCTGTTTAGGATTTCGTAGTATAGGTAACAACGAAATTCTAATAAATTAGTCATGTCTGTCATAGCATTAGGTAGTCACCCGAACTTGAAAGACGAAATCCTAACTTAATGCGTGTTAACACACATTTGTCAAATTTTGTATATAGGTATCTAGAAAATTTTCGTATTATTCCAGGGTTAATATATTCAAGGTTATTTTAAAATTTAAACTCGTAAAAGTGAATTAGATACTTTTCTACGTATTTCTGGCCCTATGTTTATTTGATTTTCATGGAATTCATTTATATCAAATAATTTCATCTTATTAATTCGCAAAATCTGAGTCACTGTTTGAGTAACTAATTAATGCATTTTATCCTATTGTTAATACAAATACGTATTTATACTGAAAATTACATTTTTTAATTTAATTCCCGGACTTCGATATAACGCCTAACGTTGAACTATTTTAAACAAAAAAAATTACTTTCTGTTATTGACATCTATCAACAATCGAACTAATAACCGGCCAACTTAAAAATTTGAATTTCTGTATAAAATGGCGTTAACTTTCAGCAAAGCTAATTTAGCTCTCAAATTAAAAATTTTAAAATCTAAGTGCACCTAAATTAGCATTAAAGGAGCGACTTCGAAAAATTCACGGTTTTTAAGGCACTGAAAAATTTTAGTACACTCGGTGACGTCACTAAATTAAAAAATTCCTTTTTTTCTCGAAACAAACCATATTGACGTAATTTGTATTAGGGTGACTGATTAAATTTGAGTAATTTGGATGTGAGCTTTTCATTTTTGCTATCAAAATGACCCAATTCCTTTTATAAATATGACTGATCCACCAAAAAACTTTTTTCTAGTTGTCCTATTTGCCTAATTCGTTTCCAATTTCATCATTTTATCATTTAACTTACGATTTTTAAGGAATTAAAAAATTTTAGTAAACATAACGTCACAAAATTTAAAAAATTCCCTTTTTCTCAAAGCAAACGCTATTGAAGTGATTTAAATTAGGGTGATCGGTTAAATTAAAGTAAATTGAGTATGAGTTATTCATTTTTGCTGTCAGAATGACCTAATTCCTTTTATAAATCTGACTGATCCGACAGAAATCTTTTTTTTAGCAGTCCTACGTGCCTAATTTTGGTAAAAATGAAAAGAACGACTTCGAAAACCTACAATTCGTTTTCAGTTTCACCATCCAGTTGTAAGTCATTAAAAATTTTAGTAAACTTGTTGATATCGTCAAGACGTCAAATAAACTACGACAAAATTTGAATTAATCTCTGTTCATTGGGGGAGCGGGTATGAACCCCATGACCACCCTCATATCTGCGCTTTCGTACATCAACAAATAAAATATTAATAATTTATTTTTTTGATTACCTACCATCTAATGACAATCTTAACAAATACATAAAAAAAATATGTTATTTAAATTACATTTTCATACATTCTAAGTATTTTCATGAAAAATTTTATCTACATTTTTTCCCCATGAATAAATAAAAAAATCATTTCATTTATGACGGACGAACACAACTGCTACACAAAATTTATATCCAAAAAAATTGATTTGCAAATATAAAATTTTTTTATATTTACCCTACTTATTTCGTTTATATACATATGCATAAACAACGGAGAAATAAATAAATCGTATTAAGTATATTTGTAAATGAAGACATTTTTTAATTCAAGTTCATTTTTATTAAATTACAAAGTTGGTTCACCGCAAAACTTGCTAATATTATATGAATTAATACGTAATATATTCAAGATATACATAACGCTAAAGGTGTCTTAAGTAAAAGAACACTGATTTTTTTTTTATAATTATTATTGGAAAATGTATGTTTACATTTGTTTGATTGATGTAATATTTTTTTTATTAAATCATACAGGGTGTCAAAAAAGTCTACTAAACACTAATCTTTCAAAGTAGGTGTTTTTGAGACTACCCAGCTTGATCACTTATAGACAGGGTCATTTTAACTAATAGATACCAAAGACAAATGTCTAAAGCCCGCAGTCCGAAGGGTCTCGAATATGAAAGAGAAAAACAAATAAACTGAAAATTCCTTGAAGGAATCCAAAACAAATTTGATTCCCTAAGTGTGTCTAGTTACTTTCAAGAGTAATTAATTATTATCTCTTGAAGGAAATTTTAAAAAAAATTGTACTCCGACTAGGTCACTCCGATGACATTGGATCAAACATTATTCCCGTTTTTGGCGTGTTCATGTTATTTAAATGAGGCGCCCGTTTAACTTTTATTTAGAGACTTAATTGGGTGTGTGACACCCAGTTGGATAATTATCAGATACCACTGGATTAAAATTTAAATCGTTGGTAAAACCAAAAGTACACAGTCCGTAAGTTATTTTCATAAGCCTATTACTTATATACATACTAGAGACACCTATCTTATTACGATGGCTGCGTAACGAATTACTTCAGATGCAGAGATATAGCAGAACTGTTCTGAGCTGTTCTGACTCCATTTATACCATTTATTTTTTAGATATAAATTAAACTTCGATCGATCATCATGAAAATCAATTTGGTTCTATTCTGATAGTTGATAAATCGATAAAAACCGGACTAATTTTGAAAATTTTCAAAATCGGTCAGGACTTGCAATCTTCGTCGTGTTTTTTTCCGTACTGGCCAACTAACCAACGGATTTCGTTTTTCAACGACAAATTCAGACCATAATAAATATAGTGAAAAATGGAATTCTTTGATAGAGAAAAAACCTCCCCTTTTCAAAAGGTTGCATTAAAATTTTATTTCTTGAGAAACTATCCTCGATACAATAACTTTTATTGTTAAAAACGAAGGCTGCCGCGTTAGTTTATAATAAAGGACACACCGGACGATATGTGTAATATCTTATCGAACTCACCGGAACGAGAATAGTTTTGGAGACCTGAGATTTCAAAATGTTCAAAAAATTACCTTTTCCATGCAAGAATACATAAGTCAGGAAGGCCTAAACGGGACTGATTAGGACTTTTCTAAAAAACCATGATTGTGCCTTAACTCTAACCGTGCCCAACCATAAATTTCCGATTCTTCTAAAAGTATCTAACAAATAAAACAATATAAATACTTATATTTAGGTTATCGTATAATAGTGGAAACGGAGGAAAATGAAATAATAAACTCAAGAACGGCGGATCTAATTTCCAATTAGTGGTCAATTTCGTCACCGATTGTAGATTTGAAAAAAAGAAAACCTTATCTGTCCCATCTAGTATCCTAATAACTCACGTATCCTTGTCTGAAAGTCAATTTAGGTTTCAAAATTCCATACAGGGGTAAAAAAAGCAACAATCAATTTAATTGTCATTGTAAATACCTTCTTTTTTTTAAGTGAAGAGGGAAAACTTTTTATAAGCTGAGTGCGGGATTCCCAGCCGGGAGGTGCAATAGCTGGGGTACCCACCAAAAAACCCCCCTCTCTCTCACCATCATACCGGAACCGCGAAAGCATTACTTCAGCATGATGGCTGGGTCCAAAATTCAAAAATAAGTCAAAAGATACTTACATGACTTTATAAACTGTCTTTACTCAAATTACACCTATTAAAGGATTACATGTGATGCATGTAAAGAAAAAGATTCATTTTTTCATAGTATTTATTACGAATTTTAGAACATCCAGTATTAATAATATACGTATAAAACGAAAAATTGTCGTAATACAACAAAACAAAAACGTCATCCAAAACAAAGGATATTTTCAAAAACAAATAAACAAAATACTTGTAGAAAATCAGATGAATATGAAAGACAAAAACGCCAGTTGGAAAAACCAATATTGAACGACATTAAAATGGGATGGTGCAGTTTGAAGAATAATGCGCAACTCCAGAACTTGAACTATATTAACGAACTGAACTGTATTTGAATTGTGCATCATATTCATAGAAAATGTCGGTTCATTTAAACAACCCAATTATTGTTAACAATGAGAATTATTTAAATCAACAGTTTAAATGTAGATGGCAGAAAAAACACCTGGCAAATAATTTAAATTTATAACAAAGTAAAAATTATATTTTTTTAAAAGATTTTTTATAAAATTATATATTAAATTAAAGTGCCTAAAATTAATAAATGTATTTTCTAAATGTTTTAATGTGTCTTATTACTGTTAAAATCAATGTGTCGTTTAAATATTATTGTTAAAAATTTAATAAATAGAAAAAATTGTAAATTATGTGGTGTAGTTAACAATGACATCTTCTTCATCATGTTCACCACGACGTGTCAAAACCGATTTACGTCCAATATTACTTCCGCATGAATCGTCGGCTTTTAGTCGATTGCCAAATAGTAATAGTCGTAGCACTAAATGGTACTTAAATACAATTTTTCTTTAATTTTAAAAATCAATTAAAGTTTTAACCCTTTCAAGGCTATAAAACATTAAAATTTAAACGTTATGATCATATAATTGTTTGATATTGGCATTCAAAATTTAAATCAGAGATGGTTTTTTTCTAATTTTGAAGTGAGGTTTAGCAGAAGTGAGGAAATAAAAGTTGCGAAGCTATTTTTCAGATTGTAAAGATACACCATAACTCTTCTATTTACTACAACTTCATAACTTTTAAACTAGTGATGTTGGATGATTGATCGATTAATCGGTTTAGTCGACAAATTTTGTTTACATTTAGTCAACTGTTTTATCCTCAATTAAATGATTAAAATGATTATTTTTTTGTAAATGACTAAAAACGACTCATTTATAATAATAATTTTCTGTATTATTTATAAGGCTCCAAAAAATGAAAACTAAAAAAGTATCTGTTTTTATGACTTTTATGTGATTAACACGTTGTGATATGTCATAAAGGCGAAATATTTGTCTCCTGGAGCAATTTTGACTCAAACACCCTCGCCTCAATCCTCAAAAGTCTGTGTTTCTCCTCCAAGCAATTTCCAGATTGCCTTTTTTCTAGACCTTGAGAACTGGGGAAAAAAAAACCGAGCGACTTCTCGACCTACTCCATTGTAGTTATGCCCCTAATATGTCATATCATTCTTATTCTTAAAACAAAAACAAAAAAGATATTAAAAATAAAAAATAATTATAATAAATTCAAAAGAAAACATCATTGTTGAAAGAATAACATAGGTTACCCTCTTCATGAATTCGACTAAGAAATTAGTCGATTAGTCGACTATCCTATACTCGATATTTTCGACAAACGACTAATTTTCGACTAATAACTGAAAAACAACTTTAATCGATTAATCGACGAACTGCTTCTCAGTTCGACATCACTATTTTAAACTGCCTAATGTAAGCATTTAAAATCTGAATCAAAAACAGATCTTGTTATTTCATAAGGAGTCTTAAAGTAGAATTTAGACTAAACTAAACGAACAACGGCTAAAATTGTATATAACCCGTTAAGTCGTAAACTATTAAGCAAGCAAATAGCCAAAAAGTTATTTATTCCGCTTTTGTTTTTGTTACAGTTTAAGTACAAGTGGTCGTTCCGGCAGCCGTTTACAGCAACAAACAAGTCTGCAACGAACTCGTGTCGATTCACAACAGACGCCATGTGCACCAGATTCGCCACGTTCACTGGATGGTATCGGGAGCAGCAGTGCAGTCGCTGGTGGCCGTTCTCGGGTACCTTCCACATCGTCTGCATCTCACAGCCCATTAAGACTTTCACGTCGCTATATGGCAACATCTTCTCCAACCGCTCAGTTGACCTCATACGATTCCGATGATTCACTCCGATTGGATCGTAGCACGCACGGTTCAATGGTGCAAGATATTGTTAGCATTAAAACAATGCTTTTAAAGTTGAAACGAGTTTTACAAGAGGTAAACTTTATTGATTGTTGATGAATGATATTTTTTTGAAAAATAGCAAAGGCTTTTGCATACATTGCCGAAATTTGTCATGTTTATATTATATTGAGCATGATTGTTCTTTTTATTTTATCTCTCCAAATTATTCTTTCAAGATGTTCCGTTTTTAAAAGTACTTTCAAACAAGATAAAAACATCTAAAATGGAAATAAATATCATATTCATAGACAGTAATCAATAATAGAAGTCAATCACCCTAAAAGAAATCCCATCTAAGAAACTTAAACCGGGAAAATTCCTTCAAAGTAGATATATAAATTTGAATTGCCCATAACCTGTAGAGAAATTATTAAATTCTGTGAAAAATAAAATCTGTTGTACTACCGCATGCTTAGAGTTCCTTTTTTGTCCCAAACTAATAAGATATTCCAATATTTTTTTTTAAAAGTACCAGCAAGCCATTTGATTCAATAATAAACTCTCAAATGGTACAATCTTGTACGCAAAAAAGAATACATGCATAATACATGCTTAGTTGAGACAGCAGGTTCCTGGTGTTACACTAACGATCATTCTTAAGTTGTTAACACTAGGCTGACGTAATTCAAGATTTTCATTTCTCAAATGAATGATAAACCTTTAGCAAAAATGAGCCACTTAGTTGGTTTTCAGTATCCAATAGAATGGTTCTGATCCAATCCTGGGTATCTCGGTACTTTTCCTCACAGTTCGAACATTTTTCCATTCCCATTTACACCCGAATATTCAGGCATCCATAGATTATTCACCGTGTTCCTCCTTCGAAATGTATACATACATACAAATATTCAAATTCAAAGTGAATTTACTAAATTAAGGTGTAGAACAACTGGAAAGAATTCATTTGTAGTAGTGATAATTTAAAGCGATATTTCTCTAATATATTCCTCTTTCTCATGTTGTATTACGTAAACCAACTGGCGACAGAATACTCATAAAATTCAATCAATAGTGAACAAACAGACACGCAAACAAATCATCAGGACACTGAGACTATGAAGTGTGAAATTGTGAAGCTACAGTTATTATGACTTATGAGTGTTATAAACTTCATTATCTGGTAAAAGCATTATAATTTTTATTCTATTGTAACCTTAACTACAATCTAAACCCTGTAAAAACTATAACCGTTCAGACCACCTCGTCTTGTTAGCCTCCTAAGTAGGCGCGTGGCAAGTTTCGTATCAGGTTTTATTTATTTTCATTCTTTTCTATATTAAAGATCCCATAATTTTCGGACATCTTGAAAGGATCAAAATGCATGTTTTAAACATTCCCGCTAAATTTTGTTTTTTTTTTGTTTTTGTTTTTGTTCGTTTTATTGCGCTATTTGATCTGCTGCGTGAACATTATTTCGACCTAATTCATCACCTTACAGCCAGATGAAGATTTATTGATGAGGGTAAGTTGATTTCAAATATATTTTCATGTTTTTTCTTTTATTTAAACTAAACATTAATACATACGTAATTGGCAATATAGAAATCATTCAGTAGAAAACTTTGTTTTCATCTGTCATTCATTAGGCAAAAGGCAAACTAAACAAATTAAATTATAAAAATTTTAAATTGATTCGATAAATAAACATAATTCTTCATATGTATGTTGTCCTTTAAGACAATTCCATCAAAGACAAATCCCTTTTTTTTTAAATTCCAGTCTGAAACTCTCAACCCATTCGAATCACCATTAAAGAATGGGCACTTCAATAACAATAATGACACCTCAAGTCAATCGTCGTTCGACAATGGCGTAAGTTCTGATGATCGTTTTGAGCTGGCAGACTTGCGTCGTCAAGTACTGTTCTTGCAAGCACAACTAGAGGATCGTGAACGGACCGTACAACAATTACGTCAACAAGTTGTCGAAGTTACCACCGCTTCAAATTCGGCACCAACATCTATTTGCGAGTCAACAACGGAAATGTGTAATGCCGCAACACAAACTGATAGGGTACATTGTTTAATTTAAGTTTATTGTGACGAATTTGGGTTTAATTTTTTCGTTTTTGTTTGACAGATACGACCAATGTCTGCTGGGCCATCACTCTTGCATTCATTCCCGACAGATTCCTCGAAGTCTGGCGGTCCGCTAGTCAGGTAAGTTTTGATTTGATTTTCGTTGTTTTTTAAAAAATTTTTATTCATCATTTTTATAACATTATATTTTCAAATTTCACGCGGCAATTATTTAGCTTCAGGATTGGGAAGGTAGAGTGTGCTGACTTACTATTTGGTGTTTGTGTTCTATGCTCTATTAATCTCCTTTGTTTTCTTCACTTACTTTATTCTTGTTCCTCATGTTATTGTAATCCTACTCGAGAATAATAAGTGTGAAAATTAAAATAAAAACTTTACAACAAAACGATACCTATTAGTAACGTTGTAAAGCTATTATTACGCATAAAGAGCCTATTCATTCCCTAACACCTAACCTCAAACCATTCATTCATAATATTATAACTTACTTAATGCATATACAATATGTAGTGTATTATATAAAAGCGAAAATTTCAAGTAGTTGATTTGATTACGTACTGATTTCACTTTTTATAACAAAAATAAAATTCAAAATAATATTTCAAGTGATTTTTGATGGCTTGTCTGACATTCTAAAACTCGAAAAACAGCAATGTAATCACACAGATCAAAGGATTCATTGAAAAAAACTATGGTCTCTAATCATCAGAATCTCAAATCTGAATCGAAGCTAAACTTTGTAGAACAGCGGCAAATAGATCACTACTAAACTTTGAGGTCCAATTATATATAACATCTTTTTGAATATTTTGGTACCACTTACAAGCGTGTGTGTTTAGTAAATAAACAAAGTTTTTCCAGAGCTTCAACTCCAACTCCGAAAAATCGAATCTTCAGGTTCCAGTTACACTCACGAATCCGACTCCCTTATCGATACTTGCAAACCATAGATTTGCAAGAGTTTACAGACCAATCCGACACAACGACGACCGATGACACACAATGATCCCCCGGGCGCCACGTGCGTGCATATTGCAAGAAGTTGCAAAGTGTTGTTTTTCATTTTTACATACGCAATACAGATATCAATGCTAGAGATGTTCCAAAATCGTGATTTCACGCGTGACCCGGCGGGTCACGCGTGACCCATCGTGATCGTGAATAATTTTCTACGATCGTGCGTGAGTGGGCGTGACCGTGACATTTAATTTCTTGTCGTGAATAATTCGTGAGTCACGAAAAGTTAAAGACCATGAATAAAAAATTTTTAAATAATTTATTATTTTCAATTTTAGGGAATATTAACTAAACCAATTTGATATTTTAACTATAAAAAAATCTTTTTTTTATATATTGGTTTTTATAAGCACAAGTAGGTAGAAATCCAATAACCCTTACTAACAAATTCCAGTTCTTTACCGAGATACTTGGAGTGTATACAAAATGATTTACACAATTAGAAATATCCAACAGTGTTTATGATGTTGTTCTGATTCTTCCGTTTTTAAATAATTTCTTAAATTTTTAAGAAATTCTTAAAATTAGCCTGCATCTCTCACGATGTGTGGATATACGGTCTCAGTCAATGAGTATAATTGTAAATAACAAGGTCAGTTTTGAACAATATGGTCATGAAGACATAATATAGAGGGGTTACTTAAAGGAATATTATCTTTTTCAATATTTTAAGTTGTTTTATATTATTATTATCATTATTTTAAAAAAAAAAATTTATTTTCTATGTATTTATAGGTACTAAAAAATATTTTGTCACAATTTTGTTAAAAAACTAGATATTTGGTTTAGTTGTGCGAAATGTCATGTTTATATACAAATACAATAAGAACAAAAATTAAACAATAAATCATTAGATGAAAAATTTTGAAAATTTTCTCACTTTCCAGAAAAAATTAAATAGTATATAATTTGCATCAGTATTAATCTCAGTAATAATGTTAGCCCTATTAACCGTATTCTGATTTTATCCCAAGGATATAATTTTAACTGATTGTTAAAGCGATAGTGATTTTTATTCAAAATTCCAACGATTAGTTTCAAAGATTTTTATGTTTAATTCGTAAGCGTGCGTGAGTGTGAAAGCATAAAATTTTTTTGTTCGTGATCGTGCGTGAGTGTGTAAGCATAAAATTTTTTTGTTCGTGATCGTGCGTGAGTGTGAAAAGAAATAAATTTTCTCGTTCGTGATCGGGCGTGAGTACAAAAGCTAATTCGTGACTGTGCGTGATCGTGAGTAAAAATGTACTCACGAGCACATCTCTAATCAATGCGTAAATGTCCGATGTCGTAACAAAACAATCATTTTCTGCTAAACTGGTTCTCTCATTTCTGACTCTGCCTCTGGCAAAGCTTCTTTCGTACCATTCCTAATTACAACTGTCAGAAAACCTGGAGCAATACACACACAAAACGTATTCGAGTGTATACTTTTTTCTACAAATTGTTTCAATTATATTATTTTCTTAAAATTCCAATAAAATAGCTTTTTAGAAGATAAAAAATTGCTGCGGCTTAACTGTCTTACAAAGGGTTAATCCTTGAATTTTTCTAGTAGTCCGTCTCTTCCATGCCTATTGTTCATGTCAATGTTTTCTTTGAACGGTTTAAAATAGGGTAGAGGGAGGCAAGCTTTGAATGATTGTGATTACAGAGTAAGTTTGGATGTAATTTTAGAAAAAGTAGTATATTATTCAACGAGCTGGTAATGATAGTTATTACTCACGAAGATGAAATTGCGACACGAGCCGAGTTTACGAGGCGAGTGTCGTAATGCATCTGAGTGAGTAATAGCCATTGCAAACGAGTAGAATATTATAATTTTTCTACGACTCTCTTCCTCTTTGATTTAAATAAAATTGAGTATAAATTTTAAATTAAAAAAGTACACTTTTAACCTATGTCTAATTTCGTTACGTGTTTGTATATGTATTTATGGAAATGATCAAAATAAAATTAAAATTGTTTTGTTTACTTACACGTTACCACGCAACATATACAGGATGTTTCAAGCAACTAAGAACATATAAATAACACAAGGAAAATTTGTTATGATCAAGGGGTGCTTTATTTTATTATTATTAAATATTTAGCAAAACTTGAAATAATATCGCGTCAAAATAATGTTTAGAAGTAATTAAAAGACAATAGCAGTGTATTTATTGAGATAACTATAAATAAACCTTAATCTAGTGTTGAAATATTTATTAACAAATAATACTGCTTAGTAGAAAATTGGACATCTATTGTTTTGTTTTCAAATTTATTTTTTTGCAATTAAAGAAAATTTTAATAACTATGGATACCTATATAAAAATTATAGCCATAAAAAACAAGCATACTTTGATCCCAACAATTTTTTCCCATGTTAAATTTTTTATGTTCTTACTTCGCTGAAACAGACTGTATGAAATTAAAACTTATAGATATATTATTCACAAAACAATCGCAAGCGCCCATTAAATAATGGTTAATACGGTGATTTCATTGGACGAAAGGTATTAAGTAATGATCATTCCTCCATACCTTTGAATAATGCCTAACTTTCTCAACAATTAACGGATATGTAATGAGCGTGTTCTTCAACAGGAGTAGAAAAAATATAATTTTGTGGGGACACTTACCCACACACATAGTTATCATCTACCGTCTCCGATATTTGACATGATGCGATCGAGTTTTAACTTTTGTTTGTTTTTCACAATGAAATAAATATTTTGTTTCAAATTTGTAAGAATTTGCGTAACATATTTCGAGGCATAAGTTTTATTTTGATGATTAGATGAAATATTTTATAACTTTAATATAATGTAATGGAAATTATTAATATCTGAAAATATTTTAGTAGAGAAAAAGCTATGTTATTTTTCAAAGTACGACTGGAACAGTTTTGAACAAAATAACTGGGACACCTTTAAACATGTTCAACACATAGCATCGAAAAGGTCAATAAGTATCTTTTGTTTGTGCCTGTGTCTAACGATAATACTCCACTTAAGTTTTTAATTATTTGTAACTTTATTTTAATACTAAATAGTTCCAGTAAAATATTACTATTATTCCTAATGGTAACATTTGGAAAAAGTTCCTATTACGATAATTTAATAAATAAAAAATGAGCATTAAACTTGATTTATTTGCTTTTAAAGTCAATGGTTCCTGGTCAATGGTCAAGACTTCCGTTACAAAAATTAAAATTCGAACTTAATTTTTAGCTTGCTGTTTAAACTGGTGCAGTGATTTTGTTGTTAAATGATCAAATCACTTATTTAGACAAAAAAGTGACAAAAATGGGTAAATTTTTTTAATTATAACATAAAATTTTAAAAACGTTCAAATATACCTCCCTCAACCCTATTGTTTGATTCATTGCTTAACTTTCGAGTAAAATATTTTTCAGTATTTATAAATTTATTGCAAATTTATATATTTCCAAACTATTTCCATACTATTTCCAAAATATTATTTTGAAATGATTTACCACACTTTTCAATGAATGTCCCAAGTTATAACAAAAAAAAATGCTACATATTACTAAAATTAATAGAATCAAAGTAATAAAAAGAGTAAAAAAACGTTATGTTATATTAAAACTGTCATTTTTAAAAAGGCAGATAAATTATTTTTTCTATATACAGGGATGTAAATATTATAGAATAACTTAAAGTAAAAAGGAAAGAATAACAGTAAAAAGGAAAAAACTCTCTTTGTTATTTTGCAAATATAAAATTTTTAAGTTTATTACAAACTTTAAAAAAAAATAGACTGCAAACAAAACTTCATATTTCATAACTTACAGACAATAAAATCATTTTTCCATGCTTATCTATCTATCAACAATAAAATAAACAACCATTTTGGTTTGCTTTAAAAATAATAGAAAATCAACTTGAAACGATTTAAGTATAGTGCCTTTTAAAAAAATTATTTTATATTATAAAAACTACTAAAATTTTGCATTACGTAGAATTAGAAAAATATACGTTTTAAATCGTTTTAAAAACAACTTAGTTATCGTTAATTATTAAAACGTATGAGAGTTACCAATAAAATAGTTTTTATTAGTTCATAATTTTTACATTAAAATATTGTTAAAAAAAATTTTAATATTTAAAAGTTTTTATTAATTTATTTTAAGTAATTAGCAATTATTGTTGAATTTAAAATTATTTAAAAAGCAGTAACTGAAGTTATGATTCCAGTAGACTTTTATAGGGTTAAATCATTCAATCATATCGATAGAGATATAAAGATAGAACGCGGAAGAGGCCGAGTGCTGCGTCAGAGACAAAGAGAGAAATAGTTTTCGACTGTTCGTCGGGTCTCTTTCTAGTCGAGCGCTGTGTTTGACTCCCATTACAAAGGCTCGAGTGGCACTAGCGGCAGCCAAGCACAGCGCTCCGCTAGAAAGAAACAGAACGGACAGTCTCATTAACTATGTTTACCACTGACGCTTCCACTTATAGGTAACTGTATTATTAGCGTCCTCTATCTTTTATATCTCTATGATCATATCACATTGTATTTATCTCAAATTTTAAGTAGATACTTTCTAATTTAATATATTGAAATTCCATTACTTAGAAATACTAGAAAATAATTCAAACCTATTACCAACTAAGCATTAATTTACATTTAAAATCATATAAGAAATTAATATATAAAGTCACAGAAACTTGTAATGGTGTCGAACATGTTTTCACGCTGCCATGTTCAGCCACCTTTTGGAGTCCGTAAGTACTAAACATCAAACAAATACGTTACATAATTATGTAATCAACCAAAAAAAAAAAAACATAATTCACGGTATTACATAACTACACTTCGCTTTGTTTTGCACTACTGTTTTCTTTTTCTTTAAAAAGTACATCTAACATGCTTTTTATTTATAACTTTTCTTTTTGTATCATCTTTCATGACACGTACTGTACATACAATTTTAGTGCACTATATTTTTACTCATTCGGATACATTTAACCTTTTGAATTCGGGTCAGGATTATATAGCTTGAGGAGGACTTAAAGTATTGAGAATAGTGTATGATCCAGATTGTATTCAGAAGGTTGAATAACATTTGTAGGTTAGTCGCAATCACATTTAACAAATAAAACATTGCTTTTCATTATATTCTTTTAAAAATATTGTTCATAAGTACATATTTTTGCAGAATTTATTAAATTTTTAAAAATAAAAGAACAGTTAGTATTTCTAACAGTTCTATTACGTTAGTTGACTTTCTTCTGATAACAAACAAATAAAATTAGAAATATTATGTTCGGGACCCAGCAAAAAATTTTTAAAAGCACTGTTTGCCAATATTCATCATAATCACAATGTATTGATATAATCAAACACTAAAACACAACACAAACTGTGACACAATTTAAAAAGACTTACCATGTTTTCACATTATATCTTAATAAATTAATGTAGCATTTCTTAACCACAAATGAATTTTTGTATACGTCCGGTAGACAAAAATTCATTTGTGGTTAAAAAGTGTTGCAATTCGATACATCTTGCCCTCAGTAATTTTAATTAAAACACACAGTAGGTACTCAATAATTTCAAATAAAATATGACAGCTTTATCAACATTTAAAACATATCACAAACTGTCACATCACCAACAACAAACAATATTTTGGCGCCATTTTTAATATTAATTTCTATTTTCAGCATGAATAATGAACAGTCCACTAACACCTTGAAGAAACGTGAGCAGAGACGTGTAGCATCATTGAGTGAATATCGTCCATCACAAAATCATAATAACATGGACTCAACCACCACCTCTGTTATAACAAATAATTTTAACTCTAATCATAATTTATTGCGTGTATTTAATAAAAAATCAGCTGATACTTGCGTCCCCAATCATCGACAAACATCACGACCCGTTTCACCTGCCAATCCTTCGGCAATACCCACGAGGAGATCACATTCCCATAGTCGAATACGTATCACTAATACACAATATTTATAGCATATAAAGAAATATCGATCATTAGATTTATTGTTAATATTAATGGCATTCCATTTATTAACGTTGAAATCTTTGATAAAAATTAAATATCAGCCAAAACGTCCGAAAGACTTTAAGCAACAGTAAAAACAGGGACATATACGATCTGGATAAGTCACATTTTATATGAACGGATAATTTTCTTTTATTCTAAAAATTAAGCATGACCGAAGATTTTAATACTCATTTACGTTCTTTTTCAATCATATCCAGCGAAAAAAGGAAAATTTTCAAAAAAAATTCATGTTCATGCGTATTGGAAAATTGCCGTTACTGTCAGTATAAACGTAGAAATTTTCACAATTCTTCACTATAGTGGAAAATTGCCCAGTAAGTTAATATTTTTTAATTTTTTCAGTGCAGTTTTTTTTTTTTTTTTAGTTTTGAAGATTATTTTGTTGATTAATAACTGGTTTTGTTGGTTCTGTTTCAGTGTTGGTGTATTCTTTTAAAATGCACCAAAATCAACCCATCCTCTCAAATTCCACACTTTTGTGCTACAGATAAGATTACTGTGTCCTTTGAAACGTGAAAAACTTTTGTGTATCCTAGATATTTTATTAAAATGTGACGAATCCAATCTATAAAACAATCAAGCTTGCTAAAATTAAATTTCGATTTTTACTAAAGATTTCGACCAATATGTTTTATTAAATATCTGTGATTTGATAATGTGCTCTCCTCAAACAATTTAAAAAAGCACATTATAATTTTGAAAAGCTATAACTTTTCAAAAAATTTTAATCTGTTTATATATTTATTATAACCATTTTAATTTCCAAAATAACTTCGATAAAACATTAATTAATATTGCGCTTTTATTCTTAATTAAAAAATCTATTGAAGCATCTCATTCATAATCCCTTCATATTATATATCTCCATATATAGATTACATTTCTTAAGAGATTTCAATATAAAATTAAAAAAATTGTCATATATTAAAAAAATTATTTAACCTAAAATATAACCCATTTCCTTATAGAACTTTCTCTTAAAATAAGTCTATTTATTGCAAATAAATTGCTTGTCTGATAAGAAAAAAGATCGCCAAATATACGCCGCCCGGTACTACTAAAATTCCATATTTTTAGTCATAATAGCTTTTTGAAAACACTTTTACTATTTTGATTATTTTTATGTTCGGGGATGCAATAATTGTAGCATTTTTGCGCTATTTATTGCTGTAACAAAACCATTTTTCACGTTGTATTAAAAAATATTTTATTTGCTGCAGACAAAACTTTATTTTTTAATTTTTCGAAAAGATTATGTTCAAACAGTTCTTCTGAATGGCATAAAACATATGCGCATTGTACGCATGCGGTTTTTTTATTTAGAAGATATCAAAATGACATAATGAAATTCGTGAAGAATAATATAGATTAGATAACTGAAAGAGTTATTTAGAGCAGAATTTTTTTAATTTTTGAAAGTAATTATTAATAACTCTGTTAGTTATCCTTCCAATAACATTTTTGATTAACTGTTTTACAGATTTTTACTCAAAAAGAAAAAAAAAAGTAAAAGCTATAAAAACAAAAAAAATCCTAGGTCTTTATTAGAAAATGGTACCTAACAATGTATAAACTTGTGTAAATATATTTATTTAAAAGCGCAGTGATCTCATATGTCTTTTTCTCCTAATTTTATGAAAAATGGTTGTACTTAATGATTTCACTTTGTTTTTGTAAATGTTTTTGTCTTCTATGTAAAAAAAAAAAGAATTGTTTCTTGTGTAATACTATAAAAATATAAAATTTTATGTTCCTTTTAAATTTGTAAAAATTATTTTTATTAGAAAAAGTATCAGTATTAAATATAAAGGTTCTGTTTAATTTAATGATTATTGATTGATTTTTTTAAATCCTTTTTGAGAAACATGCAGGAAAATTGTTAATTACATATATTTTTCAAGTAAATAATGTAAATTGGGCTTCGTTCAACAAAACAAGTTTAGTTGTTAGTTTCAAGTAGAATCTAATGAGTAGAAAAAATTCATACATATACTGTATTTAAAAAAAAAAAAAAAGTAAAATACAATCTTTTACAATGTTAAAACATGTGTTTTTATTTTTAACCATTTAAATGATACGCATATGGAGAAGTATTTTCAGTTTAAGGTAAAAAAAATGGTGCAGGTTGAGCTGGAAAACGGTTACAAGTTTTTGGCGTGAATATGTTTGTGGGTAAAGCAAATTGGAAAAGGGTTTAGAATTTTAAATTAATTGAAGATTTGAATGGTAAATATAATTGAAGAAATCCAGAAAGATATGGATACTTCCATCTAAAGATTTGAAACAGCAAAGCATTAATGAGAAAAATTACTTTCATTGTTAGCCCTCCAGACTCTCCACCTAAATGAATATTTAATTTAAAGAGTAAACTCATTTCGCCAAATTTTTTTCACGGAAAATGTCCAAAACACCGTAAACGTTTTCACGAAATTTCTTAAAAATAAGATGTTTCGTTCTTGAGTTATCGTGCGGACACATTTATATATATTTACTAAGTGTCCGCACGATAACTCAAGAACGAAACATCTTATTTTTAAGAAATTTCGTGAAAACGTTTACGGTGTTTTGGACATTTTTCGTGAAAAAAATTTGCCGAAATGAGGTTACCCTTTAAATTAAATATTCATTTAGATGGGGAATCTGGAGGGCTAACAATGAAAGTAATTTTTCTCATTAATGCTTTGCTGTTTCAAATCTTTAGATGGAAGTATCCATATCTTTCTGGATTTCTTCAATTATATTTACCATTCAAATCTTCAATTAATTTAAAATTCTAAACCCTTTTCCAATTTGCTTTACCCACAAACATATTCACGCCAAAAACTTGTAACCGTTTTCCAGCTCAACCTGCACCATTTTTTTTACCTTATCGGTAAGGCGGCCAATCGTCCCGGATTCTGCGGGATAGTCCCGAAAAAGCAGCTACTGCTCCGCAATGAAATTTTTGTTAAAATAGTCCCGGAATGAGTCTAATGCGTCCCGGAAGTCCCACATTCAGTAGATTGGAAATAATAAAAAAATGTAATTGATAAGTGTAAAGATCCCGAGGCCGGACTATCGATTTTGATGATGAACGTGTTGTTGTTGTAAAACAGTATTTCAAAATACTGCACAAATAAAAATAAGATCCAAGACTGTTATATTGTCCCGCATTGACTAGTGAGAAAGTTGGCCGCATTATTTGGCCCGATTTACATTAACGCTCTGCTCTCACTCCGATATCACTCCGCTCCAGGTTCGATAAAATATTCTTACACAATAAACAATGAGTATATTCACATCATCGCTCTGATATTGGTCCGATATCAGTCACGGTTGGCTCTCGCTCCAATGTCACTCCAATATCAATACCACTCAGGTAATATTTTATCGGAGCGATATCAGACTTGTTATGGCTTGTACCTATAGTGTAAACACTTTTTTGATTCCACTCCACTCCGCTTGCATTGAGTTATTATGAAAAGATATTTGTATCGAACTGAGACCGAACTGGGAGTGTACCCAGAGCAGCATTATAATGTGAATAGACAACGAATAGGTACCAGGATGATATCAGCATTGTAATGTGAACACAACAAGATTATATCGAATCGGGAGCGTAGTGATATCGGAGTGAGAGCAGAGTGTTAATGTAAATCGGGCCTTTATCGGCCAAAAAATGTCAGTTTTTATTTTCTATCAATGACACTATTTTACTTTTCCCAGCGCTCCCACCATGCATGTACGGTGAAAATTATCGATTAAAGTAAATACGGTAAATACTATACTATCTTAACAACTAAACAAGATATAAGTTTTTGTAATCTTTAAATATATTCAAATTACCGACGTTTTCTGTAATTTTCTCTTTCAATATATATTTTTATGTTAAACAATCACTGAAGCAATTTCCATTTAGGAATTCATTTTTCTACGCTTTAAACTTCAAAAAAAAAAAATTAAAATTTCACATAATTATTTTAGTTCCTTTCAAAGGTAATTAGATAATATAATTAAAAATTTTGTCTATAATTAACAGATAGAAAAAATATTTCACATTTGTACATAATTTACAAACTCACCGTAAATATTCCACATGATAAACAATTCGGAAAAATATGAAACAAATTTTGACAGACAGTGCCTTGAGGCTTTTTTATTTTTAGTAGGGAATGGTTGAAATGGATTTTAAACCGATCCAAGCAAATAAAATTTGTCGTACGTGTTTAACTGAAACAGGAACTATGAAATCATTATTCGAAATAAACGAGCAGTTAAACGAAAACACTTCAGGAAATTTACGTTTATTTGAATTGCTTATGGCGTGCACTTCTGTTCAAGTAAATTTTTTAGAATACTTATATGAATTTTACTATTATTGTAGTTTTTTTTACGTTTGTAAAACACAGATTTTTGCTCTTCTCAGTATTATTTTCTTCGAAAAAATCAAGTCGAATTTTTTTCATATTTACATTACCCGAAGTACATTTAATTTCTTCAGGTCATGGAAGGTGACGGTCTACCATCACAGATTTGCCTTGAATGTGTTCATTGCATAAATCGAGCCTTTAATTTTAAACAATTATGCGAACGATCCGACGCCACGTTACGCGAACTGCTTGGAAAAACCCTGATTACAGTATATCCGTGTCCTAATGAATCAAACGTTAGCGATAATAATACAAATTCCGAAACAGATTCAACAAATTTTAAATCTTCATGTCAGTACGAAAATGGCAAAGCATCATCACGTTCACAAAAGCTAATCGATTCGACGTATACGAAGGATTCTCCCCTTGGAAACCATAATGGCTGTGATATGACACCAGGAATCGCGAAAACAGAGTTTACACATCTTAGTACTTCATTAATTGAACCGAAAATTGAATTTATTAAAAATGAAAAATCGGATTTTATTATTCCGGACATGACACATGATTTTGATGGTATGTGCATATCCTATTTGTAAATACAGTGGATCTCACTTATAGCGACCTGGGATTGAACGAATTTCCAGTTATAGCAATGTAAAAACTGTGTTCCGAAAATAACCACCATAGTTTAATTTTCAAAATTTTCTTACAGATATAAGGACCAAGTTGATGTAAATACCTAAATAGTTACTGGTTTTCTTATTTTTAATTTGACACTGTTGCATTTGAGCAACAATCTTCTTTTTTCGGCGGTAGAAGTACATTATATTGATTTTCAAATTTTCACTTATTATTACATGAGAGGTTTGTATTTTTTCGAATAAATTTGGGTTTGTTTAACGAAAATTTGTTGCCTAGCAATTTAACGAGAATAATTGTCAACTACCTAACAAAAACGCGACAGCGAAGCTGAAGCGTTTTTGGGTTGACAGTTTTTCAAGTTAAATTGCTCTTAGAAATTTGAGTTATAGAAAACACAAATTTATTCAAAAAATATATAAAACTACGAATTTTTGTTTTATTTTTATCGTGTTTACCTACAATGAAATAACCAATGAAATGAAATGTTTTATACCATTTTTTTACTGTAAAAATCTGTCCTAACTTTTTTCCATGTTAACAGGATGATTTTGTTGTCAAAAATTAAAATTAGTGGTAGTTTACCAATTATCTGAACAAGAAACTCTAATACTATTTTACTCTAAAGTGGATAGTTATGGAAATGACAATTTATTTTTTAAAAAAATTGAATATAATTATTTTCTCTAAGAATTTTTAAATAATTTTTCATGATCTATTAGTTTGAATTTCTGACAACTTTGTAAAATCACTGGTATACAGGTCCGGCGAGAGGGTGGGCAGGTGGGGGTACTTTTCCGGGAACTCGCATCTAAAAGGGGATCCGAAGCCGCAATTAGGGGCCCGGACAAAGTGAGAAGACTTTTTTTGGTGGTCAATTGTATTTTTGGAGAAAACATCTTCAAAAATTTTTTGTTGTGCTCGGGGGCCCGTCGTTTTTTTCGCCGGTTCTGCCTGTATATATTGTACATGGAATTGTATATTTGGTTATAACGATTTACGGAAATCCACTGTATCTGAAAATATTTCCTACAAGGAGATTTAAAACTTCAATGCTATCTGAACAAAAAAAATCTTTTTTTATTTATAGATACTAATTCACCTCAGGAAAGTGAAGAAACGAAACACAAAATTGAACCCCTCTATGACACAGATGAAAAGGATGAGACCTGTGAACCCGTATTCCCCTGTTTAGAATGTACAAAAGTCTTCACAACAACACTGGACTTAAAAGTATAAATCAATTAAATAAAAATTTCCGAATTTTGTTAAAAATATTAAAAAAAATTTTAATTTCTAGATTCATAGTAAAACGCATAGAAAATTATTAAAACATCCCTGTAAAATTTGTAACCAAGATTTCGCAAGTCCTAGCACATTATGGAGACATATGAAAGTAATTTAAAAAATAATATATTTCAAAAACTTGGATGATTAAAGTCCAGCATTAATTTTATTTAATTATTTTAATTTTTTTTTTTTATAAAGGACAAAGGACAAAATTCCCAAATAAAATAACATTTGGTATTATAAAAGTATATATTAAAGATAAATTAGTCATAAGTCAGTTTACTGATGAATGGTTAGTTCACTATTATGCACTTCATAACAGTACTAGTTTATTATTTTATAGATTATTCGCTCCGAGCCGAAAGTATAGCCACCTATATCAAATGATTATTTAACAATTTATCAGGACATTTTACTGTTATATTACTGAAATTTGCTTAACCCACACATCTACTCATTTTACCTCAAAAATGTCTGAAAATAGAATATTTTTCAATAATTAACCAAGAAAAAGCATAAGAGGTAATTTTTATGATATTTTTTTGAAAATTTCAAAATAAAATAATGTTTGATAGTAGGGTTACAAATAATTTTTTTTATTGTTTTGTAGAATCTGGTAAATAGAAATCGTAATAAATACTCACTTTGAAAAAATCAAACAAGTATTTAAAAAAAATACTTTTTCTTAAAGAAAACAGTAAAATTATGTACAAATGCCGTCCTGAAAAACAGATATATTTGTCCACCATGAGCGCTGTAGTCGATTTTTTTTATCCGCTGCAGGCACAAGCTCATAGCGAATAACTATAATTTAAAATTTATGGTGGAATTCTTGAAATTAGTAGATACAAATACAAATATTTAAATTTAAATTTTGATTGGGTCCATAATAATTAGTAATTTAAATAACATAAAAAGTAATTTGTAAACGCACATAAAGCCTTAAAACTTTAAGTAAAATTTACTTGGTCGATTTTCTAAAAAATAAATTATTTGATAGATTTACTTTCTTAGTTAAATTACTTTCCCTTAATACCAATATCTAGAAATCAAGTAAATTTAGTTCATAAATTTACTTATTCGACTTTTACAGTATCGGATGTTTATTAATCTATACCCATGTTTATATCAGATATGCCCAAAAAAAATTGTTCCCTTCTGCTGGACTTCAATCATCCAAATTTCGTTAGTTTCACTGTAGAGAATTTATTTTAGGCGCACGAAGGTATTAAACGACATCTATGTTCAAACTGTGGAAAAGGTTTTTCACGTTCGGACGATCTTACGAGACATTTACGTACACATACCGGGGAAAAACCGTTTCCCTGTAAAATCTGTAATAAATCGTTTGCGCAATCATTTCGTCTGCTAGAACACATGCGTGCGCATGCCGGTGAAAAATCGTTTGTGTGTTCAACGTGTGGGAAAGCGTTTAGTCGTTATACAAGCTTAGTTGCTCATATGAAAACGCATAGCGGTATTAAAACGCATACGTGTGATGTGTGCGGTAAAAAGTAAGTACATATAATAACTGTGCGTGTGATTTGCGCATATGGAGGGTAGAGGTAAGGAGGAGTATCTCCATATATAAAAAGTGGCCCCAAAAGTATGTAGATGAAATTAAGATGGCGCTAATGTAAGTAGTAAAATTCTTAGATCTAACTCTTTGCACTCAAGCAAAAAAAAAGTGAGTTGTAAATAGGCTGGTAAGACATGTAGCACATGACAACGATCCTAACCTTGTTTTTCCTGGATTCTTTTGACGTTCTAACCTTGTTTCCCCAAAGTTGAATACTAAATGCGCTAAATACGTCCTCAATGCTGTTTTATTAGTTTTTAATTTTAAAAAGATAATTCAACGTGATTTTGTATTATTTTATTTACAATTTTTCTAATAAATGAATGTGTTTGCAGTTATTAAATACAATATTCATGTAATGTGAAGTATGAGCAGTCATTACAGTTCAACATTCAGTGTGTCATGTGGTACATGTCTTATGATCCAACAGACAAAACACCTTTAAATATGGTAGAGTTAATGGACAAACCATCTTGTCATGCTGTACATGTCTTATAAGCGCAAAGGGTTAAAATTAAGTGCTGAAAATTTTAAAACTGCAACAACAGTTTTTATTGTTTTTAACAGTTTTAATTGTTATATTTAATTCAATTGTTATTGTTTTTATATTTAATTCAGTTTTTATTGTTTTTAACAGTTAGTATTTCCCTTTGGCATACTTCACTTCACTTATAATCGTTAAGTTCAGATCGAACCCTGATTGCTTATCAGCGCCGTTCTGGTTACTTATTGAACTATTATTTCATCAAATTCAGGAGCCACTTTTTCGATTCAAGTCCCATATGAGATACTCCTCTTTACCTCTACCCTCCATACTTGCGCAGCTGAAATACCGAAATGTCAATTTTAGGTTATGTGGATCTGGATCGTTAACGATGCACATGAAAACGCACACGGGCCTTAAGGATCACATCTGTCCATTTTGTGGTAAAGGATTTACCACGCCTAGTAATCTGATAATTCATAAACGTACACATACCGGAGAACGACCTTATGTCTGTGTAACGTGTAAGAAGGGATTCCCCGATCCGTCTCGACTCACTGTACACAAACGATCACATAGCGGTGAAAAACCATACGTTTGTAGTGTTTGTCAGAGAGGATGCGTCTCAAGTTCCCAATTGAAAAAACATATGCGCATCCATACTGGTAACATATTCTGTCCTCATATAACCTTGAACACTATATAATTCAGTCTTATTTTAGGTGAACGACCATATACATGTACACTATGTCCAAAAGCATTCCCACGATCCGAAGATTTACGAATACACGTAAAAACACATACGAATAACCGAAATCACATATGTTCAGTGTGCAATAAAGGTTTCTATCAGGCATCAACATTAAAAGTGCACATGCGTATTCACACAGGGGAAAAACCGTATATGTGTCATATTTGCGATAAATCATTTTCACAGACTGGTCCACTTTCCACTCATATGAAAACCCATTAGTGAATTAGTCACATTCTGTACTTAGAAATAAAAATTAAGGACTTTTTACCGGGCAGGTCAATATTGTGTGTTGTTTTCGATTGTGATTAAATTTTTAACGGATTTATTTAAAAGAATTTTTAATCTTATTTAAAAGATTATTTGGTAGCTAAATTTTATTTGTATTTTCGAAAATATGTTTTGCTTTAAGTTTTAAATGCGTGCAATTTAACTAACCAGTTATACCAATCATGAATTCATGCCCCTACTGGGCTGCTGTACCAATATCTATTTAAATTAGTGTGATTTTAAAAAATTTATTACTTATTTAAAAATTGTATAATATAGACTTAATACATTCCAAGTTTTTTCCCTTATTATTAAAAAAAAAAATTCTTAACTCTTCATAAATTCATACTCTTCATTAACGGAGCTTGCTCGTCGCAAATTGGAGGGTAAAATCTTATTCTGATGAAATTTAGTCGATTAATCGACTAACTCCTCTCGGCATGATGAATTAGTAAATTAAATTTGAGTACCCTGTACCAGTTTTGCACACTAGTTTTAATTATTTTATTTTTTAACGCCTTGACGGCCATAACCTATAATGACAAAGCACCCAACCAGTGTACTCTTTTGACAGCTAATGTACTTTGTATGGAATCGTGGACGTCCTATGACGTGATATTAAATTTGAGTTAGTAAAGTCTTACTTAAGGTAGTTACCTTGCTACATACTAGTATAAAAAATTATAAACTTAAATTACTTTATATGTCATTATTATCTATATTAATGAATAAACATAGTCTATGCATATACACTTATTTTGTTTAGAATTAAACAAAATACACTTATTTTGTTTAGAATATGAACAACACATTTCTTTCTCTGTTTTGCACATTTATACTATTCTGTAAAACAGAGAAGGAAATATAGTGTTCATATTCTAAACAAAATAAACAAGGTATACCATCAAAGTTTTTTTATGATAAATACTCTAGCATCATCGTAATTTACCCAACAAACATATTATTTATCGATGCATACATACCACTGAGTAAAGTTTTAATACATATATAATTTTTTTTTCAACACATAATGATATTCTGTGTGACATCTGTGGATATTATATTATTATAAATAATTAACGGTATTTAATATTTTTTATTAATATCTTTTTCAAAATATTTTATAATATAAAAAAAAAAAAAAATATTTATTAATACACTGATTTGTAATTGAAATTTTGAAATTCGCACCGCTGTATGCGAGTTGTAGTGTCATACAGCGTTGCCAAACTGCTTCGGTTCAATTCCTTGAAACTGGTGTCCATGTTAAATTCTTATTAAAATACTATAATTTCTCTTATGATATCTTCAATTCAAAACGATCAACAAATAATTCAATTTTTTCTTTACATTCAGGACTTATTAATCTTTCTTTCCCTAGTTTTTCATTGAATTCTGTCAAGTCATTATTATTGTTAAATACAAAATAAGGGTGTGTAATCAGAATTTTGAGATTTAATATATGGAGTAGATACAAACTTTAACCCTAATTATCTTAATTCAGAAGCGATCAATCTTTCCCAAATTACAAGGACAATCAGATATAGCATTCTTCTTTATACTATTAAAATTTGAAACTATTCTGTCGAAAAGTTGAGTGTCACGGTAACTACCTTAACGTTTTATGACGTCAATGATTGTCAAAGTGTTAATATATTTAAAGATTAAAGAACCAAACCAATATAATAAAATAATGTAATATAGCAATAGCATAATGTTAAAAATCTTTTAATTTAATAAACAAAGCAAAAAATAAATAAAAATAACAGTGAAAACAAGAGTGCCTAACGTTGTTCACATCAGAATGGTAAGTAGTAAAGTAGTAAATAAAACGGATGAGTAGAACAGACAAATGTAATACAGCACGGAGCCTAAACAGGGAAAGGTAAACAACAGCTTTCCTTAAATAATGTCTTATATACAGGGTGTGTAAAAATATTAATTACTGTAATTTTATGTGAATTTTTCTGAATAGGATTGTAGTCGACAAAAAGTATATTTTTAATGCGTAATGAATACAATACAAAATCTAATTAATTTGAAAGTATTAAATTACTTCTTTAGTAATATTAAATATAGTAAACATCTGTAATACGTATTTGTAACCCAAATTGGCCTATTTCTATTAATAAAAAAAAAGTGTTTTGTCTTACTATTACCGCCAGTTGTTGCATACGCAAGAGATACCTATAATGCACATACATAGATTGATGTTGTCCTGTGATAGATTGACTATATAGGCATACATATTAGGTATGTATGTACCTACTATCTATGATGTGTGAGAAAATGGTTTACATATGAAGAATACATGAGACAAGACCGACAAGACAGTGTTCTGCGTACAAGACCGTACAAGCCAAGTCGAACGTGCCACACATAATAGCTACGTAATACATACGTATATATGCAAATATAAGCGATTAAAATTTACACAAAAGCTGACAAAAGATATATCAAATTACTTTATATAATACACATTATATCTAATTAAAATTAAATACATATTAATTAATTGATTTTTCGCATGAATATTAAAATTTTTTAGAAAGAATTCTCATTTAAAATAAATACACTAAAATATTATTAAATTTCTTTAATCTGTCACACCCTTTATATTACAAAAATGTTAAATATGTTGATTAAAAAATGTTTATTTTTGTTATGTTTTGTTTACATAAAGAATAAAAAGTTGCGTATGTATTAATCTGTGTGAATACCTTTCCTTATATTAGGCTTTCCCTAAAGAGGCTCCGTGCTGTACAATGCTATTATATTTTTCCCTTCTACTCATGCGTCGTTTTACTTCAGGGGTCGGCAACCTTTTTTGGATGGCGGCCATTTTTAAAAAAAAAAATTTTTAGTGGACCGCATAGTCAAATATTTTTCAATGTAGTATGTGGCTTAAGTAGGTTTTTCTTAACGAATTTTCGAATCGAAAATTTAGCTATTAGAGTCACTGTCTTGAAGCTATTGAACCTGGAACTATGATAGAAATAATTTATTTTGAAGTCTCTAGAAGCCAAAAATGACATTCACTAAAATTTATATAACTCTCGAACGAAAAATCCCTTTTTTACGAAATTTGGTAAAAATATTGGAAGTCCAAAAAGTCAGACACGTCCGATGTCCGAAACGGATTTTTAGACATTTTTGCCTAAAAAAATTTGGTGGAAAAAGTGAGTTTTTTGCCCAAATTTCCTCAAGTTTTTGCCATATTTTCCTATACCGTTGGAAAGAGGAGAAAATAATCACATAAAATGGATTTTTGAAAAATTATTCTATGTCAAGTAGTTTCCGAGAAAAATTAATTTTTTTAAACGGAAATTCGCTATATTATGCAGGATACTGCGACGGGGGTATTTTTTTTTTTAACACAAATTAATATAAATATTATTAAAAATCGACATGAGGAAAAATTTTTAGTAACAGTTTTATTTACATGTTATAATCGGAGAACAAAAAAAGTATAGGTAAAGTATGCTCAATTCTGCATAGGCAGAGCAAATTGTTCGAAAAGTTATATTGCTTGGCGGGCCGTATGAAAGCTTTCAACGGACCGCAGGTTGCCGGCCCCTGTTTTACTTACTACTTACCACTTTGATGTGAACAAATACAATAACCATTTCTTTTTATCTCTGTCTCTTACCTACGTAAATTTTTTGAGTCGTTAGCATTTCTTTTTATAACTATTGACAAAATTTGTAATGAAAAATTGTGAAAACTTATTTGAAGTTCTGTTAATTTTGAATCTCGTTTTCCATTTTAAGAATTTTTATAACGAACTAAATTAATAGTCAGACAAGTATCCAAAAAAATATTTATGGCTATACTTTTTAAATATTCGTAGAAAAATGGATAATTTTAGATCTTCAAAAATATTATACGTATAATTATTTTGTGATTTCGTAATACATAACGGTAACATATTAGCATTAATTTATAATGGGTATGGTAAAATTTAAACAGGGCAAATCAACTAAAAATGATTCGATGTCATTAACAGATAAAGCAAAATTAGACATACAACCTTAAGGTACCATAGTTACTCATTCTAATGTAAAAATAACAAAATGGAAGAGACAAAAAACTTGGTTTGTCTAATTTTGCTTCATTTGTTGCATTTGTTTGATGACGTCAGACTATTTTAATTGATTTGATCCATTTGATCTTTAGCAATGTTATTGAAGTATCCGAATTATTTTCAGTAGAGATCAATCTCGAGTACTTCACTAACGTTTCATGACAAAATGGCTGATTTGTAAATAATATATGTTGTATAGGTATCTTAACTAATGGATTCGGAACGAAGTTATTGAAAATTTTGAATATAAACGGGATAATTGGAAAAGAAAGCATAAATATGAGAGAATTTTTTCATAAGTGAAAACTATTTTAATATTTTATAAGACAAATGTAGACTATTTAATTTTTTATATCAAAATTTAATAAATTTTAAAATGTTTTATTTTGTTGTTATTATTATCCTACATTTCTTGAAATTTTGACGTAGAATACATCCTCCTTTTGAGTATTACAAAATACTATTAACAACAAATACGGAAACGATATGGTATTCGAAAGAGCAAGAAACAAAGAATCTTTCAGATATTGATTCGTCTGGTGCTGACGTCATCGATTCATGTAAATACGTTTCAAAATTATGAAAAGTGCAATGTACATTAGGGTGAATCGATTACAAGAAATTTTCCAAGTTTGGAATTTGAAATTTTAGTATATTATAGAGAAAGATATGATGCAGTCACTGACATCATTTGAATAATTTCTGACGTCTAGTTTAGAAGAAATAAATTTTAAAAGTTAGAATTTTTAACGTACGAGTAAATGTAAAAGTATGATTAGAGGTGAATCAGAGGTATATATTTAAGTAAGTTGTGTCATTAAAAACCAACTTGAAGATTTAAAAAACTGAAAATTATTTTCTTTTATGTTTTCGAAGCATTAAAAAAACTATGTTGTTTAATATTGGACGTTTAGTTATTGTAATAAATAGAAAAAAAACTACAAAAATGTCATTTTATACTAATACACCCATAATATATTTGTGTATGTAGTAGTTATTATGTGTGCGTACTTGTCAACTACCAGAGTCAAATTCATTACTTTTAAAATTATTAAAAAATGGAATAATAATCAAATACTAATGCTGTTACAGGTATTATAAAATTTAACTTATTTTTCTACACATAAATTATATTTATTTATAGAGAAAAAAATAGACTTTGTAATTCATTCGTCAGTAATAATCGATTCACCTTAAATTAATGTAACTACAATTTCTATCGTTTTCAGGGTGCAGTAATGACGCCTAAGGTCTTATTTGTACCTATATTTTGCGCTTTACAAAATATGGCTAACTTCAAAAATGCATCACTGCTTGCATGAGGCAAAGTCAAAAGTTCAAAAACGCATCAGACGCATCACAACGAAAAATCAAAAGTTCATTTTTGCATTTGATGCGTCAAAACAATGCATCAAGAAATTTGGTGATGTGTGTCCAAGATGCATGTCATGCGTATAATGTAGAATTATAACTACTTGCCATATTATGTAGGTATTAACACCAACAGCAATAATTCCGAAAAACAAACTATTGAAAAAGATGAATGTATTTACCTTTGATTAAAATTGTTTAAACTATTTGAATACATTTTGCACTCAAAATAGGTATATAATATTTTTTATTCAAATAATTTCAATATTTTCAATTTCAAGTAAGTTCAAATTGAAATTCAAAGATAATATACCTATACAAGGACTGTATTTCTGTATTATCTATAGTCTATCATGCTACATTATCTGTCTTATCTATAGCCAAATCACAGGCTAAATGATGCCAATAGCCCGTTCAAAAACATCTAATGTGCATCAAATTTCAAGAGAGCATGAGCAGCGCATCATGTAGTATTAGACGCATCAAAAAGTCATGATGCTGCATCGATGCGGTAAAGTTTACATTTTTGAAGTTACCCTATTTTATATTCAGATATCCGATTTAAAATGTAGAAAAATTTGGGAAGAGAAAATGTTGAAATATTTGTAAAATAAACTTCAAAAAGAATAAAAATATAGGAGAAGTATTCACGAAGAAAAATCGAAAAATACAAATTATAAATTTTATTGACAAATAAAACATTTTATTACAAAAAAAATGAAAAAGAAATTTTTTATTCCTGTTCTTGAACGACATGTTTCTTGCGTTCCGGAACAAACGGAACTGTACCCCGTTTCGAGTGCTTCCGTCTGTTACTTTCCTTGCGCTTCTCCTTAGTTTTAATAATCCGGAGTTCCTTCTGTGCATTATAAATATGTTTAGGAATTTGTCGATGTCGAGCAATTCGTTTGATTTGTGGATGACTTGCGTACTTCTCCTTCAGGGCTTCATTATAGTTAAATGCTGCTTTCTCACGTGGTCGTAACTAGAATGCAAATAAAATAATAAGGAAAAAATTTAACAGATTTGAACGTACCTATAATATTTTATATTTTCTAATAATAAATTATTTGTTTGATAATGATCATACTGATCGAAACATGTCAAAAAATTAAAAAAGTAACCAAGACATTACACGTAATGACGTAATACCATGGGAAAGACATCTTTAAAGGAAGCAATTTCTTTATTAAAGGAATTTAAAAGTATACAATAACAATGGATACCTTTCTTTGAACTCTTTCCTTCCCGTGTAAAAGTTACCACTAAAACGCTTTAGGCTAAATTTTAGCTTAACTTCCTCAGTCCTCATTCCAAATACACTTTTAATATATTTCTTTTTTTAACTTAATGTCGACTATAGTAGGCTAGCAACTTACCCTTATAGTAGCACTACATTCTCGCGAGGTCGCCTCGACGAGACGTTCGTCGAGGTTTTGACGAGGCGAGACAACACGAGTATGTACCGTCTACACTCTCGCTCATTACTCAGTTATTCATACTGCTCATCGCGTTCCTGTAGTTTGAAATGTCAGTCATAGATGGACAAGATGGGTGATGTCGGTGACATGGATTCAAATAACTGCTGCTGCAGTTCTATGTACTGTTGAATCCTATAATTTTCTTCATGCATATTACACAAAAAAGTTTAAAATAACGTTTAAAATAACGTTTTTGTAAATTTAAGGCATGATTTTAGGTTATGTATAAAAACATAATAGTACGCAGATATGCAACATATGCAATATCAACACACGAGTATATGCGAGAGTGTAGTCGATCGCCTCGCCTCGTGTCTCGTGTCCTTTGACTTGTGACAAAAAACCGACTCAGATCGGAGACCTGACGAGGCGAGGCAAGGCTTGACGAGGTAACACGAGAGCATCAACTACACTCTCGGCCTCGCGTCGCCTCGTGTTGCCTCGACGAGAGTGTAGTGCTACT